>CM038110.1:6287080-6624385 GCA_001642375.2 Mentha longifolia | reverse complement strand
TTTCAAATACTTCTCTATAAATACCTCAAGACGTTCAAGAAAGAAAATACGGGAAACTCAAATTACAAGCTGAAACGCTGCAGAAATCTCAAGCCAAATATACTCACAATCAACACTCGAAATTACTAGAGCTTTCCCAAGTGTTGATCTTTGAAGATTTCTATTCTTTCTAGAATTTGTCTTACTAGAACACAATTTACACTCTCACTACCACCATTGCTGATATTCAGTGTAGTTGATAGAGTTGTATCTCAAACGGTGATAGCTCTTCACAGCTTTCCAGTTTGATTATTAGTGCTAGCCGTTCAGGATTAGTAAGATTGTATGTAAGTTTGTATGTAAAGTTAGAAGAGTCACGACTCAAAATTCGTGCTAGATTCAGTCTAAAGAGAGACTTGAATTTGGACCGGAACCTCCACCAGTGTTAAAAAGGAGCGAAAGATCTCAGTTAAGGGATTACAGATTCGACGGGATCTGGCGTGGACGTAGGAGCTGTTTACTCCGAACCACGATAAAAACTCCTCGTGTCTCTCTTTCTATTATCTTTATTTACACAGTTTGCATGATTCACAACCTGCACGTTTGTAACCTGTCTTGCATGTGCACTGCCTTTGAAAACTGTCTCTGAAAACTGTGTTGAAAACTGTAAGCCAACCTTTCCACCAAACTTCCGCACGCAGGTTAGTTTTGCAAGCTCAGCAGTTCACTGTTTGAGCTGGAAAAACTAAACTGCTCTGATTAACTGAAGTGACGACTCAGTAAGATCAAATTGTTTTGAAAAGTCAAAACTGTTGGCTAATTGGTGTATTCCCCCCCCCCCATACACCAATATCTATTTATCGGGACCTACAGAAAGAATCGTGTCTTTCCAACAAGGGTAACATTCTTGACAAAATAATTGTGCGTCGATGTTTTGTTAAGATAAACATTATTTGTTAGGATTGGTGCGTATTTAATACAATTGTAACATGAAATTTGCTATCTCAAGAATTTGTTATGCTAGTGGTTCGCTATTAGGATTTAATAGTTAACTATTCTGGATGTTTTCCATCTATACAACTATACGATGTGAGGAATTTTCTTATTTTTTTATTTCTTAATTTCTCTTGTATGGAAGCTTTCTCTTAAGACTTATTTGAATGAAAAATTTGTTCTTCAACCGTATACTTTAATAGAGAGTGGTTAGTCTTGATATTTTATTGTTTTATTTACTTTGGTTATTAATAGGCGTGCACATGTTCATTCCATTGAATTGATATGATGATACCATTCAGCTGTAAGTGAATTAGTTGAGTATTATGGAATTATATGCTTATGTTCTGAAGATAAACAGACTAAATTGTCTAGATCGAAATTCAGGAAAATCAATATTTTTGGTTTATGTAAATGCTTTCAATTGTGATGAACTTGATAAACTTGAGTTCGATTTTTATTTTTTTCTAAAAAAAAGGGAGTGGAGAAATTTGTGCTATTGACCGAATACGATTAAAGAAAACGATATGAAGGATTTTTGTTATTTATTTATTTATTTGCTCATCCTCCAAATAATTCAGAGTAATAATTCATGGTTTTTAACAAGGCATGAACATCACGTCAAACACATTATTTATTAGTTAGGATTTTTCACTTGATCTACAATATTAATTTACAACATGAGATGTTGGTTGTTTTTGTTCATTAATTACTGTTAAAGAATATTTTGTGGCAGATTCCACGAAGAAACGAGAGAGGTTTCCCCCGCGAACTTGCTCATCAAAATTGAATCTTTGTCGTTGCTCAGAGAGAATGGGATAAAGAGCTACGAGCCGAGGGCATTTGAAGCCGGAGGTTACAAATGGTGTGTTGATTCTTTCATTTAAATATTACTACATTTATCTTTTATTTATAATATTATTATTGATATATTAATAGGAAAGTGATAATCTATCCCGAGGGATACGAGAGTGAGAAAGAAGACTCTCATCCTCATGTTTCCGTGCACCTTTCCATTGCTGAAACTGATAGGCTGCCTGTGGGTTGGGAGGTGAATGCCATCTTCAACTTCTTTCTCTACAATCACATTTCCAACAATTACCTCTGCTTTCGAGGTATATTCCATTCTCTTCCTTTGTTTCTGCTACTTAGTTGATACGACCTTGCTTCAGGATTTTATCAGTTGCACTACTTTAAACCTGTGTCTAATCCTGTTTTCCTCGACTTTTGAGAAGAACCAAATTCATATTTTCACTGATTGAATAAAATCCTAAGTTACAACTGAATAAATAGAATCATTAAATGCAGCCTAATGGACTCAAAGTTATCTACGGACCGATAAACATTATTGAAACTTGATTGATCAGGAGCGACGAGGCGCTTTAATGCAGTTAATCCCAAAGTGGAATTTTTCGATTTGATTTCCAAGAAGAGATTGACAGATACCAGTGAAGGGTTTGTTGTGAATGATGGCTGTGTGTTCGGTGCTGAAGTTTTAGTCATCAAAACCCAACGAATTAACGAATGCTTGAGTTTGATCAAAGGCACTGATCCTTATAAGCGAGAGTGGAAGATTTCGGGCTTCTCCACTCATCATGATTGGAGTTCAGAAGAGTTTGTTGCTGGAGGCTATAAATGGTATCTTTTATCGATTTTTTTTTATTTTTTATCAGGCAACACAACACACTCACACACACACGCACCCGAAGTAACTCGAACCCCCGACCTCTTGGTTGGAGGGAAAACGTCTTACCAACTGAGTTCGTCGTCATCTTTTATCGATTATTACAATCACAATAACACATATCCATATAATTTATATTGTTTTCTGATGAGTTGAGATTTTCTTAATTTGTTCTAACTTTAGGAATGTTAAGCTGTATCCAAGGGGAAATGGACGGATATTTAGTGAGTATGTCTCTATCTTTTTGAATTGTGTCGATTCAAAGAGATTTGCTCCTCATCAGAAATTGAAAGCAGAGATTCGCATGATCATCAAAAGCAAGCCGGATAATAATAATACTATCCAGCAGTACTCAAGAAACTGTAAGGCTTTTAGTGTTTTTTTTTTTTTCAATCAAATTCAGTTAAATAAATGAAATTCGATGATGCATTTGATTTTGTTACTTGCAGTTAATCAATGGTTTGGATCATCTTCTCAAGCTTGTGGAGATGCTGAATTTATATCAAATGCTAATTTGGGAAGTGGAGGCTTCATAGTTGACGACAGCTACTTTCTAGAGATAGAAATCTCCGTGCAAGCTCTTGTTCTCGATGCACCTAAAATTAATTAATAGACATCTTCATTTTTGTTATGTGGAGGAAAATCATTTTATTTTGGCAAAACACATTCGTAGATCCTGTACTTTTTTTTTTTCATTAGATCCTCTTATTATTTTTTTCATTTGAATGAATCCTCTTTTTTTTGTTTCATTACATCCTCTCATTATTATTTTTATTTTAACGAATCCTCGTATTTTTATTTTTGATTTGATGGGAATTTTATTAACTGATTTATACCAGTTAAGTTTTCCGTTAACGTAATACCAATGTCAGCTATTTGTAGGGATGGCGGTGGATCCAGATCCGGTAATCCAGATCCTATTTTTAAGATCTAGGTCCTCCAAAATTTGGACCTGATAGATCTGGACCGGATCCGGATCTACTATGCAATTAGTCAACTTGCCTATTTGTTAGTTTATTGTTAGTTTTATGAAAGAGACATTGATTGCCTTTTGTTTTGATGGATATTAACTATTGATGGATATTCGTTAACTCTTGATGGGAATCTGTCATCACCATAGCACTTGGTTTCAATTACTTTTAGAAAACATAGTCTATTCTCCTGGCATTTTGCTTCCAATTAAAAGGTCCAAACACGAATGCCGGAAATTAACAAATTAACAATTAGCAGACATGGATTATTTTTTCATTAATGAATGATGACGTGGTATTAAATTGACAGAAAATTTAACAGGAATAATAGATTCGTTAAATAAGGATCCCATTGCCATGTATACTATTTTTCTATTTATGGTGTAATTTTTTTAATAGGGTTTAATTTTTTTTTTAATAAAATTTATTTTTATAAGATATTAATAATAATTTTTCTTAAATACAAATATGAGAGCATTACTCATAAATTAATTTATACTATAACTGAGGAGTGATTCGTGGTATAAGCCTATCTTCATAGAGTGCCAAAGATCTCTCCGCAAACAATGAGAGACGACTCTGCTTTCTCCGGTTGTGAACGGTTTGTGTTCGACACTTCGGAATCTTTAATTACTTATATTGTCGTTGTTCTTTAAGGGTTTTAAGTTCTCCGTTTTTATTTCTTTTATATATTTTGGTATTTGTTGAGGAAGTTCATACATCGAATAAATAATGATTTATATTTTCTTCATCGTATACCTGCGATTTTTTCCTGAATATTGAATCATATAATTTATACATAAAATTTCAAATCCCAAGTTTCTCCGAGCGTGTTTTGATTTTTGTAGCAAATTTTTGGCAGAGTTTTTGTGGAAACAAGGGATGCTTCGCCTGAGAACTTGCTGATTAGATTCGAACGTTTTTCGTTATATTCCGAGTATGGGATTTACAAGTACAAATCTAGGGTTTTTGAAGCTGGAGGCTATAAATGGTTTGTTGATCTCTCTTTTATTGTTAGTAGTTAATTGAATCCTAGATTTGCATCATTTGTATCATTTTAACGGGCAGGAAAATGCTAATTTATCCCGAGGGACACGACATTGAAAACGATGACTGCAACGTTTCTGTCTGCTTTGCCGTTGCTGAAACTAAATCTCTGCCCGTGGGGTGGGAGGTTAATGCCATTTTCTCCTTCTTCGTCTACAATCATCACAAAAACAATTATCTTTGCTTCCGAGGTACCTAATTTTGTCGAGGGTTTAATGTAGTAGTGGTCAATAGTGCCCGCCCCCGTTGAAAATTTCTGGCTCTGACCCTGATTGTAACTGCTTTGATCAGGAACAACAAGGCGTTTTAATGCGCTTATTCGCAAATGTGGATTTTCTAATGTTATTTCTACGGATACTTTGCTCGATCCAAGTAAAGGTTTTCTTGTGGACGACAGTTGTGTGTTTGGTGCTGAAGTGTATGTTATAAAAAACCAACCGATTAACGAATGCGTGAGTTTACTAAAGGACACTGCTTTGTTTAAGCGCGAATGGATGATTTCGGGCTTATCGGAGTTGGGAGATGTTTGGATTTAAGAACAATTTGAAGTTGGAGATCACAAATGGTATCTTTTGTACTATTTGTTTAGCTCATTTTTAAAGTACTAAGTTGAGATGATTTGTTTGTGTGACATAGGAAGGTTGAGCTGTATCCAAGGGGACAATGTATGAAGGACAGAGACCTTTATGTCTCCATATTTCTTATGTGTGTTGATATAGAAAACTCTGCTCCTCATCACAAAGTGAAGGTGGAGGCTATCATGCGCATCAAGAATCAAATCGATCATGCCTACCACTCTGCCTAATGTAAGATAGTTATCACTCAATTGCATCTTTTATTGCGCTGATGGTGGATCACCACATGTCAGAAAGATTTCGGAAATTAACATTTTTTGTTTAATCAATTCTTTAATCATTAATGATTTTGGAAATATTCTTAATACACGGTGCTCATTCGTCGATGTAATAGAAGATACATATCATAAATGTAATAGAAGATCTGAATTAGAACCAACATGCAACAACAACGAGCCCCAGTACTGCCGAGCTTGAAAGGAAATGAAACATTTATTGAAATGCATGGCATTGTTGTAGTATTTAATGCTCCTAGTTACTCATCATAATTAACAATGCTACATTTTCTTCTTGCAGTGTTAGAAGTGATCCTCTACCCACGGTGGACACACTTAATGTGCCCACCGGTGATGTGGCAGTGCCACGTCTGCAATTTTTCCTTTTAGGGTTTAGCTTTTTATGTTAGGGTTTAGTTTTTTATAGTAGGTTTAATTATTTTTGGTAGAGTTTTTATTAATTTCCTTATATATTCCAATGCCACGTCATCTGTGGGTACGTTAAGCATGCCCACGGTGGGCATTGTAGCATTACTCCTTGCAGTGTATGCTTGGTATACACCATCTAAAGCAGATTTTGGCCAACCAAAATTTATATCAATAGATGATATCAAGAATAAAGGCTACCTTATTAATGACTGCTGCTTTCTGGAGATAGAGATCTGCGTTCAAGCTGTGGTACTCGATGCACCTAAAATGTAGTTATCAATTATTAATGTTGATTTTATTATTACTATTTTGTTCCTAGAGAGGAGACTAAATAAATATATGTTTGTATGGACTAGTTTTGGTGGATTCAGGCATTAATATGCTGTTTCGCTTCTTTTGATTTAATTTTGCACGAACTTATTTTTGGTCACCACATGTTAAGCGTCTTTTCACCTTAGAAAATATAGGATAAAAGAAGCGGGGACGACATTATGAGATTAAAAAACAAAAAAAAAAGAATCTATTTTGTATTTCATTTTCTTTTGGATTTAATTTGTTACGGTTAAGTTAAATAAATAAAATTCGATGTTCCTTTTAATTTTGTACTTGCAGTTAATCAATGGTTTGGATCATCTTCTCAAGCTTGTGGAGATGCTGAATTTATATCAATTGCTCATATGCGAAGTGGAGGCTTCCTTGTTGACGATAGCTGCATCCTATATAGAGATAGAAATCTCAGTGCAAGCTCTTTTACTTGATGTACCTAAGATTAATTAATGATATTATGATTTTGTTATGATTTTGTGCGTACTTGATGCACCTAAAATCTACTCAATCTACCCGTAGTATCCCGTAAAAGAAAAATAATTTAAAAATTCATTTTAAAACTCATCCCGTGAAAGCTTGGAAACGCGTGTGAGGCAAGAAATGAGGGACGAAGGGAGTAGTAATTAAATATCAGTTCCTCCCTTCTTACAAGATCTTTTTAAGGGGGCAAATGATTCAATTCTGATAGGCTTCTTACTGGATTGCTTGCAAGCAGGTGTTGAAGTATTTGAAGGGAACATCTTCTCTTGTCTTACAATTTGTACCTTTTCCTCTGCTTCTTTCATTGAAAGATATTCGGATGCAGATTGGGCTAGTTATTGATGATAGACATGGACATCTTTTTTAATTGAGATGTATATTGCACTATTTGCTTTGATGATAGACATGAATATATTTTAGGAAGACGAGGAGTCAAACGTGACGATTCTTATTGAATTGGTTATTGCTTTTTTAATTAAGTCTTCCATCTTCATACAACTACTAATACACCTAATTTGTTCCACCCCAAACAAAAACTTTTAACTTTCCCAGCCATGTTTCGTATTTTAAATTTATTTTCTAGTTTTTAATTTTTTGGTCTCCCACTCTTAAATCTTAATTAATTAAAATATTGGTAAATATTTTATTATAAACACCATTTACTAGTTAGGGTTTTTCACTCTATATATCTCTTGTATACCTATTTTGTGTAATACGCAACAATATGGGATTAACGAGAAAATCGTCTTTCCTCTTCGCCTTCTTCTTCCTTTCTTCTTGTGTATTCTCTAATCAACTGACAGTGAAGACTAAAAGTAAACCAAAAGAAAGAATTGTGTCTTTCCAACAACAAAGGTAACATTCTTCACAAAATAAACGTGCATCGATGATTTGTTAAAATAAACATATATTAATTATTTGTTATGATTGGTGCGTATTATATAATTGTCACATGAAATTTGCTACTTCAAGAATTTGCTATGTATTGAAGATATAGAGAAAAAGTAGTTTTAATATTTCTAGAATAGTTGTTAGTTGCTAGTCTTTTAACTAATCACGCTTTTACCTTTAGGTATAAATGGGTTTTCTCTTTGTAATTTGGATGTAATTTTTCACAATGTAGTACTGAAGTAAATTTCCCCAAATTTCCGTCTTCTTCTCTTCCATTTGTCCTCTGCAATTTCTCTTCATTATTTTCTGCAAATTCTCATTGATATGTCCAATCCATATTTTCAACATGGTATCAAGAGCCCAGGTTCCGCTGGCATCTCTCTTATCAATCGTTCCTTCTCCAATTGTGGTCGATTTCTTCATGGAGAGGATTCGCAGATCTCGTCAACTCCTCAGAATTTCTCGATCTATCCTCCATCAATCGGCAGTAGATCTCTCTCTTAATTTTCTTAGTTTTCATCTCTAATTTGTTGATTCTATGGAGGATTTGATTTTCTGAGTTTTAATCTCCTTCTCTGTTTCTCATGAATTGAACCATGTGGTTCTCTCTCTCGTTAAATTGCTCTCTAAAATTTGTGGTTCCGTTGCTTGTTTCTCTGCGGTTTTACCGATTTTATCATCTTTTTTTATCTATATTGATTCAAGTTTGTCTCTCTGATTTCTCAAATCGTGTGTTGCGATTTCACTCTTTCAAATTTCAGTTCACAATCTATGATTGATTGGTGTTTTGGCTAGATCTCATGTGAGAATCTAAGCTTATCTTTCTCAGTTTGTTCTTCAAATCGCGAGTTGCGATCTCTCTCTCTTCTCTAATCTAAGATTATCAATATCTAGATTTAGAGTCTCTCTTATTCTGTCGTCCATCTCTATTCGAGATAGGTTTATTCTCTGTCTCTGCATATTTTGCAGATTTACTCAGTCACATAAGTTTTTTTTTTCAAGTCTCTCTCTAGATCTATGCAGATCTTTTCATCTTCTTTTGTTGCTATCCCCACAATGAGTGGAAAATGAATTTCAGTTTGTTTGGTAGATTGGTCTTCAAGTGATGTGGAGATTGTTTCAGCCTTTGGTGCTGCTGCTCTTTTATGAGTACTGGTTCTTATGGTGTGGGGGAGTGCAACTCATGGCTTTGTTTAGTTGGTTGTTACATGTGAAGTTTTCAAGTGTTATGGTTTGTATCTTGTGGTTGGATTTCCTCTAGTTTTTCAGCCTTCATGGTAAGGGGGAGTATAGATTAGCTATGGCAGTTTATATCATTTGGTTTAGGTGTTATATTCGCATGTGATGATGATTGGGTCAAATGATGAGTACATTCTCCTTGATTGTTAGTTCTGATTTTGTGGAATTGTTGTGCGAAAGTTTGATGGTTTGTTGGTGTGGTTGGAGAATTTTCTGTATGTTGGTTGATACATCAGTTTGTGGTGAAGATTGGTCAGTTCTGATTTAGTATTGGTTTGCAGCTCTTACCTCATTGAGTCAGTGATGAGAATTGAATAGATTCTTTAGTTGTTGTTTTTGTATATGGTTTTCTCTGTGGGATATGTTCAGAATCAGCAGATCATGCTCTTCCAACCAAGTCATCATTTCATCAGCTTCTCATATTCATCACAGCTTCTTCACTTTAGTCTTTATCATGTGTACTACGAGTTCGGTTCAATGGCTTTCGTCCCGCTGTTTGTTGATGTGTTGTTCAAGATGGTCTCCATTGCTTGGTTCCCATCTTGAGGGGGAGTATTAAGAATGTAGAAGGAGAATATTTTTTATTCATGTAATAGTTGTTTTTAATTGGAAAACACGTTTTTAGTTTTTAGTATAAGTAGTATTTCTCTTGTAATTTGGGAATTACTTTTTCACAATGTAGCTAATGAAAGAATATTGCCCTAATTTTAGTTCTTCTCTTCTTCGCTTATCTCTCTGTTTTCTCTCTTCTGCAAATTCCTTTTTCGTTCTTTCTCTGCAATTCCTTGATGGTTGTTCATCAAGGTACCCTCACTTCAAGATGATTTTTCTACTAAGGGGGAGTTAAGAATCAGTTGGTTGAATGGTTGATTAGCAAGATTTGATCAAGTTATATGGTTCTCATCTCAACCTGCTGCAATGATTCTTGTTTGCAAGATGGGCTTTCATTCCATTTCCTCTCATCTTGAGGGTGAGTATTGAAGATATAGAGAAAAAGTAGTTTTAATATTTCTAGAATAGTTGCTAGTTGCTAGTCTTTTAACTAATCACGCTTTTACCTTTAGGTATAAATGGGTTTTCTCTTTGTAATTTGGATGTAATTTTTCACAATGTAGTACTGAAGTAAATTTCCCCAAATTTCCGTCTTCTTCTCTTCCATTTGTCCTCTACAATTTCTCTTCATTATTTTCTGCAAATTCTCATTGATATGTCCAATCCATATTTTCAACACTATGCTTAGTGGTTCGCTATGAGGATTTAATATATAGTAAAATAATCTGGATGTTTTCATCTATACAACTATACAATGTGAGGACTTTTTTTTTTTTTTTTTTTTCCTCCTTAATTTCACTTGTATGGAAGCTCTTAAGATTTATTTTGAATGAAAATTTGTTCTTCGCTTCAACCGTATATATACTTTAATAGAGAGTGATCAGTCGTGATATTTTATTGTTTTCTTTGCTTGAGAGTTTGGTTGTTTTTGTTCATTAATTACTTTTAAAGAGTATTTTGTGGCAGATTCCACGAGGAAACAAGAGAGGTTTCCCCCGCGAACTTGCTCATCAAAATCGAATCTTTTTCGTTGCTGAGAAAGAATGGGATTAAGAGCTACGAACCGAGGGCATTTGAAGCCGGGGGTTACAAATGGTGTGTTGATTCTGTCTTTTAATTACTGTTAACTAATTTATCTCTTTTTTTTTTTAATTTTAATAGGATACTGACAATCTATCCCGAGGGTTACGAGAGTGAGAAGGAAGACTCTCATCCTCATGTTTCCGTCAGCCTTTCCATTAATGAAACCGATACGCTGCCTGTGGGTTGGGAGGTGAATGCCATCTTCACATTCTTTCTCTTCAATCACATTTCCAATAATTACCTCTGCTTTCGAGGTATATTCCATTCTCTTCCTTTGTTTCTGCTACTTAGTTGATACGACCCTGCTCCAGGGTTATCAGCTGCACAATTTTGAACCTATGACTATTCCTATTTCCCCCGACTTTCGAGTAGTACCTAATTCTTATCTATCGTGACATGTTTAATATGCCAATTGCTGAAGTGACAACATTATATTTAAGGAATAAATTAATTAGTATACCTTATAAAAATCAATTCCAACAAAAATAACTAAACCTTAAAGGAAAATATTATTGACGTGATAGTGACACATCAGCCGTGAGCACATTAAGTGTGCTCACGGTGGGTAGGAGAGTATTTGTGTCACTAGTAATGTTGGAGTATAGAAATGATCCCCTACCCACGGTGGACACACTTAATGTGCCCACTGGTGATGTGGCAGTGCCATGTCTGCAATTTTTCCTTTTAGGGTTTAGCTTTTTATGTTAGGGTTTAGTTTTTTATAGTAGGGTTTAATTATTTTTGGTAGAATTTTTATTAATTTTCTTATATATGCCAATGCCACGTCATCCGTGGGCACGTTAAGCATGCCCACGGTGGGCATTGGAGCATTACTCTGCTGGAGTATTATTGAAACTTGATTGATCAGGATCGACGAGGCGCTTTAACGCAGTTATTCCCAAAGTGGTATTTTCCAAGTTGATTTCCAAGAAGAGATTGAAAGATTCCAGTAAAGGGTTTCTTGTGGATGATAGTTTTGTGTTTGGTGCTGAAGTTTTTGTCATCAAAAACCAACGAATTAACGAATGCTTGATGATCAAAGACACTCATCCTTATAAGCGAGAGTGGAATATTTCAAATTTCTTCGACATGCGACATGTTTGGAATTCGGAAGAATTCGTTGTTGGAGATTACAAATGGTATCCTTTATCGATTATTACAATTACAATTACAATTACAATTACATATATCCATATAATTTGTACTCCCTCCGTCCACAGTTTGTTGGCAAAAAATCATTTATAGATAATTTTGGAGTTTTGTTGTGATGTATTTTAAATTAAATTTTTGGAGTTCAGGTGTTATAGTATCATGTAAAAAAACTAAATTCCAAACATTTAATTTAAAATCCATCATCACAAAGCTCTAAAATCATCTATAAATTATTTTCTGCCAACAAATCGTAGACGGAGGGGTGTTGTTTTCTCATGAGTTGAGATTTTCTTAATTTGTTTTAACTTTAGGAATGTTAGGCTTATCCGAAGGGAATTAATCAATGGGGAAAGAGAAAATATGTTTCTATCTTTTTGGATTGTGTTGATTCAAAGAGCTTTACTCCTCATCAAAAATTGAAAGCAGAGATTCGCATGAGCATCAAAAGCAAGCTGGATAATAATATCCAGCACTACTCTAGAAACTGTAAGGCTTTTAATTAGTGTTTTTTGATCAAATTCTTATTCATTTGGATTTATTGCAGTTCAATTAAATAAATAAAATTCGATGATCCATTTAATTTTGTGCAGTTAATCAATGGTTTGGATCATCTTCACCGGCTTGTGGAGATGCTGAATTTATATCAGTTGATAATATGCGAAGCGGAGGCTTCGTTGTTGACGACAGCTGCTTCCTGGAGATAGAAATCTCAGTGAAAGCTCTTGTTCTTGATGCACCTAAATTTAATTAATGAACATCATCATTTTGTTAAACGGAGGAAATAAAAATGCATTGTTTCCTTTACGGTTTAATTTTTTTTAGTAGGATTTAGTTTTTTTCAGTAGGGCTTAGTTTTTTTTTTTTTATAATTTATTTTTATAAGATATATTAATAATAATTTTCCTTAAATATAACACCGTCACGTTAACCGTGAACATTTTAAGTATGCTAACGGTGGGTAAGAGAGTATTACTCATGGAGGAAAATCATTTATTTTTTTGGTTTGGCTTGATTATTTGTCTAAGGGGGATCTAATAAAATCTCATTCATCTTTCTTCTTTTTCATGTTGAAGCGATTCGATTATACCGGGGGGGTGTTTTGCTAAGCTTATAAGCTACTTAAAATAACTTGTAAGCTATCCAAGAGCATATAAGTTCCTTAAAAATATGTTGTTACTGTTTTGATGTACCTAAAATTTAGTATTCCCTATGTCCATTTGGAGTTATTACATTTCTTTTTGACACGGGTTTTTCAAGCATTTTTATGATTTGTTTTAAAATAAATTTTTGATTTTTTTTTTACGGGATACTACGTTACTTATAATATTCTATAAAAGAAAAAAAATTCAACTTTTTTTTTACGGGATACTACACCACTTGTAGTATTCCATAAATTATTTCAAAAAATTTACCTATACTTTCAAACTAAACAAAAACTCGATCAAAACTTGTTGAAAGATCTTCCCACAACAATGAGCGACACCGGGTGTGAACGGTTGGTTCTCAACTCTCTCTCAATTAATATACTGTGGGAATATTTCGTCCATCTTCGCCTTCTTCGTGTACAATCATCAAATGAACAACTACCTCTTCTTTCGAATGATGTTGTAAATATCTAAACCGTGCTATGAAAATCTAAACTTTATTTAAAAACTTGTTAATGTGTTACTGTCGCATCAGTAGTGGCCATTGGAACGTTCGTATTTTACTAGATTGTTCTTGACAAGACCACATTTTCTCATTGAAGTTGGTAATAGTTGGTTCACATCCGCTACTCCAAGTTGGGGTTATGCTAAATATATACCAAATGCTGATATGCGTACTTGTTAACGATTGCTGCTTCCTAGAAGCAGAAATCTCCGTACAAGCTAGCTCTTGTTCTTGATGCACCAAAAATCTAGTATTGTTAATTTGTTCTGAGTAACGAAATTATTTGTTTCCAGAGGGACTGAAACAATGTTGTGTTTTGATTTTTTTATTTTGTCCTTTTCCTAGAGGAACAATGTAGTTCAACCTAAATTTCAACATTTTTATATGAAAAGCTGCACAAAAAATCAAAATATCACTCTATTAATCGTCTTCTTCATCGGACCTTGATAAATGATTATATGTCAATAGTGAACATTATAATTTGATATTTATCTATCTAAGTTCTTATTAATCTAATTATGTACCGAGTTGTTCTATATACTTTTCATGTTTCTTGTTCAACTTCTTTCTTGTATTTTTTGTCATTTTTGTTAAGATATAGTCAATAATTTATAAGGGGCCTTATTTTGAGTAATTAGATTGTACTGACGCTAAAAATAAAGGATATTCCGAAATTCAAATCCATTATTGTATTACAATTGACTTTTTTTTTTTTTTAATTTATTTTAGGGGTAAAAGCTATAAATATAGGTCCACAGCCGTAGACCTACGGATCTATTAGATGTGGGCTTGGATATTTTCATTGTGGACCTGACAGATCTGGATAAAATAAATAATTATGAATTTTTTTTGAGTGAAATAATTATAAATTTAAATCTAAACCAAGTAATATTCTGTCTAGATCCGGCCCATTGTTATCCCTAGACGAGTTGAATAAACGGGAGAAATGAATGATGGAGACCATCCACTTCCAAAAATAGGTTGTGTACAAATATTGTGGAAAATTGTACATAAATATTGCATACGGAGAGAGGATTATAGTTCAGTCAAAATAAATATTGAAGCTCTACGTTCCTAGCTTGGCAGTGTCTCACTGATTCACATGCAGGAAGTGTCTCACTGATTCACATACAGGAATTTTCGCTTCAATATCAAGGATTGTTAGCTTTCTTGAGGCAGAAGTATTTGTGCAAACATTGTTTATAATTAAGCCTAAATTAGAAGAGCCTAGCTTACATAGACCACTTGTTACCAACAGTATCAACCAAAGTACATATTCTTGCTTATAAACTAAATAAATCAAAGTATTTGCATTATTAAATGTAGCCAATGTAAAATCATGTCTCAAACAACAATGGTTCTTGCTTCACCATGCCCTATGGCCTATACATAAAACAAATAATAGCCGAAAATGGCAACCAAACTGTGAGATTAGATAAATCACACCTCTATGTGTGAGATTGTATTAACATGTATTTATGGAGTTACAAGAATTAATTACAACAGCCAACTACTTAAGAGAATATTCTAGAATTATCAAGAAGCTAAATATTGCTAATTAGTATGGCTAACACCCCCCCTCAAGCGATGCGTGGGATGAAGACCTACACAGAGCTTGGATCGGAAGAACTCGAACGAGGATCGCGGAAGACTCTTGGTAAAAATATCTGCAACTTGAAGCTCAGATGGAACAAATTGTGTGGAAAGACGACCAGAAGTAACGAGCTCACGGACATAGTGATAATCAATGTCAATGTGCTTGGCACGCTTATGTGCAACAGGATTTTGGCTAAGAAAAATAGCACTCTTGTTGTCACACAAGAGGACAGGAGGATCCGGTGGTAAGGCATGCAATTCACGAAGAACATTCGTGACCCACACAAGTTCAGCAGCGGCATTGGCCATGGCCCTGTACTCGGATTCGCAGCTAGAACGTGAAACCGTGGGTTGTTTCTTAGCACTCCAAGAGATTAGATTGTTACCAAGATAAATAGAGTATCCATAGGTGGAACGTCGAGTTTCTATGCACCGTGCCCAATCGGCATCAGAATACCCCAAGAGAGCTGAATAAGTTCCACGGCAGAAGGAAAGACCGAAGTTAAGAGTGCCCTTAACATATCTCAAAATGCGTTTGACGGCGAGAAAATGATCTTGTGTTGGACGTTGCAAGTATTGACTGACAACATTGACTGCAAAAGATAAATCCGGCCGAGTAATAGTCAAATATTGGAGAGCACCAACAAGAGAACGATATAAAGTAGGATCAGAGAAAGATGTGCCATCACTTTGAAAATCATGACCAGGAACTAATGGGGTGGAAACTGGTTTCGAATCAAGAAGTTGGGCTTTTGAAAGAATATCTTTAGCATACTTGGCTTGACTTAAGAAAAGCCCAGAAGTTGTATAGGTGACTTCGAGACCCAAAAAATAATTAAGTTTCCCCAAATCTTTGATGGCAAATTCAGAACTCAACCGAGAGATGAACTGACGAATCTTAGAGGGATCGTTGCCTGTGAGAATAATATCGTCGACATAAACTAGCAAAAAAATGGTAGTGGCCCCATGACAGAAGAAGAATAGAGATGAGTCTGAACGGCTATCACGAAATCCAATAGATAATAAGAAATTGCATAACCGTTGAAACCAAGCTCGAGGGGCCTGCTTAAGGCCGTACAAGGCCTTCTTAAGGCGACACACATAATTTGGAAACCGAGCATCGACATACCCAGGAGGTTGCTCCATGTAAACCGGCTTCGATAGAACACCATGCAAAAATGCATTTTTCACATCAAGTTGATGTAGAGGCCAATTGCGCATAACGACAAGTGCGAGAATAATTCGAACGGTAGAGGCTTTGACAACGGGGCTGAAGGTGTGACAAAAATCAAAGCCCGGAACCTGTGTGTAACCTTGAGCAACAAGTCGAGCTTTATGCCTTTCAATGGAACCGTTAGAGTGATACTTGGTGCAAAAAACCCACTTAGAACCAACTATGTTTGTTCCAGGTGGACGTGGAACGAGGTCCCAGGTGTGATTAGCACGAAGAGCAGTAAATTCTTCATCCATAGCTACTATCCAATGGGGATGTTTGACTGCAGATCGAAAACCCTTTGGTTCGGCGCTAGTGACAAGAGCTGTATGAAGTGGCGTTTCCACAACATCGGCAAAATATCGTGGCTTAAAGATGCCAGATTTGGACCGCGTAGTCATAGGATGAGATGAACTAGCATAAGGAAGTGAAGTTTGTGTAGAGTGATCTTGAAGTTCTGGTGTTGGTGTGGGCTGAGGCAGTGACATACCTTGAGAAGAGTCACAAATGGTGCATGGCGATGAAGGATGTGAAGCTGGAGAGCTCGAATTTGTTGCCAACTGGGATGCATGTGGTGAAGTAGGATCTAAGAATGTGGAGAACTGAAGTGAAGGAGAAGATAGATGTTTGCCGGAAAACGGAAAGCACATCTCGTCAAACTGAGCATGGCGAGTAATATAAACTCGAGAATTGATAGGGTCGAGACATTTGTATCCTTTGTAGTGGCTACTATACCCAAGGAAGATACAAGCAGCACTCCTCGGAGCAAGCTTATTGGAAGCATAATCACGTAGATAAGGATACACCCTGCAACCAAAAGGACGAAAGGAGGCAAAGTCTGGTTGAACAGAGTATAATAGCTCAAATGGCGACTTTCCTTGCAAGATGGGAGTGGGCAACCTGTTGATAATGTATACAGCAGAACTGAAAGCATCAAACCAAAATTGAGGAGGTGCATGAGCCGTAAACATCATTGCCAGGCCGGTTTCTGTAATGTGTCGATGTTTTCGCTCGGCGCGTCCATTTTGTGAAGGGGTGTATGGACAAGAGATATTGTGTTGAATACCTTTCGTAGAGAAAAATTCTCGAACCCTCCAATTTAAGAACTCTTTACCACCATCACTTTGGAAGATTTTAATGGATCGAGAAAATTGAGTCTGAGCAAACGAAGTAAACTGAACTAATATATCATAAAATTCAGATTTACTACGTAAAGGATAAAGCCATGTAAATCGACTGAAATCATCAATGAAGATCACGTAATAACGATAACCAGAAGAAGACTCAATTGGAGCCGGTCCCCATAAATCACAATGAATTAAATCCAAAACAAATGCAGCTCATTTTTCATTAAGCATAAAGGATAAGCGTTTGCTTTTCGCTAACTGACAAGAATGGCATAAAGATGGTTTGGGCAAAATAGATGTAACAGATAAGAGCCCTTGCTTGTTCAAAAACGAAATAGTATCAAATGAAACATGTCCTAACCGAGCATGCCATAGTTCAAATGAAGCTTTTAAACTATGAGAGCGAACAGAAACAGCTAGTGCAGAATGAGTGGTGTCCAAAATGTAGAGGCCGTGCTCACGCCTTCCTCGACCCAGAACCTCCTTGGTTACTCGATTCTGAATAATAAATTTATCATCAGTAAACACAACTTCAACAGGTAAATCGGCAGTTAACTTGCTAATAGATAGGAGATTCTTCTTAAGATCAGGAACGACCAAAACATTATTTAATTTTAAGTCATTAGAAAGTGAACAGCGGCCAGAATGCGAGATATGTAAAGAATCACCGTTACCGATAACCACACCATCAGAACCTGAGTAAGGAGTGAACGAATCCAAGGTAGATGAATTTGAGGTCATATGAGCAGAGGCGCCTGAATCAATGTACCAATCGGAGAGAGTAGATGGAGCAAGATTACAACCAGCTTGGAAGGCTTCGGCCAAATTAGCAGAAGTGGAGGATGGCTCTCGATCATATCTCTTAGTGCATTTGTCTGCGTAATGGCCTTCAATGCGGCATATTTGACATCGAGGAGGACGCCGGAATCCGCTGTTACCACGTCCTGTACCACCAGATTGAGATCGTCCACCACCACGACCTCCATTATTACGAGTGTTGTGAGAGAAACGGCCGCCAGAAGATTTCTGGTGTGAAGAAGAACCAGAATGGTGTGGGGAATGAGCAACAAACGCTGCAGTAGGAGAAGACGAAATATCCATCGATTTGAGAAATATCTCAAAACTAGCAGCGCGAGGTAAAAGTTCCGCAAAGCTGGGCAAAGGAACGATGGCCATTTGGGATGCCGAGAAATTGGCAAAACGGGGTCCGAGACCTCGAAGGAACCAATGAGACATGTCTGCTGCATCAACAGGGCGGCCAATGGCTGCAAGACGGTCACAAATTGTTTTAAAAGCACGGCCATAATCAGCAACTGATCTATCTCCAATTTTCATAGCATGAAGCTCATCTTTGAGACTGAATTCTCGTGCCTTAGAATCATGGCTAAGAGCTTGTTCAAGAGCAAGCCAAATATCACGTGAGGATGTGCAACCAACAACGATGGCGAGAGTCTCCTCAGTGAGAGAGGAAAGAAGGAGACTAGATATGCGACGATCTTTGAGTTTCCACGCAGTGTATTCAGGATTAATGGAGGTGGTACTTCCAGTAGGAATAGTTGGAGAAGGAGGCTTGGTAGATCCGTCGACCATGTCGAGGAGATTTTGACATTCAAATACGGAAGTGATTTGGGTTTTCCATAGTAGGTAATTGGAAGAGGTAAGTTTCACAGTAATCATATGGATGAGGGTAGAGAGAGGTAGAGATTCAGCCATTAAAGGATCTTGAGAGGCCATGAGGAAGAAGGAAAGAAGAAGAAGCGACGTTTGAGAAAAAAAAAAAAGGAGAAGAAGCGGCGTTGGAATTTTGGTAGGGTTTAGAGAGAAATTAATTTGGCTGATACCATGTGAGATTAGATAAATCACACCTCTATGTGTGAGATTGTATTAACATGTATTTATGGAGTTACAAGAATTAATTACAACAGCCAACTACTTAAGAGAATATTCTAGAATTATCAAGAAGCTAAATATTGCTAATTAGTATGGCTAACACAAACATAACAACAAATTTTGAAAGAAGAATGACAAACGAAAAATATTCTGTCTTCCAGTACTATACAACTTTAATGTATCCCCTCCACGAAAAAAAACAAACAAGAAACAAGTGAAAATCAAAGACAGTACCTTGCTAGGAAAAGGAAGCATCTTTAACCAACTGTTATTTCTTCTTTTTCCTTTCCCCCAAAAACCAACGAGTCAGGAGAAACCAAACTGTCTATGCACACGATACCTTTATAATTGTAAGAGTGAGTCTCGAGAACCTCAACCTCCCTTTTTCCGAAGTAGTACTTTGTAATTCCTGATCCGTCGCCTTTTAAGACCACAAAACCATTCGGAAAAAATTGTAAAGCCATATACAAACTCGAAATATACCTATCACGAATAATCTTATACTCGATATTTGCAAATTTAGTCCAACTAACACCATACTCCTTCATCATCCACACCTCGTACGTCTTTTGCCCTTGGCAGATTATAGATAAACATCCATCCACAACTCCTAGTGTAGGCCAAGACTTCACCGGAAAGCTCATCCTCTCGATGTTACCGTTGGTTTGAAAACTATGTACTAAAATAACATTTTCAACGGAAGGCGGAATGAAACCAACAGGGAAATGCAGCCGCCCGTGCAAAAACGTTCCTACTTTAGCGTTACCGCAAACTACTTCATTGACTAAGTAATGGGTCAAGGAAGAAAGAAGTGGATTGTTGGTGTTGCGAGAGAGACTATACACTTTGAATGTAATTGTACGATTAGGTGACCCAAACAAATATGCAATAACCAAAACATATTCTCCAGTAGAGGGATATGGTTACCGAACCAAGAGCTAACCCCCATATGTTGAGTATTTATGATATCAATACGCATAGAAAAATTTGGTGTACGCACCACGTATGTTCCTGTTGAGGGATTGACGGCTGCGATTTTACCACCGGAAAGCGGACATAATGCTAAACTGTCGGAGGCTACCTCACTTCTCCCAAAGGGATTTTCTTAGTGGTATTCTTTTTCAAGTCTATGGTCTCTGAACCTCTCATGTTTCCGGTGAAGATTCGGGCCCCATTGCAGTCTGAGATGGATCTACCTAGATGTTTCTGGATGAATTCGTGGCTCGAAATCAAGCGTTTCCATTCTTTACTGACGCGTTTGAAGTTTACAAGGACGTCGGCTGGAAGTCGATACAGGATTTCTTCGTGTAGATCTATAGGGATGAATGCAGCTGTTCCTCTTTTTCTTCGAGATATCTTCACGGTGAAGATTATGTTTAGATTTAGCTAGGGTTTTCAAGGTTAATTTTATACGTATTTAAAATTATTTTCTTGGAGTCACTAAACCAATTAAGATTTATAATTGTCTTATAACATTTGATTTTTCTTTTAATAGTTATACTAGAATTGAGAAAATCAAAACTAGGGTATATAATTATTAAAAAAAATAATTTTAATTTATAAATATTATTATGATTTATTATATTATATATATTCACACCGTCTTGCTTCATTAGCCCCGTATCAATATTTTATACTTCATCTAAAAAGTTTATTTATTTATTTTTTTTTTTTTTTTTTTTTTTGAAGATAGCTATCTTTGTATGAAGAGGAATATATTAAGCTTATTTAATTTCCTATACATAATTTAGTGTTTTTTTAATTTATTTAATTTATTTATATTTTCGTTTGTTTATTTTCATATTTTATTTTATACTTATGAGATGTAATAAATGTTAAAATTAAAGATATCAATTATGAATTTTAATTGATTTGTTTTCGTGATTTGATTAAAAATATACTTATGAACAAATAATTATAGAAATTGGACAGAAACGCTTCAATGCCCACCGAGGGCACACTTAATGTGCCCAGTACCTGTGATGTGGCAATGCCACGTCAATAATATTTCCCGTTAGGGTTTAGTTTTTTAGGTAGGGTTTTTTTTTTTTTTTTTTTTTTTTTTTTTTTTTTTTAGTAGAGTTTGATTAATTTTGGTATGTTTTTTATTAACTTCTTTATTTATACCAATGCTACATCATCTCTGGGTACCTTAAGCGTGCATACGGTGGGCATTTGGAGAAAAAATTGAATTTGAAAATTGGTTTTTATTTTATAAAAAAAATGGCAATATGGCATGGATACTCTATGTCAAAAAATATTTTTCCAAAAATAAATCGTATTGTATAAAGATATATAGATGACAAAAACTTGTGTCAGCCGGAGGCACCGTGCGGCCGGGCCCAAAGTGTCAATCTTTATACAGAAAAGTGTCAATCTATATGAATAAAAGTGTCAATCTTTAACATAATTATTTTATGAATAAAATGACAATTTTTAAAAGTGTCAATCTTTATACAGAAAAGTGTCAATCTATATGAATAAAAGTGTCATTGTTTTAGCCCGGCCGCACGGTGCCTCCGGCTGACCCAAGTGTGTCCCTAGATAGATTCTATATGAAAAAGGAAAGCAAGGAGTGATTTGTGCTATAAGCCTATCTTCATAGAGTGCTGATCGGATATGGCCTAGCTCCTAGGCCCAAGCATCAAGCCCAATATAATTGGGCCCGACAGTTAAGCTCAGCCTACGCAGCTCGGCCCAACTAAGAGAAACTTCTTCACCAAGGCAATCAAGACTCCTACATCGACTACAACTCAAGCTCCAAGAGAAATATAGAAGCTCGGTGTCTATTCTTAATAAGAGGATCAAACCAGAGTCCAAATAGGAGAAGACTTTGTGTTATAGTCAAACTCCATGTAAATAGGGGTTTAGAATAGATTGAGAATGGAGAACAATCTTTGGAAAGCTACACACACATTAGCAATACAATCCATCTATTTTCTGCTCCGTGGACGTAGATCTATTCCAATAGATCGAACCACGTAAATCCCTTTGTGTTCCGTTTGCTTTCGTGTTCATTAATTCCTTGTCTACGTGCATTAATTACCTTACGAAAACAAGTTCGATCACTGGCGCCGTCTGTGGGAAACAAAAATTTGTGATTTTCGATCAAAAGTTTTCTAGGTAATCTACAGCCATGACAAGAAGACCAACATGATCCCCCCCAAACACGAAATCGCGATTTGTTCGGAGCAGCTTCTGTTATTCGCCAATTCCGGACTAAAATCACCACCAAATCGGACGAAACCACAGAAAACATGTTCTACTTGTCGAGAGGATTCTAACGATAGGTTTCCCGTTGAAAACCGATCACCGGTGCGGCGGGAATCGCGTCTGGAAGTTCGTGCTGCTGCATGACTCGCGAAATCGTGATTTGTTCGGAGCAACTTCTGTTATTCGCCAATTCCGGACTGAAATCACTACCAAATCAGACAAAACCATCCGAAAACATGTTCTACTCGTCGAGAGGATTCCAACGGTAGGTTGCCCGTCGAAAGCCGATCACCGGTGCGGCGGGAATCGCGTTTGGAAGTTCATGCTGCTGCACGACTCGCGAAATCGCGATTTGTTCATCTTTTTCCGGCGGATTTCTCCATTGTTTCTCAACCAAAACGAGCGATCCACACATACATCTCTTCATCTCGGCGACGAGAACACCCAAACAGGTCCTCACCGACCTGTCACTTCGGCAAGTGCTAATGAAACACCAAAGCCATCTGAGCCTACCTCGAAAAACCGAAGCCGAACCTGCAAAAGAACCGCCTAAAGATTGCTGGAAAGTATATGTAGACGGGGCTTCGGAAAATTCGGGAAGCGGGGCAGGCATCATACTCCTCAGCCTAGACGGACAGGAGACAACCTATGCACTTCGGTTCGACTTCCTTACAACAAGCAAAGAAGTGGAGTACGAAGCTTTAATCGCCGGACTTCGCCTAGCTCAATGTCTCCAGATACGAGCTGTACAAGTTTACAGCGACTCTCAAGTCATAGTGAGCCACATGCTAGGAGGTTACGAAGCTAAAGGTGACAGGATGAAAAGGTACCTCAACAAAGCCAAGAGCCTACAACAATACTCGTATTTTGAGTTGGTTCGCATCTCAAGGGGGAGAAAATAACCGAGCTGATGCCTTAAGTAAATTGGCGTCGTTGTCTACAAGCTCTCCCGTGGAAGAAGTCAAACTTCAAAGTGTAGACGAAGCCGAAGTTAACCTAGTAACTGATGACGAGCCGAACTGAATGACCCCTCTCCGAAATTACTTGGAAAACGGCAAACTCCCCAGTGATAAGCTCGAAGCTAGGAAAATCTTGAGCAAGTCTCCGAAGTACGTTCGAGAACGGGAAGTGCTTTATAGAAGATCATACCTTCAGCCCCTCATGAGGTGCATAGGACCGAACTAAGCAGATTACACACTACGAGAAGTGCACGAAGGATCATGTGGGAGCCACATCGGAGCTAGGGCACTATCAAAGAAAATCATGCGGTGGGACCTCGTCATAAAGTGTCCAAAATGCCAGATTCATGGGACCGTACCGAGGTTACCTCAGACCGACCTCACCAGCATGCAGAGCCCGTGGCCGTTCATGCAATGGGGGATAGACATCGTCGGTCCACCAGACAAAGCTCCCGGCCAACTCCAGTTCCTCATCGTAGCCATTGACTATTTCACCAAATGGGTGGAAGCCGAACCCTTGGCAAAAATCACGAGTAAGAACGCTTTCAACTTCATCTGGAAGAACATAGTATGCCGCTTTGGCATACCCCATATCCTCGTCTTAGACAATGGGACGCAGTTCATAAACAAAATGTTTAGGGAATGGTGTGAAGAATTTCATATTCAATAGAAGTTCACCTCGGTAACACATCCCCAAGCAAACGGCCAGACCGAAGTCACCAACCGGACTATCGTCAAGGGACTCAAAGCTCGCCTTGATAAAGCCAAAGGAGATTGGGTAGTGAACTTACCCCAAGTTCTATGGTCATACCAAACAACTCCCCGGATCTCGAGCGGTAAAATGCCCTATAGATTGGCGTACGGAACCGAAGCAGTGATCCCGGTAGAGATCAGCCTGCCGAGCTATCGCACATTTAACTTCTCAGCCGAAGCTAATGAGGAAGGACTTCGAACCAATCTGGATCTGCTGGAAGAAAAGCGAGAGCTAGCCTACATAAGGGAAGCTAAGTACAAGCAACAAGTAGCTCGGTATTACAACCAAAGAGTGAAGTATCAGCAATTCCAAGTAGGCGACCTCATACTTCGAAATAACGAGGTCAGTAAAGCTGAAAGGCTCGGCAAGTTTGAAGCCACATGGGAAGGACCTCACCGAGTTGAAGAAGTCCTCGGCAAAGGGTCATACAAGCTCGCCCACTTATCCGGTAAGCAAATACCCCATGCATGGCACATTACTCATTTAAAGAGATACCTTGCATAAGTGGCTGAGAGTAATGTCCAAGTTCATATAGTTCATTTAGGTCATTTAGGTTGTCTTTTTAGGGTCTTGCATACATCTTGCATTTGCATACATCTTGCACATATCTCTCTACTCCACTTATGCATATTATCTCGCTCTTATAATTGAAAATCCTGATGAGGATGACATAATACCCTTTCGAGGATGAACAAAACCCCAAAATTGGGGTAAAATCCAAACGCGCGTACCAACCTAACCTTGTTAAAAATAGAAGTACAAACTACCTCGACTTAAAACGAAGACACCACCTTTGTTAAAAGCTAGGAAGAACTACTTTTGTTTAAAACGAGGAGGCACCACCTCGGTTAAAAACAAAGATACGGCCTTTGTTTAAAACGGAGAAGAGCCTAAACCTCGTCTGAAGACGAGGTCGTGCTAATTAAAGCCTAAACTTCGTCTTTGACGAAGTTGTGCTATTCAAAGCCTAAACCTTGTCTGAAGATGAAGTCGTGCTATTCAAAGCCTAAACCTCGTCTGAAGACGAGGTCGTGCTAATTAAAGCCTAAACCTCGTCTGAAGACGAGGTCGTGCTAATTAAAGCCTAAACTTCATCTTTGATGAAGTCGTGCTATTCAAAGCCTAAACCTCGTCTCATGACGAGGTAATGCTCATTATGGCCTACCTTAGTTAAAAACAAGGACAAACTACTTTTGTTTAAAACAAGGAGGCACTACCTTCGTTAAAAACAAGGACGAATTACCTTTGTTTAAAATGAAGACGAGCCTAAACCTCATCTAATGACAAGGTCATGCTACTTAAAGCCTAAACCTCGTCCTACGACGAGGTAGAGCTATCTAAAGCCAAAACCTCATCTTATGATGAGGTAGAGCTACTTAAAGCCAAAACCTCGTCTTATGACGAGGTAGAGTTATTTAAAGCCAAAACTTCGTCTTGTGACGAAGTAAGCTACTTAAAGCCAAAACTTCATCTTGTGACGAAGTGAGCTACTTAAAGCCTAAACCTCATCTTATGACGAGGCCGAACTACCTTCGTTTAAACATGAGGACGATCTACCTTCGTTTAAAAATGAGGACGAGTCGCAAGGCATTTCTTTTTTACCTCGTCTTTTGACAGGATGAGCCGAACTCGACTTCGTCAAATTTATTTTTCGACGGGGCAAGGCATTTCTTTTTTACCTCGTCTTTTGACGGGATGAGCCGAACTCGACTTCGTCGAATTTATTTTTCGACGGGGCAAAGCATTTCTTTTTATCTCGTCTTTTGACGGGACGAGCCGAACTCAACTTCGTCGAATTTATTTTTCGATGGGGCAAGACATTTCTTTTTATCTCGTCTTTTGACGGGATGAGCCGAACTCGACTTCATCGAATTTATTTTTCGACGGGGCAAGACATTTCTTTTTTACCTCGTCTTTTGACGGGATGAGCCGAACTCGACTTCGTCGAATTTATTTTTTGACTGGACAAAGTATTTATTTTTACCTCGTCTTTTGACGGGACGAGCCGAACTCGACTTCGTCGAATTTATTTTTTGACGGGGCAAGGCATTTCTTTTTTACCTCGTCTTTTGACCGGATGAGCCGAACTCGACTTCGTTGAATTTATTTTTCGACGGGGCAAAGCATTTCTTTTTATCTCATCTTTTGACGGGACGAGCCGAACTCGACTTCGTCGAATTTATTTTTCGACGGGGCAAGGCATTTCTTTTTACCTCGTCTTTTGACGGGATGAGCCGAACTCGACTTCGTCGAATTTATTTTTTGACGGGGCAAGACATTTCTTTTTTACCTCATCTTTTGACAGGATGAGCCGAACTCGACTTCGTCGAATTTATTTTTCGACGGAGCAAGGCATTTCTTTTTTACCTCATCTTTTGACGGGACGAGCCGAACTCGACTTCGTCAAATTTATTTTTCGACGAGGCAACATACTTTTCTTCGAACTCGTCTTAACGAGGGGGTACACGATTGACTTCATCGAATTTATTTTTCAACGGAGCAAGGCATTTCTTTTTTATCTCGTCTTTTGACGGGACAAGCCGAACTCGACTTCGTCAAATTTATTTTTCGACGAGGCAACGTACTTTTCTTCGAACTCATCTTAACGAGGGGGTACACGATTGACTTCGTCGAATTTATTTTTCGACAGGGCAACGTACTTTTCTTCGACCTCGTCTTAACGGGGCGGTACACGATTGACTTCGTCAAATTTATTTTTCGACGGGGCAACGGACTTTTCTTCGACCTTGTCTTAACGAGGCGGCACGCGATTGACTTCATCAATTCTACTTTTGATAGGGCAACGTACTTTAGACTACTCCTACCTCAACTATTTCCCCTAAATCACACCCTCACTTCTACATCTTTTGGGGGGGGGGGGATGTGATAGGATATGGCCTAGCTCCTAGGCCCAAGCATCAAGCCCAATATAATTGGGCCCGACAGTTAAGCTCAGCCTACGCAGCTCGGCCCAACTAAGAGAAACTTCTTCACCAAGGCAATCAAGACTCCTACATCGACTACAACTCAAGCTCCAAGAGAAATATAGAAGCTCGGTGTCTATCCTTAATAAGAGGATCAAACCAGAGTCCAAATAGGAGAAGACTTTGTGTTATAGTCAAACTCCATGTAATTACCTATAAATAGGGGTTTAGAATAGATTGAGAATGGAGAACAATCTTTGGAAAGCTACACACACATTAGCAATACAATCCATCTATTTTCTGCTCCGTGGACGTAGATCTATTCCAATAGATTGAACCACGTAAATCCCTTTGTGTTCCGTTTGCTTTCGTGTTCATTAATTCCTTGTCTACGTGCATTAATTACCTTACGAAAACAAGTTCGATCAAGTGCCAAACTACACAAAAACTTGTTCTAACATCTTTCCATAAACAATGAGAGACGACTCTGCTTTCTCTGGTTGTGAACGGTTGGTGCTCCAACACTTCTATCTTTACTTAAATGATTTATTTTTGTTCATCGTATACCAGTGACTTTTTCTTGCATATTGATTAGTATCATAGTATGTTTATGAGCAAGTGCATTTGTCTAGGTCTTTATTCTCAATAGAACGAACACAAATTTATACATAAAATTTCCAATCCTTAGTTTCTCCGTGCGTGTTTTGATTTTTGTTGCAACTTTTTGGCAGATTTTTTGAGGAAACAATAGATGCTTCGCCTGAGAACTTGCTGATTAAAATTGAACGTTTTTCGTTATATTCCGAGTGTGGGATTTACAAGTACAAATCTAAGGTTTTTGAAGCTGGAGGCTATAAATGGTTTGTTGATCTCTCTTTTATTGTTAGTAGTTAATTGAATCCTAGATTTGCATTATTTGTATCGTTTCAATGGGCAGGAAAATGATAATTTATCTTGAGGGACACGAGATTGGAAAAAGCGATGACACCAACGTTTCTGTCTGCTTTGCCGTTGCTGAAACTAAATCTCTACCCGTGGGGTGAGAGGTTAATGCCATTTTCACCTTCTTTGTCTACAATCATCACTAGAACAATTATCTCTGCTTTCGAGGTACCTAATTTTGTTGAGAATAAATTTAAACGTGGTAGTGTGACATAGAGCTCGCCTCCATTGCAAATTTCTAGCTCTGCCGCTGATTGTACGTAACTGCATTGACCATGGACAACAAGGCATTTTAATGCGCTTATTCCCAAATGTGGATTTTCTAAAGTGATTTCTACGGATACTTTGATCGATCCAAGTAAAGGTTTTCTTGTGGACAAGAGTTGTTTGTTTGGTGTTGAAGTTTTTGTTATAAAAAAGCAACCGATTAATGAATGCTTGAGTTTACTAAAGGACACCGCAAATGGATGATTCGGGCTTCTCCGAGTTGGGACATGTTTGGACTTCAGAAAAGTTTGAAGTTGGAGATCACTAATGGTATCTTTTGTAAATTGATCGTCAGCTACTATAGTTTAGCTCCGTTTTAAAGTAGAACTCCCTCCGTCCTGTTTAAGACGTCCGGAGGGAGTATTTGTTTTCTAAGTTGAGATATTTTGTTTGTGTAGCATAGGAAGGTTGAGGGGTATTCAAAGGGACAATGTTTGCTGGAGAAAGACCGTTATGTCTCCATATTTCTTGAATGTGATGATATAGAAAACTCTTCTCTATCACAATGGGAAGGTGGAGTGTTCGCTATTTTTTTTTCACGCTGCAAGTGTACAGGTGTAGTAGTATAGAAACAAGGTCGAATCTACGGAGACTGAATTATTCTAGTGATTATCTAACCTATTCACCCAACTCTATTTAGACTATAACAAGGGTTTGATTACTAATTTCTAATGAAAACAAATAAAATAAATACGTAAATAAAATCAAAGCAAATAACACAATTTGAATTCCAATAAACACAAATATTCTAGGGTTCAATTTCAATGAACAATTTAACACTCGACTCTTATTTATCTAATTACACTTTATTTTCTTATGAAGCAATCACTTAATTAGCCTAATCAACCTTTTGGGTGCAATTAAACCATAAGCCAACATGCAATTGAAATTATCTCTAAGTATCAATTAAACATGCACTTGCAACAGATCCAAAGATTAAATACTCCAACGTTAAGTTCAAACCTTTTGGGTGTAGATTCTTAACATGTCCTATGTTCCTCGTTCTAATTCTAATTCTCCCCTCCCGGATCTCGAATTAAAACCAAAGAATAATAAAAAGGTGATCAATCAATTTATTATCAATAAGCACAAGAACATAAGAAGAAGAGGAATAAAGATGCAATTAAATAAATAAGAATCAAGATCACAAATTGTTCATCTACTTTCTACCCTAGAATAACAAAATTAGCCAATCATAATCATGGCATAACAATCTCTAAAGTAAAACGTAAACAATGAAAACCGTAAGAAGTTTGTTGTTGCTCTTGCTTGAAACCCTTGCTCTTGTTCTCCTCCCAAAAAGTCATTAAAAAATATCCCTCCTTCGTTCTAGGGGTTTGGGTATATATAGGGGATGAAGTTTTGGTGTTGGAATGGGCTTAAATATCAAAAAGCTCTTAAAAATCCGAGAGAAATCGCGACGCGACGCTGGCGCGCCTAGGAGGCGCCCAGGTGTGGCGCCCTGTCGCTAAAACTTCACACTCCTTCTGTCTCGGTGGCGCCCAGATGGCGCCCTGGTAGCGCCCAGGTAGCGCCCCTGCGTGCGACATTTTGTTTTGGCTCGTTCTCTCTCGTTTCAACTCCGATTTTTAAACCGTTTGTTGCTATGAACTCCTATCGAACCGAACTTCATCTCTATACTAACCAATATGTCAAATATTCTCACCATATTTCTGCAAATTCAATCAAACAACGAGCAAGTATCACATTTCACAAGAAAATACAGTTTAAGCATAAAAATCTTAATAAACATGATTTTCTCTTTCTAAATGAACATCCAAAACGTTATAAATCATAGAAAAACCATGTTTATCAACCCCCCAAACTTAAACGATTGTTTGTCCTCAAACAAAATAGAGAAATGAAACAATTAAACATGGTTTTGACCAAAGCTCACGATGATTTATGCCTCAGAAATTTTTCAAAAATCAAACAAGCATCAAGCCACTATCAACATCTCACACACTTCAACAACTTTCGAATATAGCCTCTTCGATTCAAATCCTCACAAAATGACTCTCAACTCTCAAGTGTATAAATGAGATAAGTTTCACTCAATTCAAGCAAATTCAGTGTCCTACCATAAGCTTGCATATCGTCTATCTTCTCCATCGTACAAATGTGTGCTTCTAGATAAAGATCAAAAAGGACTTTTCTTTTGGTTGTAATGTTGGCTCTTTGGTAAGGTAGGGAACATTTAGGCCAAGTGACTAAATTTCTTCACAACACTTCCCTTCTCCTCATTCTCACCCTCATATCCACCCAACCTTTTTCTTTTCAACTCCAACCAACAAACACCAACATACTCACTAGAACTCATATCTCATTTATGCTCTCTCTCTTTTTTTTCTTTTTCTTTTTCTTTTTTTTTTTTTTTTTTTTTTTTTTTTTTTTTTTGAGCTTTTCTAAAAGAGAGCTTATATGAGACTAAATTTCTTTTTTCTTTGACAACTTCTAGTGGCAAACAAAACTTATTCTTCTCCTTTCTTATTTTCTAACCCTCCTTATCATCTTGAGATCATACTTTCATCTCAACCCAAGGCTAACAAAGAAATTGGTTAAAAAGGCTCAAAAGGGCTAACAAGGATAAAAGATTTTTCAGGACAAAACAAATGGAATAGAAATGGCTAAGAAAGGACGGCCTTAAATCATCTCTTCATCTTATAACACACTAGACAACCTCGAAGCAGAAACCAACGCAAGTTCTAGAGAACAACAGAATATGCAAGAATAATCACACTCAAGAACAAATAAGACCGTATTAATATGACAGTGAAGGCTCAAATCTCACAAACGGCTTATTTTTGACCCAAATCATAGAGGCTATAATTCAGAAAAATAATCAAAGCATGATTAACATCTCAAGTAACTCAACACTCATCTTCTCATCATATCACAAGAAATCATCATAGGCATCGTCATAAGTTAACCTATACCATATCCATTTTTCATACTCTCTACATGTCAAACACAAACTTCAAAAGAAACAAGCAAACAAAACAAGCACAACAACTTCCACATTTAAAAATAAACTAACAAATAAAGAGAAAAAAAAAATAACAAGAAAACTAAAGATAGAAAACACAATGAACACTCTTATCCATCCCCCCAAACTTATTCGACACTAGGAAGCATAAGTTTGAAAGTAGAAGAGAGTGAAATTGAGTAGAACACACCTGGAATTATTAGGGAGGTGGGGCACGAGTTATCCACTCGCTTGTGTACTTATCACGCTCAGGTAGTGGCTTCAGTTCCAATGTGAGTGATCCCCCATCCTTGATTTTCTTCTTATGACCTTTTCCAAACTCCAATTCTTGATGTTTGCTCACACGAATTTTCAGCACGATATCTACAATAGCACAAGACTCGAGCAATCATTAGCAACAATGGTATTATCATTCAAATCAAATAAGGAAAAACTAGAGTTAGAAATACGATACTCTAACAGGTCACCAGCTTCATCCACATGATTCGTGTTTATGCACGAATTCACCACCTCAAGCACCTTGCACTCTTCCATGCCATTCGAATCGATCTCCTCGAAGAATTTCAGAGCTTTGTAAATAGAGAACGTGTGACTCTCATCGTTCACTCTCAACGTCAATTCTCCATTGGCCACATCGATGACTGCTCTTCCCGTCGCAAGAAACGACCTCCCAAGGATAAGTGGAACGTCCTTGTCTTCTTCCATGTCGAGTACCACAAAGTCCGCTGGAAACACGAACTCATTCACCTTCACGAGCACATCTTCAACTACCCCTCTCGGGTAAGTAACAGAACGGTCAGCCATTTGTAAAGAGATAGTAGTGGGCCGGATTTCTTCGATTTCCAGCTTGTTGAAGATGGATAGTGGCATCAAATTGATGCTGGCCCCTAGATCACATAGTGCTCTTCCAAAATGTTTTCCTCCAATGACACATGAAATGGTGAAGCTGCCTGGATCTTTGAGTTTTGCAGGAAGGTTCCTCTGCAAGATGGCACTGCATTCTTCATTCAGATTCACTGTTTCAAAGTCGCCCAGCTTCTTCTTCCTTGACATCAGATCTTTTAGAAACTTCGCATACTTAGGCATCTGTTGGAGAGCTTCCACTAACGGGATGTTGATGTGGACCTTCCTAAATATATCAAGTATACGTGCAGTCTGCTCCTCATCTCTCTTTTTCTGGTGCCTCTGAGGAAATGGCAAAGTTGACTTGGTGGGAAGAATTGCAGATTCTTTAATTTTGACTGGGGTCGAATCTTTCTTCGTTTCCTTCTTCGCTGCACTTTCTTCCCGAGACACTTCCTCTTCTGTATCAACATCAACAATGAGTGGCTCTTCCTCAGGCATTTTCGGACCTTCATAACTCAAACCACTTCTCGTCTTGATTGCCTTGTAGTGTTCTCTAGGATTAACTGTGGTGTTGCTAGGAAACTGTCCTGGCTGATGCTGCTTGTTGATCGTTTCAGCTATCTGCCCCAATTGCTTCTCAAACATCTTCATCTGAGGCTCTATCTGATCAAGACGACTGTTGCTGCTTGTCAATCCTTGCAACACCAAGCTCTCCAATTTTTCCAAACGAGTCTGACTCTCAACCATATACTTGGTGTTATCCACCATGTACTTGGTCAGCCGAACCTCAAAATCTGTCTCTTTCTCTTCATTGTTCATCCCATTACTATAGGAGAAATTCGAGTAACTCTGATAGCCACTTGGATGTGAACGAAGATTCATATAATTCCTACTATTATTGATGTAGTTAACATCTCCAACAACAGGCTCCTCGAAAGTAGGCGGAACTCGAGGTGAAGCTAAAGCATCGATCTTACTCGTGAGTTGAGAAAGTTGAGCGGCCAACTTGGAAACTGGATCATCATTAGTTAAAACAACCACTCTCTTGGTAGATGAACGCTCACTGGGCCACTGATGATTGTTGGCTGCCATCTTCTCGATTATAGCCAATGCAGAGGTGTTATCACGATCCATGATGTCTCCTCCAGCTGCTGCATCCAAAAGGTTTTTAATGGTTATATTGCAACCATTATAAAACCACCAGACTTTTTGATCAGGATCAACTCCATGGTTAGGACATTTTCTCAGCATCTCCTTGTACCTCTCCCAGGCTTCATAGAAGGATTCTTGATCAAACTGTTAAAACTGAGTGATAGCTGCTCTCAATTTCATGATCTTGCTCGGAGGAAAATATTTGGTAAGGAATAATTGCACCAAATCTTTCCACGACTCCACTTCTTCAACTGTTATAGAATGGTGCCACGATCGAGCATCGTCTCTCAAGGAGAACGGGAATAGCCGAAGTCTGATAGCATCATTTGTCACCCCATTCAGCTTGATAGTATTGCAAATTTCTTCAAAATGGGCAAGATGGGCATGAGGATCTTTTGTTGGTCTTCCTGCAAACTGGTTCTGTTGTACCATGGAAATCAATGATGGCTTAAGCTCAAAGTTGTTAGCTTGAATTGCAGGTCCCAAAACTCCCCTTTCAGTAGCCACAGGCTGAAAGGTATCCTTGATCGATTTCCCTTGCCGATTCATCTCTGCTCTGATCTCATCCATTTGAGATTGCAGCCGCTACAGAACTTGAGCATTCACATTACCGTTTCCTTGATTATTGTCACCCATCTCTGCTAAGCGTAATCTCCTCTTTGCATTGTTGCGCCTACAAGTAGCTTCGATTTCAGGATCAAACTGCAGAAATTCTCCACGCGTTTGTCTCTTGGTCATACACCACCTGTTAACACAACTTCAAGTGAGATCACAATAAAATAAAATAATAATAATTAAAAGTGTCTAAATTAGTATCAAATAAATATTTTAAATAACACCAAAAATACAACTCAGTCCCCGACAACGGCGCCAAAAACTTGTTCGCTATTTTTTTTTCACGCTGCAAGTGTACAGGTGTAGTAGTATAGAAACAAGGTCGAATCCACGGAGACTGAATTATTCTAGTGATTATCTAACCTATTCACCAAACTCTATTTAGGTTATAACAAGGGTTTGATTACTAATTTCTAATGAAAACAAATAAAATAAATACGTAAATAAAATCAAAGCAAATAACACAATTTGAATTCCAATAAACACAAATATTCTAGGGTTCGATTTCAATGAACAATTTAACACTCGACTCTTATTTATCTAATTACACTTTATTTTCTTATGAAGCAATCACTTAATTAGCCTAATCAACCTTTTGGGTGCAATTAAACCATAAGCCAACATGCAATTGAAATTATCTCTAAGTATCAATTAAACATGCACTTGCAACAGATCCAAAGATTAAATACTCCAACGTTAAGTTCAAACCTTTTGGGTGTAGATTCTTAACATGTCCTATGTTCCTCGTTCTAATTCTAATTCTCCCCTCCCGGATCTCGAATTAAAACCAAAGAATAATAAAAAGGTGATCAATCAATTTATTATCAATAAGCACAAGAACATAAGAAGAAGAGGAATAAAGATGCAATTAAATAAATAAGAATCAAGATCACAAATTGTTCATCTACTTTCTACCCTAGAATAACAAAATTAGCCAATCATAATCATGGCATAACAATCTCTAAAGTAAAACGTAAACAATGAAAACCGTAAGAAGTTTGTTGTTGCTCTTGCTTGAAACCCTTGCTCTTGTTCTCCTCCCAAAAAGTCGTTAAAAAATATCCCTCCTTCGTTATAGGGATTTGGGTATATATAGGGGATGAAGTTTTGGTGTTGGAATGGGCTTAAATATCAAAAAGCTCTTAAAAATCCGAGAGAAATCGCGACGCGGCGCTGGCGCGCCTAGGAGGCGCCCAGGTGTGGCGCCCTGTCGCTAAAACTTCACACTCCTTCTGTCTCGGTGGCGCCCAGGTGGCGCCCAGGTAGCGCCCAGGTAGCGCCCCTGCGTGCGACATTTTTGTTTTGGCTCGTTCTCTCTCGTTTCAACTCCGATTTTTAAACCGTTTGTTGCTATGAACTCCTATCGAACCGAACTTCATCTCTATATTGACCAATATGTCAAATATTCTCACCATATTTCTGCAAATTCAATCAAACAACGAGCAAGTATCACATTTCACAAGAAAATACAGTTTAAGCATAAAAATCTTAATAAACATGATTTTCTCTTTCTAAATGAACGTCCAACAACGTTATAAATTATAGAAAAACCATGTTTATCATGGAGGCTATCATGCGCATCAAGAACCAAATCGATCATGCCCACCACTCTGACGAACGCAAGCTGGTTTCTATTGCTTTATTTTTCAGCTTAGACAACCCATGAATTCAACTAGAAATTTCGCACCGCATAAAAATGCGGCGTTGCCATAGTTGCCCCGTGGTCATTAGAAGAAAAATTGAATAGCTATACTCTGGTGATATCTTGATCATCTAAGTATTTTTTTTGCATAGCAGCATGGAAATTGATGCAACATGATCATATAATAGACATAAGAAAAGTTGGGGGTTGTTTGATTCGGGGTAATCAGGATGAGAAAGTGAACAAGGTATTCCCTTTGTTTGCGTTTGGTTGGATTTTTCAATCATACCCTTTCCCCTTACTAAAGCAGTAAACAACACTGCATAGCAAAATTATTAGCATCCATAAGCGTAATATAAGAAGGAAGACTATGCAATCATGGGCGGACACACACAGGCAATGGGGAGCATTGGCTCCCCCCAATTATTATTTTTATTTCTTTTATAATTGTAAATTTTTTGATTTATTGAATTTTTTTGCCCCAGCTCCCCCACTTTGTTGTCACCTGAACAAGAAAATTGACAATAAAAAAATATAAAAGTTAATGGAGCACCCCTCAATATTATATTCTGTCCGCCCCTGTATTCAATCATCATGAAACAGAAATGAAATAGAAACCCCTTAGATATATATGGATGTGTTTAGTATCTTTATTTACTCACGAGTAGTATCACAGAAAGAAACAAGTTTTATCAAAACTTTTTTTTAACATCCCTCTTAGATATAATGGGAATTCAAACAACATTGGACCACATATTCTTTATAAAAGATAAATGTGTTCCTATAAATAAAATTAGCTAAAAATAAATGCCTTCCAAACCTCTAGATAAAGCACTCAACCCTCGAACATTCGCTAGTTGATGGAGACAACTGCACCAGACCATGATCTAATTGTTGCAAGTGACCTGTAAAATAATTTGGATATATAGCTAGATCAGTATTCATTCACACAAATTGAGTAGTGCTGGATTACTCAAATATTACTTAACTTAAGTTTTCGTATCAACATTTTCAAGCATATGCGTTAACCTATGGTTGTACTTAAGCTAACTAATTGAGTCTAGGAGTAATCATTCTATTTACCTAATATATCGAGAGTAAGTGAACTTATCACGTCAGCAATATTCATAACAAATAAATTTTCAACACATTATGTACAAAAATCAATTTCTTTAAATGAGATTCAGTGTTTTTTTTATATTTAGGTTTTTCTTTTTTTACATTCAATAGACTTAGAAGGTGAGCAGCCTACTTTATATAGCAAGAAACTATATGCAAAAATCAATTGTTAACACAAATTATGAAGATAGAATTTGTTCATACACCAAAAGTTTATTTCCACAAAATGGGATAACCCACACTATTAGTGACGAAACTTAAGCACTCATTCAACTTTATTGCCACAAAATAGATACGTAAACAGTAGGATTTTATCCAAAAAAAATCTATCCATTCTAGATCCTATTATATTTCTTGTTCTAATTACTAAATTATCATAAAAAAATATCTACAAAAATATGAGCTAATTGATAGAAATAACATAAAGAAGTATGGGAATTTTTATGCTAAATTGACCACAATCAAAAGTTTATGAGAACATGTATAGAAGAAGTATTGTTTCCTTCAATACTGGGATTTTGAGTCTTCGTTTGTATGGACGTGCTTTTGATGCATTAAAGATATTCCATGAGATTCTTGAAGAGGGGTCAAAACCTAATGAAACTACTTCTACCGGCCTTCTTTGTGTTTGATCAGTATCATAGATTAGCTAATGAAGTGTAAGATAGTTTTAAAATGATGAGAGAAGGATTTGGGATTCAGGGTACAATCGAGCATTATGCTTACATGATGAAGATTTTAGCATGGATGAAAGGCTTGAAGAGGCTTATAACCTATGAATTCTGGGATTTAGGCTAAACTTTTATCCTCAATCACACGATGTATCGAATTTTACGCCTCGAGTGCGCAAGATCTCCCAAAACCTCTCGATCACGAGAAGCCAAACCCCAAGGGTTTTCAATTTGGATTCTATTTCATTGATAAAAGTCAGAATACATCATTTGCCCCCTTTTAACTAAAGGAAACATCGAGCCTAGAAAACTAATAAAATACTTACTTTGGCTTGGGCCTAATAATAATTACTATGAGCTTAACACTTAGCCCACTCAAACCATTAACTAACTAATTATTGAATTAATTAAAATCTAATCTATTGCTAAACTTCATCTTCCATGATCGTATAATCTAACGAACCCATGTATTATAGCACACACTAAGATTGACATGTACCTAATTAAATAAACGCAAAAAAGAGTATGCATATTGTATATCAACCGAAGTACATATTATTGTTTATAAATGAACAAATCAAAGTTCTTACATGATTGAAAATGCTGCAGCTAATATAAAATCAGCATGCCTTGCATAAAGTAAAACGTCGAATTAAAAAGGCAAACGAAAATATTCAGTAGTTTTCTACTCCCTCCGTCCCATTCTAGTTGACGGGACGGAAGGATCGAGTACTGTACAAGAATAAAATAAAGGGTAAATAAAAGAAGTAGGAAAAGGAAAAAGAAACCTCTTTACTCAACAATTGCTTCCTTTTCTCCCAAAACCAACGAGTGAGGAGAAACCAAACTGCATATGCACATGATACCACCAAGATTGTTGTAAGAAGTCCTTGCCTTAAGAATCTTAGTTTCATTGTTTCGGAAGTTGTACTTAGCAATCCTTGATCCGTCGTTGCCGTTTATGATGACATCACCATCCGGAGAAAATAATATAGGTACAAACAACGAACTAAAGCGATCATAACCATTAATCGTATATCCTCCAATATTTGCGAATTTAGTCCAAGATTCCTCAACACCATATTCCTTCATCATCCACATGTCATACGCCTTTACCCCAATATTGCATATTATAGATAGACATCCATCTACAACTCCTAGCGTAGGGTAAGATTTCGGGCAATTCATGGGGCAACGCATCCTCTCAATGTTGCTATTTGTCTGTAAACTATTTACTAAGATAACAACTTCATAGGAAGCTGCAGCGGGGCCACCTACCCTGGAAATCACAGCAACCAGACAATGCAGCTGCCCGTGGAAAAAGGTTCCTATGCTACCCAAACTACCACAATCTTCACCTTCACCGTTTAAGTGATGTGTGGAGGAAGAAAGGAGTGGGTTGTTGATTTTGCGAGAGAGAGTATATACTTCAAATGTAATTATGCGTGGAAGAGGTAGCCTTACCAACAAATGTGCAAGAACCAATACATATTCTCCAGTACAAGGGTGGTGACCGAACCAAGAGCAAATAAACCTTAAATATTTGATATTTGTGATACCATTATGTATAGATGGATTTGGTATGCGTACCACATATTCTCCCGTTGAAGGATTGACGGCTGCGATCTTACCATCGTGGAGCCGATACAACGCTAAACCATCGCACGATCCGAGGAATGATTTCACATTGCGCAGAGGGATTTTCTTAGAAATATTCTTTTCCACGTTTATTATCTCTAAATCGGTGTTGTATGGGATGAGGAGCCGGGCCTCATTGCATCTGAGATGGATGTTTCTAGATGCTTCTGGATGAATTCGGAGCTCGAAATGAAGCGATTCCATTCTTTAGAAACGAGTTTGAAGCGTTGAAGGTCGTCGGATGGAAGCCGATACAGGATTTCTAGGTGTAAATCTGTAGGGATGTATGCCACAGCTCCTCTTTTTATTCGAGACATAGGTTTAGATTTTAGGTTTTTCAAAGTATTGAGTAGGAATAAAAATAGATCTTGGACTCAATTCACATCTCTCTATCTCTCTATCCAAAAAAAAAAAAAAAGGATTTGAGGGTTAAAAAATCTGTAATTTGGATACGGTCCCGGCGCGCCCATAGAGTTATGTTATAATATTATTTAATTTATAGATTGGGGCAAATACAAAAATAGCCAATTTGAAATTTTGAATAAGAAAACTACTTCTTTAGCCGTTTTTATAAGAAAAATCTTTTTTTAGCCATTTTATAGATAAAAGTCTAAAATACCCTTCATGCTTTCTCTTATCTTACTTATGTATTCTTTTGTTTTATTTTGGGTTTCTATTGAATCGACGTCTTCGTCTTCTGAAGTCCTCTTCAGCATTTCAAATGTCCATTTATCTTTTCCAATGTATGAATCTTGTCGTTGGTGGCAACGATAATAGATCTCCGTCTCTTTTTATTTGAGCCTACTTTTATTATTTTGAGTCTATTATTATAATAAAATGGCTCAAAAAGACGGGGACGGAGGGAGTACATCCTTCCACAAAAATTAGTTTTGTATATTTGTGCATCAAATTCAAAATTCTCAATCATTGCAAAGTTGATGTCGCAACATTAAAACAAATAATAGGAATCAATTGAACCAAAATTTCAAAATATTTACTATTTCTGAGAGCCTGTTTCTGAGAATACTGAAACACTATGGGATCTGCTTTGGATTTCACAAAAATGTTCTTCTATTTTTTAACTCTTGTCCATTTTTTGTTCTATATTTTTTCTCAAAACATTGGAGGAATTCCAAAATCTAAGATACATAGTTACACAAAATAATACAAAAGGTTGATTCTCTTGGAGTTGGAAGGGAATGACGGTCAGCACAACATATGTGTTAATTTGGTCCAATGTATTAATGAATATTGTTTCTCTTTACTAAAATCTACTGCTCCTTAATGTACGCACCACGTATGTTCCTGTTGAGGAATTGACGCGATTTTACCACCGGGAAGCCGACATAACCCTAAACCGTCACAGGATCGGAGGAATGACATCACTTCTCCCAAACGGATTTTCTTAGTGATATTCTTTTCCATGTCTATGGTCTCTGACCTCCAGGGGCGGTGCAAGCATAGCTGAGGCCCTGTGCAATTTTTAAAATTAGGCTTTTTTTTGTTAAAAATAATAAAAAAAAATTTAATAAGTTATAATTTTTTCTTAAAATTATATGCTAACTTTTAAAAAACAAAGATATAGAATTCAAAAAAATTCTTAGCTTGCATGTATTAAAAAACTCTAACCAATACTTGGTCATAAAGTAAAATAAAAATTGAATCGTTATCTTACTCTAATTTGCTAGAAGAATAAATAAATAAAAACAAAACAAACAAAAAATACTAAATAAAAAAAAATGGGGCCTTTGTTTTTAGTTGCAAACTTGGAATACTAAAAAAAAATAAAAAATAAAAAAATAAATAAATAACCAAAACAAACAAAACATACTAAATGAAAACAATGTGGCCTTTGTTTTAGTTGCAGTAATGAAAAATTAATAGGCCCGGTGAGTTTCAAACCTCTAACCACGCGTATAGCTTCCCACACGCGACACCAACTGCGCCAAAGACATTTCATGCTTTTGTAAGGTGAGAACATTTTAATATATATATATGACTTGGGCTGAAAAATCTGGGGCCCTAATTTTTCGGGGGCCCTGTGCGGTCGCCCACCCCGCACAGGCCCAAAACCGCCCCTGCTGACCTCTCATGTGTCCGGTGAAGATTCGGGCCCTATTGCAGTCTGAGATGGACTTTCTAGATGTTTCTTGATGAATGTACGGCTCGAAATCAAGCGATTCCATTCTTTACTGCGCATTTGAAGTTTACAAGGACGTCGGCTGGAAGCCGATATAGGATTTCTTCGTGTAGATCTATAGGGATGATTGCAGCTGCTCCTCTTTTTCTTCGAGACATCTTCACGGTGAAGTTTTGTTTAGATTTAGCTAGGGTTTTCAAGGTTATGCTACAATTGGTTTTTTTTTTTTTTCATTCCAAATTTATTTTAGGGATAAAAGCTATGAATATATCCGGATCCGGATCCGTATACCCGCTAAGCCATTGGATCTGGGCTTAGATCTATTTTTCTTGGACCTGACCAATTTAGACAAAATAAAAAATTATAAATCTAGATATGAAGCAAGCAAGATCCGGTCCAAATCCGATTGAATAAACAGGAGAGAATTATTTCAATAATATATTCTAGTGACGATTTTTATTGATAGCGGTAGATACGGCCTAAAGACATAGGGCTCTTCTAATATCAAAACCTTCTCCATTATATTCTAGTCAAAGTAATTTCAACTTTTCAAGCCCTAGAAATTCCCTACACTTACAAACTAAACAAAAACTCGATCACAAGTTGAAAGATCTTCCCACAACAATGAGCGACACCAGATGTGAACGGTCGGTGCTCTACTCTACTCTCGGAATCTTTAATCACTTATCGTCTTCTCTTTTTCAGTATCTTTTGCCCTAGTTTCGTACTTTCTTTATTCGATGAACAAAAATTTATATGCTTGTTTGTGAAAACTCGTGTGCAGATTTATTGAGGAAACAAGAGATGCTTCGCCTGCGAACTTGTTGACTAAATTTGAATCTTTTTCGTCATTCGCCAAGTGTGGGATTGCCCAGTATGAATCCAGGGCGTTTGAAGCCGGAGGCTATAAATGGTTCATATCATTTACTAATTATTTAATGTTTTCTTGAATTTTTATCATTATTAATAGTTAGTTGAATTGAGATCTGCATTATTTTTATATAATCTTTGTAGGAAAATGATATTGTATCCTGAGAGTGAGAAGGAAGAATGTCATGTTTCTGTACACTTTGCAATTGCTGAAACTGAATCTCTGCCTGTGGGGTGGAGGGTTAATGCCATCTTCGCCTTCTTCGTCTACAATCAACGTTTGGACAATTACCTCTGTTTTCGAGGTCGAGTTCTTTTCCTACTATTTCTGCTACTTAACTTATGTGGTGTTTGGTTAAGCTTATTTGAAATAACTTATAAGCACTAACAACTATATGATGTTTGAAAAACTTATTTTTGGAGCTTAAAAGATGTTGAAAAGCTTATTTTCCCGAACACAACTTGTAAGCTCTCAAACAGGAACTTATAAGATGAGCCAACACCCCTTTAACAGTTGCCAAATATGATGTATTTAATTTGATTGATCAGGAACGACGAGGCGCTTGAATGCACTTGTTCCCAAATGTGGATTTAGTAAACTGATTTCTAAGAAGACTTTGATGGATCCGAATGAAGGGTTTTTTGTTGACGACAGTTGTGTATTTGGTGCTGAAGTTTTTGTCATAAAGAACCCTCAGATTAATGAATGCCTGAGTTTGGTAAGAGACACGTCTCCGTTTAAGCGCGAATGGAAGATTTCGGACTTCTCCCGACTGGGATATGTTTGGAATTCGGAAGAGTTGGTTGTTGGAAATCACAAATGGTATCTCTTTTCATATCTATTTCTTATTGTGTGCTGTAATTGTAGCTCATTTTCCATGATATATGTTAGTAATTTGTATTCGTGATCATTCTCTTGAGTAATAATTTTCTTTGTGTGAATTAATTAGGAAAGTGACGATTGATGCAAATAAATTACATGCATCAAAAGGTCCGTATATGTCGGTCTTTCTTGAATGCGTGGATGCGGAGAAGTTTGGTCCTCGTAAGAAAGTGAAGGCAGAGACGTGCATGCGCATCGGAAACAAGCTTAATGCTAACCACGTCTCGCTTGGATGTAAGGTTTTTAGTGTTATTAACCTAAACTATAGTACTTGTTAATTGTTATTCCACTTTGAACACCTATCCTTCTTTTGGTTTTTGTCACCTGTTATCGGTTGTGTTAGGTTGGGTCTCATTTCCCAAAGAATAGTCTTATACTTAAGGATTTATAATCTTGCTTAATAAACGCCACCACATTGTGTTTCCCATCTATTGATCTTTTAAGATTAAAACTAGTTCACTCGTAAGAATATTAGTATTTTTTATGTTTATAAGTAGAATGTACTACTATGTTTGTAATATTATATGTAACTAATTCTTAATGAAAGGAGCTGCATATTCTTATTCTTGTTGCAGATAATTTATGGTTTACATCAGATTCTCGAAGATGGGGATTTCCTGAGTTTATATCAATTGCCGGTATGATCAAAAACGGTTGCCTTATTGACGATTGCTTCTTTCTCGATGTAGAGATCTGCGTGCATGCTGTTGTTCTTGATGCACCTAAAATCTAGTACTCAAATATTTATTATTTTTAATGTTTGGCTGGAATTATTTTCTAGGTGGATTCGGACAATGCTATTCGCCACTTAAGATTTTATCTCACGAATTATTATTTTTTTCTTGGCACGCAGCTTTTATTTTATCTTTTTTATTTTAGTTCTCTCATCTTCTACGTTACTCATAGAATGCTTCCAGAGAAAATGAAATATTTTTGGGGTACTAAGCAAAGTATGGATTCAGTTGAGATTTTGTTAATTTGGCCAAATAATAAGTTTATCCGAACAATTTGAAGCGCTTTTAAATTCTTGCGTTATTTTAGTTGCTCCCAATTTGAAGTTCTAAACCTACTGAGATCGAATTCCTTAGTTAATATATACTCCATTAATAGAGCTACTTGAATATGATAATATATTCCGTTTGTTTAAGATTAACTCCATCAGAATGGGACAAAGAAAATACTATTTATTCATTTATGCATACATATATATATCGCAATCTATTCGAATTCTTATGAGGCAAATTAATAATTTGTCTTCTTGAAACTGTTAAGTTCAAAGGAGATGTTGGTACATGTGTTACCAACATTATTAGTATCACTTTGAACTTGATAAATAGATTTGTTTTAATCTTTAACTCCTGCGATATATATCTTTTTTATTATTCATTATTTATTCTTTATTCTTTATTTGTAAATATATACTTAACAAATATACATATATATTTAATGATTATTTTATAATAGTTATTATAGAATAAAACAACCATCAAAGAATGGAGTCTCGGGATAAAAGATCGTGGCACACTCTTGACGGTTTCTCATAGAATAAAGCGGAGCGGTTGAAGAAAACGGGCGACGCATTGAATAAAAGGAGAAGAATTCATTCTTCTCCATTCACGGCTTTTGGAAAAGAAGAATCAGAGAATCATCTGAAGGTTCATCCAGCCGTCTGTGTTGTATGCCAGAGTGAAGCAACATCAATATTGGATGCTGGTGGTCGAATATTGATTTGTTGCTAACACAAAGGTAGACAACTCATTTTGGTATGACGACTTTGGGAGAAGAAAAACCAGAGGGAGTCTGAAGTATTCCACCAGGTCGTCAGCGTTGTTTGCAGGAGTGAAGCAGCACCAATGTTCGATGATGGACAGTGGTGTTGCTAACATGAAAGCAAACAATGCATCTATGGATTAATCGTATGTGACGATTGATCTGTGCTTTTGTAGATTACTTTGTCAGTATAAAGTCTGAAAGGTAATTTACTTGGTATCTATTAGTTTAGTTCTTGTAGAAGTAAACTGTAGATTTATTGTTCAAATCATTAGGCAGTAGTTGTAGTCTGTAAATGTTTGAGCATGTTGTTTTATCACTCTGTTGTAATAGTTTAGGTATTCAACATAGTGAATTGAGCCGTGAGGCACTCGCAGGTTTTGAACCTGCGAAAAACTATCTCTTGTGTGCAACTTTAATTTCCGCTGCGTGTTAGTCGTGTATGTTACCAACACTCGATCTAACATTACTCTATGGTTTGCACGCATTTTATCTTTTACGTAGTAATTCAGAGCACAGCAAACCCTGTCAATTGGTATCAGAGCCAAAACTCAAAACATTGAGTGCAATCTCATAACATGAGTTCTGGTCCTGAGTGCTGCTGATTACTACATTTTTTTATGTTATTTATTTATATTTTAAAAAATATATATATATTTAAGGGAGGCCAAAGGTGTATCAGCATATTGCAGATGGTGATAGCTAGTACGTATTTTTGGTAATTTTCGAAATGAATTCAGATCAATGTTGATTTAGATACAAGTCGAAGGTTATTGCATTAAACAGAATTTTCTAAATTTTTTCTACAAAGTATGTTGATGATTGTGAGTTTACAGATTTGAATCTGTATAATGAAGATAATCTTAGCATGGCTATGATTGCGAAAAACTCAACATAATTATAACACCATTGTAGAAAATAGAGAAATTATGTTTATCCAGAATAATTGTTCGTACAGCTAAAACGTCTCCTCATGTTAAGGCTCAAAGGTTGTGAGGAGGAAGTATCAGACATGAAATGCTGAAGAGCATGTTTGAAGTTGAAGCAATAAACATGAGTTATACTGTTGTCAACATGGAGAACACATTATGTATGTTGTTAACACGTTCGATGTTGCTAACATGTTTATTAACATCCACTTAAAATTGCTCTTGTAGATATCTGAAGTTCTGTATCTTGACTCTTGGTACTACTCATTGTAAAAGGCGATTGCGCAATATTGTGCAAGTTCGTGAATTGAATTAGATTCTGAAAAATCGACATGAAGTACTTTTCATCTGAACAAAGGTACATCTGATTCATATGATGTGTTATTTTAGAGTTCAATTTACATATTTGATTTACAGTATATGTCTGATATTAATTATGGAATCATTGCTTCTATGATTGTGAGAGTAAAGGTAGATGTAATTTTTAATGTGTTTATGAATGAAAATGAAATGATAATCACTTTTATAAGAAAGTCTATAGTTTAGACTTGATCCTACACATTTGATTATTATTTAATTTTAGACACATTTATTCATGTTGTGCTAAGCATATCAATAACATATCTGCTTATAATTCTTTAATTTGATACAAATGTACCTAATGTTAGGTCTAACATGTCTTGAACACAATGTGTTAGTTCATAAGATAACATGATGTTATCTAGTAAAATCTGCAGCAGATACTTTGAGCTCATGGCGTGCTTTGAATAAGTGTCTTGCCAGTTGTAAAGTTCTAGACATTGAAGGATTAAAAGCAGATTTATGGCGTGGTATTAGCCTTTGAATATTAATGGAATGTCTGTCACACTTGGTGAAGGATCGAGAGAAGTGCTTGAACAACTATATATGTGTTGTTTGGAAGCATATCACCAAGTGAGACAACATTTGCATCAAAGCTTCATGTGTACTTGAAAATTTTCATTACAAGAGAAGTTATCAAAGTTCTACGAACTCTCACAATCAAGAACGAATTTACGTGATGTGCGTATCATAAACAAATTTGGGTATTTCATCTGTTGTTACCAACACAAACCTATCAATCTATCATACATTTATGAACTACTTCATATAGATCTGATTGGACCTATTGAAGTGGAGAATAGTGGAGATTAATGTTGTGTTTTGGTATGAATTTTTATTATTATGCAGGGATGTAATTCATGCATAAGAAATCTGTAAATATTTTTTATACTCAAGAAGTTGTCTGAGACTTTTTGAATAAAATATTGTCAGATTAACCCAAATTAGCTACGACATGAAATTTGAGGAGTTAACATTCTCTGATCTTGATGTCAAAGAAAGAATCATGTAAATTCTTAGCAGTGAAGACTCCTCGACAGAATTATCTTGCATGGAAGTAAATATTTGGATGTGTTGATATGAAAAATTTGATGTTGTGAAGTCAAACGTTTCCAACATTTATCTCAACATCTTTTGGAAAATGTTCTTGAAAAAGGCTGAACTTTGTACATATCAAGTCTATTTCTTTGTTGTTTGGTTTTGCTGGTTAATCTAGAGTTATACCACAACAAATGAAAAATGTGTTTCTCAGTCAGTGTGAAGCTATGAAGCTTCTAACTTTGATGGTTCTCCTTATCCAAATTGATGTGCTTGAATTTGAAGATTGCTTTGTGTAAAGAAAAACAAGCTTGTTTGTCTGCATACGTATTTGTTAGTTTTGTTTCAAAAGGTCTAACACTTTGTTGCTTTGAAGTATTAGAAGCAACTACGTTTTGCTCATATCTATGTTGATAATTGTGAACATATTTTGACCACTTATTTTGAAATAAACATTTCAGAAAGTACATTACTTCACATGTTATGTTATATGTGAATAGTTAAATGCAGACATATTTGTTTTCTTAAAAGCAATTTCACTAAAGTTTTGGACTAGAATCTATAGAAACACGTGTAGACTCATTTGAGCTTAAGCGACAGACTCTACAAGAATGATGCTAGCAACAGATGTTGGAAGTTATGTTTGAAACATTGCAGATCCACATAGTATCAAAAGATGTTTCAGAAGTCTTAATCTATCTGATTCCTCTCTACCTAAGCAAGAAACATAGTTGGTTCTCTTTCAAATGGTGGAAGCATATAGGTGTTATGCTTAGTGCGGTGGTTGCGGTCAGAAAAGTATTGAATGTTCATGACTTGGTAATTAAGTGGCTTCAAAACTGTAAGTTGTGATATCTTGAATATCTTGGAAATCTTTTCATTAGTTATGTACTATGCATATAGAATCTGATTATTCATTAGAAGGTCTAGTTAATAAGTTTTTGCTGTGTATATGATTTTATATCCATTGAAAAATAAATTGCAGAGTTTGTTACAAAATTTATTTTCATTTGAGAGATTACTTTTTATATTCTAAGTTCTTTGTAGTTCTGAGTTCTTTAACGTACTTAGAATCTTGAGAATTAGGATAATACAGTTGCCCTTGTACTTTCGTGTTTTGCTTGACATTTGGAACATGTAAGTTATGTTTTATATTGGTTGATTATGTTGGATCTTTAGACTATTTTTTAAACGGGTCCATAAACAGACTTTGTAGATCTAACATCAAAGTCTGTACAAGGATTGTAGTTTATACCAACGTGTTGGTTTGATGTGTTTGAAACATATGATCCAACATCATCACTCAGTATTTTTTTTGGCATCTGTATTTGTTTCTCTCTCGTTTTATTCTCTTTACATATCTTGGTATCCGCAAAATATTTTTGGATATTATGTTAATCTTCTAGATCTATGATATTTATTGAATAACAATAATTTTGTGTAGTACATGTCTGATAATTTTTACACGTTTTTATAAGATATTTTTTTACAGTTTGCTACACTTAAGACTCTTACAATTTGGACTTTATATATCATTGTGTATATATGTCTTATCATTGCTCTGAGTCTTTGACGTTATGTAGATGTTTTGGCAGCTTGAACACGGATAAATGAGACAATGTGTTGAAAACTTTCAACATTTTTGTTCACAAAATATCCTTTTAGAGTTTGATATGATGTCAAGCTTTTGTTTCTCAAGATGTCTAAAACTCTAAAGCCATTTTCTACTTCCTTAGAAGATTCTTGTTCTGTTAAGTCTTCATTTCAGCTTGAAGAGTTTCAGCTTGTTTAAAATTGGATGTTGGTCCAATTGTTGGTAAAGGCTAAACAAAATTCATAGTGAAATGGAAGAACGTGATTTGGTTGTTATTTATCTTTAGAAGCTGTGAGTTTTCACAGAAAGAAGCAGATTGATGTTAGCAACACAAATCAGAACACGATAATAGATTCTTGCTGAGAAAATTGAAGGAGGTTGATGTTGGAAACATTGGTCATAACATTAGATCAGTCGGAAGCAGTTCAGTCAGAAGCAGGACCTAGTGAACCTACGCTTGAGCCAGCTGAACATCCAAACTCAATTCCACTGGCAAACTTTCACTTTGAGAGAGGAGCATCGACTATGCATTAAAGCCGTCTACTACAAGAGCAAAATGGAACGTCTTCTTCACTAGCATCTACTCTTTCACCAATACAATCACCTTCATAGAAATAGTTTCAATGACGATTGTGACTCGGAATATGGGGTCAGGTATGAATCATAAATTCATATTTCTTTGGTCATTATACTATAATTTTTTTTGCAAAAGTTGTTGGTCATTATTTCTTTATGGAAAGAAAAAAAATGAATAATTCTTTGCAAGTTAAACATTTTCGTTAGGTGTTTGTAGCAAATGTGCTTAATCCCCATGAATACGATGTAATCATAATTCATGAGTCGTGTGTCATTTTGGTAAAAGATGCTGATGTTGTCAATTCAAAGAAGTATGTCAAGTTATATGCTAGGATAAACATATGTTTGTTTTCCGGGTACTATGACTTCTTCGATTGAATTGGATGATGCTATTTCAAGAATGATGTGGTTCATAAGTGGGATATGAGGATGATCCTAACTGTTAAAAACACTTGCATTTTGTCTTTCAAAGTTTGTAAGTTGTACGGCTTCTACTATGATAGAATGATGTTCTTCAACATCTCTCGTGCAGTCTTTTATCATATGGAATCATCGTGCTCCTATATCCTATTTTCATCTGTTTTTTATTGAAGGGAAATGGCTTGCGATCAGATTTTGTCATGATAGGTGAATATTATACTCTGGTGATTGAAAGAATGTTTCTAACATAAGACAGAGTTCAGAATTTGTCCTATCAATATGAATGAAGAAAACAAGCAAGCTCTATCTCTATTGAAATAGATGGAAAACATGACTCTTGGTGCAGATACGGATGCATACGTGTTTGTTCAAGGAGAAGTGTACAATGTCATGTTACAACACTGAGAGGAAGATAGACAAGAAAAGAGAAAGTCAGAAGTGGTATGCAATATACACCTACGCCGTTGATGATAATGCTTATCAGGTCTTCTTTCTATCTACCAAAAAAGGGGGAGTAATGGTTTATTCTGTAGATATGTTATGTTACATATCTTATTTATATTTTTGATACTGTTTAAAGTATCGATAAATGATTTAGGGGGAGTTCCTATATGATTAGAACTCTTCTATCGTTGAAAGATTTAGGGGGAGTTTCTATATTATTAAATTTCTTCTATGTTCATGTTAGAAGACATGTTTCCAACATGTTGTTCTTAAATATTTTCAGGGACTTGTTTCTCTGTATAATTGTCAGAGTGAAGTTTAAACTTTACTCGTATTATTTTCTGTATGTTTTGTTCAGGGGGAGTTTTTCTCTTTGTTCATATTTGATTTGTACATAGTTATTTTTGGGGGAATTCATTTGATCTCTCGTTTTGCATTTTGTTGTTATTTATGTACAAAGCTTTTAGAGGGAATTCATTTGATCCCTCATTCTGCATTTTTCTATTTTTATTGTTGTAAATAGTTTTTCAAGAGAGTTCATTTTGAATTCTCATTTATTAATTCTTTTTGTTGTATATACTTTTCGTTTCTATTTGTTTTTGTTACAGGAAGAAAATATTAAGGGGGAGATTGTTAAGTTCAAAGGATATGTTGGTCATGCGTTACCAACATTCTCATATTAGTTTGAACTTGACAAGAATGAATATATTTAAGTAATCTTTCCTTCCTGTGATACTTTGTATTATATTTGTTTTTGTCGCGGGACATAAAAGATTAAGGGGGAGATTGTTAAGTTCAAAGGAGATGTTGGTACATGTGTTACCAACATTATTAGTATCACTTTGAACTTGATAAATAGATTTGTTTTAATCTTTAACTCCTGCGATATATATCTTTTTTATTATTCATTATTTATTCTTTATTCTTTATTTGTAAATATATACTTAACAAATATACATATATATTTAATGATTATTTTATAATAGTTATTATAGAATAAAACAACCATCAAAGAATGGAGTCTCGGGATAAAAGATCGTGGCACACTCTTGACGGTTTCTCATAGAATAAAGCGGAGCGGTTGAAGAAAACAGGCGACGCATTGAATAAAAGGAGAAGAATTCATTCTTCTCCATTCACGGCTTTTGGAAAAGAAGAATCACAGAATCATCTGAAGGTTCATCCAGCCGTCTGTGTTGTATGCCAGAGTGAAGCAACATCAATATTGGATGCTGGTGGTCGAATATTGATTTGTTGCTAACACAAAGGTAGACAACTCATTTTGGTATGACGACTTTGGGAGAAGAAAAACCAGAGGGAGTCTGAAGTATTCCACCAGGTCGTCAGCGTTGTTTGCAGGAGTGAAGCAGCACCAATGTTCGATGATGGACAGTGGTGTTGCTAACATGAAAGCAAACAATGCATCTATGGATTAATCGTATGTGACGATTGATCTGTGCTTTTGTAGATTACTTTGTCAGTATAAAGTCTGAAAGGTAATTTACTTGGTATCTATTAGTTTAGTTCTTGTAGAAGTAAACTGTAGATTTATTGTTCAAATCATTAGGCAGTAGTTGTAGTCTGTAAATGTTTGAGCATGTTGTTTTATCACTCTGTTGTAATAGTTTAGGTATTCAACATAGTGAATTGAGCCGTGAGGCACTCGCAGGTTTTGAACCTGCGAAAAACTATCTCTTGTGTGCAACTTTAATTTCCGCTGCGTGTTAGTCGTGTATGTTACCAACACTCGATCTAACATTACTCTATGGTTTGCACGCATTTTATCTTTTACGTAGTAATTCAGAGCACAGCAAACCCTGTCAGAAACAAAAATAAACAAATAAAATCATAATATGTAAACATCAATATCAATTAATATAAGTTATTGATGAATCAAACGAACATATTACATTGAAATAAACAAAAGTAAAAAAAAAAAAAAAAAAAAGAAGAATAAAATATTACATTAATCAATATATACATATGTGTTGTGTATGCGTAGAAATTGAAAAATATTGTATAATTAAAATATGTAACATTATTTACTCTTAGTTGTGTCAAGGAAGTGTGTACATGATTAAAAACTCTTCGGTGAAAAGGTTATCGTTAATCTAATAATTTAGAAAATAATATATTTAAATGTAAAAAAATTAGGAAGATGAAGGAATAAATATTATATACTATAGTCAAGTATATCTAGCTTAGACTTCTAGTTCTATGAAACAACTAAGATAATTATTAAATACAATATTTATATAAGTATTTTTTAAAATTAATTAAATATATAAAGGGGTATAATTGGCAAAATAAATTTTGTAAATAAGATACTTTTTATAATAGTATAGATAGATAGATATAGATAGATTGTTTTTGGTCACGCGCAGCTTTTCTTTTATCTTATTATTATTTTAATTCTCTCATCTTCTACTTTACTCATAGAATGCTTCCTGAGAAAATGAAATGTTTTGGGCTAAGCAAAGTACGAATATTGATCAGTTGAGAGTTGTTAATTAATTAGCCAAATAATAAGTTTAGCCGAACAATTTGAAGCGCTTTCAATAAGTTTAGTCGAATAATAAAGTTGCTCCGAATTTGAAGTTCTAGAATCTAGATATACTTAGAACAAATACCTTTTATTTGTTTTTAAGCATATGAGAATGATAGAGTAGAACTTGGTAGAGCAGCGACGTTTCGAACAAATAACAAAGACCGGCGCCTTGTCCAACAAGGTCAGCGGCGATGAGGCTGAGCGCGGAGGACTTCTCCGTCGGCAGCGGCAAACTCGAGTTCACAGGGTGTGAACGAGAAGAATAAATTAGGGCAAACTTTGCGTATATTATTTTTTCTCCCTTCAAAAATATTTGATGCCCTATTTATATAAACTAGACCCTAGTGTTGGTTCGACCTATTCCTAGTCCGGGAAAGAACCAACAAAGAAAACCCGAACGGAGCTTATAATACGCTCGACTCCAATACATTAATTATTGTATTTAAAAATAACGAAAATAACCACTAATTAATCTTACAACATCATAAATAAAGCTATTCAGTTGGAGAATCGCACGGGAGGCTTGATTCGGTCTCTCGGCCGAAGTGTCCTCGACATCGTCTCTTTATCACTCTCCAACTCATCCGTTCTCTCTTCATATACGTCGTCCGAATCCTTCACCTCGACGGAGTCCTCATCATTCCTCTCTATTGCATTAGGCGTGGGTATTGAGTCCGTATCAACTCCCCCCCCGTTAAAATCCGCCTTGACCGCAAGGGGAAGGTGTGGAAAGTGGCGACGAACATACTCCGAAGGTTCCCAAGAAGGAGATGTGGCAGCATCTTGCCAACGGATGAGGACATGCTCCACAGCTTTACCATCACGCCATAATATCCTGGTATCCAGCACTTCGATAGGTTGCACAAGAGGACGATCACCACAAAACTCCGCAGGTAAGGGCGTCGGCGGAAAGTCATCACCTAGAACAAATTCACGAAGAAGACTAACATGAAAAACATTATGAATGCGGCTACCTTCCGGAAGTTTCAGACGATAGGCCACGGATCCGACTCGCTCAAGAACCTCGTATGGACCATAATACCGCCTAGATAATTTGGCCGAAATTGGACGTGCCACCGAGTGTTGACGATACGGCTGCAACTTTAACCACACGAGTTCACCAACCTCAAATTCAACATGCCGACGATGTCTATTTGCAGTATCACGCATCCTTTGCTGTGCCAGTTCAAGATTCTTCCGTAACTTGATTAACAAGTCACCTCATTGTGCAATCAATTCCGCAATCTTTGGTGGAGTCCGCGCGGAAGGTGACGCAGCTATCAAACGCGGGGGTTCCCGTCCATAAAGAGCTTGGTATGGAGACATGCCGAGACCGGAATGATGAAAACAATTAAGGGCTAACTCTGCCCAAGGAAGAAAATTGCACCACTTCGAAGGTTTTTCCGCCGTGAAAGCCCTCAAATATTGTTCAAGTCCCCTGTTACGGACCTCCGTTTGGCCGTCGGACTGCGGATGATAAGCTGTGGAGAAGTGAAGCTTGGTGCCACTTAAACGATGCATCTCCTCCCAAGTAGCATTCAAAAAGACCGGATCACGATCAGAGACAAGAGTCTTGGGAAACCCATGGTGTTTAACCACAGTATTGATGAACAAGTGTGCCACGCGAAGCGCATCGAACTGAGTGGGAAGAGGAGCAAAGTGAGCATACTTCGAAAGCCGATCCACGACCACCATAATAGCAGTATAACCTCGAGAAGGTGGTAATCCGGTGATGAAATCCATAGATACATCTTCCCACACTTGGGCTGGAATGGGTAATGGTTGTAACAGACCCGCCGGTTTTTGAGTCGAGTATTTGGTTGCTTGACAAGTGACACAGGCGGCGACAAACTTTTTCACCTCCTGGTGCATCTTAGGCCAATAAAAACCAGCAGCCAATAACTTGAAAGTGCGTTCATACCCCGGATGACCCGCCAACGGGGAACTATGGTGCTCATGTAGGAGAAGTGGCTTCAAGGCCGACTGTGGACTCAAAAAAATACGACGATTAAAGAAAACCAAGCCATCGACATAGGAGAGATGCGGAGAAGCTGTACCCGCCCGAATGGACTGCACCAAGTTCTGAAGATCGGGACGTACCGCTGTTTCCTCTTTCAGCCGATCAAGTAAGTCCGGAGTTGGAAGCGAGAGAACCGACAGTCGGGCTCCTACCTCAACTTCGTCGGTTGGCTCGAGCGATCGTGTAACTTGTGGCTGTAGGGGATCAGCATCACGACGAGAAAGAGCGTCGGCGGCTTTATTCGAGTTGCCCGTCTTGTATTCGATGCGAAATTTATAGCCCATTAATTTCCGAACATAAAAATGTTGGTCCGGAGTCTGCACCACCTGTTGGAGGAGCTCCTTCAAACTCTTCTGGTCACTACGAATAATAAATTCACGCCCCAACAAATATTGACGCCATTTCTGAACAGCTTCCACAATGGCGTACAGCTCTTTGTGATATGTAGATGCACTCCGACGGCGAGGGCCCAGCTTTTTACTAAAATAAGCGATTGGATGCTTATTTTGAATCAAGACCGCCCCGATGCCCACGTCAGACGCGTCTGTCTCAATGCAGAAAGGTTGCTGAAAATCCGGAAGACTCAATACAGGTGCAGTGGACATCGCCGTTTTTAACTGCTGGAAGGCCAATTGCGCGTCCTCATTCCAAGAAAATGAATCCTTTTTTAATAACTCCGTAAGGGGTGCCGCCAGCATGGAGTAGTGTGCGATAAAACGCCGATAGTATCCTGTTAAGCCAAGGAACCCCCGAAGCTGTTTGACAGTTGTAGGGGTAGGCCATGCGATCATTGCTTCAATCTTGGCGGGATCCGCCTTAAGAAGACCATCAGAAACCAAATGGCCCAAGTATTCCACCGTCGTGCTACAGAAAGAACATTTTGATAATTTGACAAAAAATTGGTGCGCTCGAAGCAACTCGAGAACGGCGGCTAAATGCTTACTGTGGTCGGCCAAGGACGAGCTATAGACCAAAATATCATCAAAGAAGACAATCACACACTGGCGCAGTAGCGGTTTGAAAATGTGGTTCATTGCGGCCTGAAAAGTTGACGGAGCATTTGTAAGACCGAAAGGCATGACCAAAAACTCAAAGTGGCCGTCATGAGTTCTAAAGGCGGTTTTAAAAATATCCAAATCATGCATACGAATCTGGTGGTAACCCGAACGGAGATCAAGTTTGGAAAAATATATAGCACCACCCAATTCGTCAAAAAGTTCATCGGCTGTGGGTATTGGAAAGTGATCCGGCACCGTGGCCATATTTAACGCACGGTAATCAATGCAGAACCGGAACGTGCCGTCTTTCTTGCGGATGAGCAGTACCGGAGAAGAAAACGGACTCTGGCTACGCTGAATGATGCCTTGGTCCAACATGTCGCGCACCTGGCGTTCAATTTCATTCTTTTGAAAATAAGGATACCGGTAGGGACGAACATTGATGGGTTTTGTGTGTGGCAACAAATGAATCCGATGATCAAACTCCCGCTTCGGAGGCATCCCCACGGGCATGGCAAACACACTGCGGAAGTCCTCAAGGACTGAACGGATAGCAGGCGGGAGGTCCTCCGAAAAGACGATCTCAGTCGATGATGACGCTGCGGAGGCTAACCCCTCAAGTGGAACCAACTCGTAAAATTCATGTGCTGAAGAATGTGCCGCCAAAAGAAGCAAGGATTGGAGCGAGATTTGCCGAGGAGGCGTCAGCGAACCTCGAATAATGTGGAATCCCCCATTTATTTGGAATTCCAACGTCTTTCCCACGAAATCAGCAGAGACCTTTCCCAAAGATTCGAGCCATGCCATCCCCAAAATAACGTCGGAACCATGGACGTCCAGTACATGAAAATCGATGGCAAACTGAATATCCTGCATTGTTAGTTTGGTGGCACGAGCGACATGAGAACACGTTAACGAAGCACCGTTACCTACATACACTCTGAATGGCCTGATCGGTGTCAGAGGCAACAGTAGGCGTTCCGCGACACGAGAATGTAGAAAATCATGGGTGCTACCCGTGTCAATCAAAACTGTAACCGGGCACGGACCGATGGAGCCCAGCACGCGAAACGGTCGCGATTGCGCACTACTCTCTAGGGCCTTGAGGTGTGAAAGATCATCGGTAATAATATCCTCGTCCGAAGCACGTTCGTCATCCTGATTCTGAAATTCCCCGTCCTCCTCTCCGAAATACGCTAACACTTTAGTCTGACAAACATGACCACGAACCCATTTCTCCGGACAATAGAAACAAAGGCCCCGTTTAGAGCGTTCCGCTTTCTCATTGTTAGACACGCGTATAGGTTTGAACATAGCTCGGTCGCTATCACGGCTGGGCGTTGGGGCCGCTACAGTGGAAGCTGGGATGATGGCGTTGGACGCGCGATTATCCCTCCAACGAGTGCGATTAAATTGGGCATTCCGTTCCTCTTGCGATGCGGCGAGTCGCAATGCCAAAGCCATGGTCGCAGCCAAAGAGGTGGGCTGCTGTAACTCCACTTTTTCTTGAATCGGTTCCTTGAGACCCGCAATAAACATCGGAATGAGGGCAGTCTTGGATAAACCTTCAATCCGATTCGAATAACGTTCAAAAGTAGCCTGGTAATCGGCCACAGTCCCCGTCTGAACTAGTTTCGATAATGGTCCAATGAAGTTTCGAAAGCTTTGAGGATCGAAACGGTGGCGAACATCTTCCAAAAAATCGTGCCATGCCACAATTTGATTATTCGCACGATAATTGAATATCCACTCGGAAGCGGGCGGATGAAAGAGCATGACTGCGTAGTGTAGTCGTTCAGCATCCGGTAGTCCCAAATGGTCGAAGTAATATTGCACGCGGGCGATCCAACTTGAAGCGTCGGATCCATCAAAATGAGGGGCATCCATTTTAATTCCCTTCGGCAACTCAGCGTGCGCATGCATGCGACGGTCTCGGCGAATAGGTGCAGGCCGCCATGCTCCATGGCGAAGATCGTCGGTATCATCTTCCTCCGAGTGTGGTTGCGAGATCGGGCGATCCCACGAAGACAACTGTGGCAGCTGTCGTGGCGGAGGGCGAGCATTAACTGTGAAAGGGCGCTGCTGTGCGCGACCGAACGCGCGACGATGGGTACCCAGAAATGCCCCTCGTCGTGAGCAGCTGTCCTCACGCCGAAAGTGGTTGAAATCCGGTGTGCCAAACTCGTTATTTCGCCCATAACGGTTGCCCCCACCACCTTCAGCGTTGAAGTCCGAGGCAGCCACTCCCTTATTCCTCCCTCGGCGTGACTGCAAATCGGCGAACGTGAATTCCTCATCGGCGTCGTCCTCGTATGGTGGGTCCGGGTCGAGGTCGAACACATGTCGCTGGTTATCGCGACGGCGATCGTGGCTGGTGAACCTGAGTTCGAGCGCGTCGAGTCGCTGCATTATCCGTTCCATGTTTAGGGTTAAGGAGTCAACGGGATCAGCGATTGGCTGCCTGGAAGATTGCGCGGTGGGATCTGGTGTCAGGTGGCTACCGGGCTGGAATACAAACTCTCGGGGTGTCGATGGTGGCAGACAACGCGAGGGCCCGATGACGAACTCCTGAGTGTTGGCGCCGGTGAGGATTCCTTTCGCGGATGGTGTAGTGTCGGTATTGGCCATGAATTCGGGACGAGAGCACCAGTTGATAGAGTAGAACTTGGTAGAGCAGCGACGTTTCGAACAAATAACAAAGACCGGCGCCTTGTCCAACAAGGTCAGCGGCGATGAGGCTGAGCGCGGAGGACTTCTCCGTCGGCAGCGGCAAACTCGAGTTCACAGGGTGTGAACGAGAAGAATAAATTAGGGCAAACTTTGCGTATATTATTTTTTCTCCCTTCAAAAATATTTGATGCCCTATTTATATAAACTAGACCCTAGTGTTGGTTCGACCTATTCCTAGTCCGGGAAAGAACCAACAAAGAAAACCCGAACGGAGCTTATAATACGCTCGACTCCAATACATTAATTATTGTATTTAAAAATAACGAAAATAACCACTAATTAATCTTACAACATCATAAATAAAGCTATTCAGTTGGAGAATCGCACGGGAGGCTTGATTCGGTCTCTCGGCCGAAGTGTCCTCGACATCGTCTCTTTATCACTCTCCAACTCATCCGTTCTCTCTTCATATACGTCGTCCGAATCCTTCACCTCGACGGAGTCCTCATCATTCCTCTCTATTGCATTAGGCGTGGGTATTGAGTCCGTATCAGAGAACTATCTGAGTAATATATATTTTCTTACTCAAGATTACATCAAAAAAATAAAACATGATTCTGCGTATACACAAGTTAACTTTATTGATTAAGTGCAGATCTGTTACAAGCAAGGTATCATCTTTTCTTTCCATTTTTCAAAGATTTTACAAAATAGAGCTCCAACTATGAATAATTTAGAAAAAGGGTATATTTAGACGATCAAGATAACATGTATTCTTTGAGTGCTTACACAAATAAGAATGTTGATCATTTGATTTGATGTGCTTTTATAAATTTTCCTATGATATTTGGCGGATGTGTTTTAGATGGCTTGACTTTCGGATGGTGGTATCTAATGCTATTAGGAGCCACTGTATACAATTTATGAGCATTCAAAGGGGAAAGCATTTGAGAGGATTTTGAACATCGTATGATAATGTGTTTGTTGGAGCATTTGAAAAACGATGTTATTTTCAATAACATAAAACACAATGTGGAGAAATGATTGAGTTTTATATGCCTTGAAAAATAATAAAATATATAATTACTTTAGATTTAATTAAAAAGAATTTAACAAGGCTCACTATTAAGGCTTTTAGAGGAAGAACTTACATAGTTCGGTATGGATGTCGGTCAGTGGAATTAAACCAAAATTCATGATCAAAGCATACTATATATTGAAATATATATATACTTTTTAAAATGAATCCAGATAAAGTGTTCATATATGTCACAAATACAAAATCACGATAACATTTTCCTAACCCTCTTGACAAAAATGATGAATTAATATGATATATTTGAAAAGGAAATAGGTAGTACAGATAATACAAATGTCAATATATCGATTAACAAAACACAAAACAACATAAGGTGAAATACTTTTATTACAATCAAACAAATTAATATGGTAATGAAGCGCAACTCATTTGGTAAGATTATTTCCCTCCAACTAAAGGGTCGAGGGTTCAAGTCATCCTAGAAGGGGAATGGACACCCAAGCAGTTGACACATGTTTTTTTAATATTTTTTTATTCTTTTAAAATAATGTAAATAATATTTTCATAATAAGTATCTCTGATTGTCAAAATGTGAATAACAAGAAAATAAGTTATATTTTACCACCTTTGGAAAAATCAAATCTTTTGGAAGGTAAAATTCGAAATCTGACGTATATTTTCGCAAAAAAAATTGTGATAAGGGACACAAATTTTTACTATTTGTGTAACTTCTTAATAAAAGACGGTGTGAGTATTGGCCACAGCTGAATAAATACGTGAAATATTTCAATTTCCCTTGGGAACCCACGAAAGTCGAAACAAATCAATTAATTTGGCTTCACAACATGTCTTAGGAAACGAGGAGTCGCTTGTGACCATTTTTGTTCCTTCTATTTATTCCAACCCTATGTTTGGTTCAAGTTTTTTTGGGTATGGAAAGTGAATTAAGTAATTGATTCAATTACTTTTTGTTTGGTTTGAGTAATAGATTATCTATTTCCCTTATTTGAGGGTAACCCAATCCATTATATTGTTACCCCTCAAGAAGAAGGGGAAACAAGGAGTAAATAGCTAAACAATTCCCTACACATTCAAACTAAAAAAATACACGACCACAAAACTTGCTGAAAGATCTTAAGTACCACAACAATGAGCGACGCTGGATGTGAACGGTCGGTGCTCTACTCTACTGTCGGAAATCTTTAATCACTTATCGTCTTCTCTTTTCCTTATCTTGAGTTTCTTACTTTCTTTATTCGATGAACAAAATTTTATGCTTGTTTTTGAAAACTCGTGTGCAGATTTATTGAGGAAACAAGAGATGCTTCGCCTGCAAACTTGTTGACTAAATTTGAATCCTTTTCGTCATTCGCCAAGTGTGGGATTGCCCAATACGAATCCAGGGCATTTGAAGCCGGAGGGTATAAATGGTTTGTATATATCCTTTAATTATTCACTGTTTTCTTGAATTATAGTATTATTTACATATAGTTAGTTGAATTGAGATCTGCATTATTATATTTTTATATAATTATGGTTGGAAAATGATATTGTATCCTGAGAGTGATGAGGAAGAGTGCCATGTTTCTGTACACTTTACCATTGCTGAAACTGAGTCTCTGCCGACCTTCTAGCTAGTCGAAATTCTCTCTAAATTTTTTTTATGTTTTTAAACATCCAAATTAATTCTTGTTTTTGTTTATCTACGATCGTCGCATATTTTTTTTTATTATTAAAACAATATATAGTTTAATTTGATCGGCATTTCTTTAGTATGAGATAGTTTTATTTTGTAGTAGAATTTACTGTGGAACTGTCGCCGACTAGAAATGAGAGATGCTTTGTAGCTAATGTAAAACAAGTCACAAAAAACACTTGTACTTGCTTCACCATGCCTTTGCATAAAAAAAAATAGTCGAAAATAGCAAATCAAACACAATCTTTAAAAGGAGAACAAATCCAGTTTTCACTATACTAGAACAAAAAGGTTAAAACAAGAAGAAAGAAAAAGAAATTAACCATTAAACTGGTAATATCTTCTTCTTTTTCCATTTCATCCAAACCTAACGAGTGAGGAGAAACCAAACTGTCTATGCATGCTAGCGTCATAACTGCCACTGAGAGCTTCAGGAAAATCCCAAGGAATATAAAACATATTAAAAATGCCATGACCATTAATCTTATATCCCTCAATATTAGCATATTTGGTCCAAGATTCCTTAACCCCATATTCTTTCATCACCCTCACCTTCATACACCTCTGCCCCTTTGCAGATTATAGATAGACATCCATTCACAACTCCTAAAGCAGTACAAGAGTTCGTCGGGCAACGCATCATCTCGATGTTGTCATTTGTTTGAAAACTATGTACGAAAATAACAATTTCAAAGGAAGGAAAAGCGCCACCAAATAAACCGATTGCACAATGCAGACGCCCATGCAAAAAAGGTTCCTGTCTTGCCGAAACTGCAAACGCCTTCAGGAGGTTATGTGATGGGTGGAGGACGAAAGAAGTTGGTTTTCGATGTTGAGAGAGAGAGTATATACTTGGAATGTAATTCTATGCTTAAGGAAATGTGCAAGAACCAACACATATTCTCCCGTAGCCGGGTGGTGACCGAACCAAGAGCAGATATCACGATGTATAGGTGGATTTGGTGTACGTACCACACATTTCCGTGTTGAGGGATTGACAGCTGCGATCTTACCATCGTGGAGTCGACACAACACCAAACCATCACAAGATCCTAAGAATTTTTTCACATCGCGCAGAGGGGTTCCGTAAGCAATATTCTTTTCCATGTCTATCGTCTCTAAATCTTGAACATTGCTTATGTTGAGGAGCCGGGCCCCTCTGCAACCTGCCTTGGATCTTTCCAGATGCTTATGGATGAATTCGGGGCTCGAAATCAACCGATTCCATTCTTTAGAGACAAGTTTGAAGCGTAAAAGTTGGTTGGATGGAAGCCGATGCAGGATTTCTTCGTATAGTAGATCTGTAGGGATGTGTGCCGTAGCTCCTGTTTTTCTTCGAGACATATGTAGGCAGGACGTTTAGGTTTAGGATTTTCAGGCTTTAATTAACATATTTAGGAATATAATGTTACGAAATTAACCCACCAAATAACGAAAGCAAGAAAAAAATATACACAATTTGTTTACTCAATTCGTCACGAATGTATATATAGCTAAAACCAAACCCTAATCCAAAAAAATTAAGCCGGATTCCATCTGGGCTTAAATTTAAAACAATAGTCCATGAATGGAATGATTATTCATGCTTCTATTTCAATCAAATAATAGTAGTAGAAATTTAGTTTAGCATAGGGATGCCGGTGGATCTTGGACCCGGTCCAGATTCGGGAGTCCAGATCCATTTTTTAGGATCTAGAGTGCTAAAATTTTGGACCTGATGGATCCGGACCAGATCCGAACTTCACCCTCAATTTCCGGATCTCAATCTGTAATTTTATTTTTGAGGTCCAGATCCGGCCCAAGGACCCGGATAAAATAAAATTTATATTATTTTATAATATTCTACTAATAAATATCTATATCTACTTAGTTATTCTAATTAAATCTCAAACACTAATAAATCTATTTTTAATTTGAAAGTTCGATGCCTAAAATATGGATATGTTTCATATTTTTTTGAATATGTTTAAGTGAATGATGCTTTTTATTAGCAAGTGGATTACTGGTGTGGAAATTTTTGACAATACATGTGTGAAAAATTATTTATTGTTGGTGCAAATCAATACATTGATCGTTGATTTTTTATTTCGTTCAATTTTTCTAAGATACGGAGTATTTTTTAGGTGGTAACTACGGATCTGGGTCTAGACCCGAGATCTGCCCGATCCAATGGATCTGGATTTGAAGTCGATTTTTTTAGATCCGATGGATCTGAGCCAGATTTGGACCTTGGGGTTAAAATTCTGGATCTGGATTTGGACCAAACAAGATCCGGCCCATTGCCATCCCTAGTTTAGCATAACTCATTGATATATTTAGTACTTCCTCTGTCCTCTATTTAGTGACTCTGTTGACTTTTAGATGATTTTGGAGCTTCGTGATGATAGATTTTAAAATGAATTTTTGGAGATTAGTTTTTTTTGCACAATACTATAACACTCGTAGTACCTTGTAAAAAAAACTAAACTCCAAAAATTCGATTTTAAATCCATTATCACAAAGCTTTAAAATTATCTAAAAAGTCAACAGAGTCAGTAAATAAAGGACGAATGGAGTATATATATATATGTGCGATTATGTACAAATTACAGTTTACGATAGTTAAGTGTTAATTTGGTCCAATGTATTAATGAATATTGTTTCTTTTTACTAAAATCTGATTGCATTCTCCTTGCAGTGGTTGCATTTCAGCCTTCTCTTCTCTTCCTTGCTAAGTCTCCTTTCTCTTTGAAAACTTCTGTTCTGGTTTCCTCTAGAATACCATCCACCATAATTCTGGCCAAAACCTCCTTGTTTCTGCGTATACATCACCATTTGGCCTCTAGTATCAGCCACATTATCATGAATTGACCTCTCATCCTCCACCTGAATAATCATGGAATAAGCCTTGTCCACAGTAGGCAATGGCTCTAGTAGCAATATCTGGCTTCTAGCATGCTCATACCCTTCATTTAGACCAAGTAAGAACTGCACCAATCTCCTATCCCCCTCTCTTTTGTCCAAAATAGTTCTAGCATGACATGTACAGTCAACCGGTGGCAACACCATATCCATCTCATCCCACAACATAGTCAAATTATTGAAGTACTCCATTACTGTTTGATTCCCTTGTGTATAGCTTCTAATTTCCTTTTCCAGTTTAGAAATCTTAGGACCATTTGATCTATCAAACCTTCTACATAGTGCATCCCATAGTTTCTTCGTTGTGTCATAATAAGAGAATGAATTAATGAGTTCCTTCGAGATAGAATTAGTTATCCAACTTGAAACCATGTAATCAACTTTGATCCATTGTTTATAAAACCTAGAATTAGGCTCAGGTTCTCCAAGTGTACCATAAAGTAATTCTAGCTTCGATTTAGCCCCTAACGCTCTCTTAATCGAGCGGCTCCAGTTGAGAAAATTTGTACCTGTAAGCGGTACTGCAACCAGCTGCATTCCAGGATTATCCGAGCTCTGCAAATGAAGAATCTCCATGATTTGCTGCATCTCTGGATCCAGCTCCTCATCACTGGTGCCGTCTCCTGAATTTTGCGGAAATTCCGGCGGATTTCGCCGGTAATTCTTCCTCCTCGGGATCGGATTCGAAGTCTCCCCTCTCTCTTCCGCAAACATTTCTGTCCACACTTGGTATCGATTTTCTTTCACCATGAAACTCAAATCGCGAGAAGATATCCTAAAACAGGAACAAAACCTGCTCTAGTACCATGTTGAATTTGGTAAAAATCATGATGAATCGAAGAAAAAATAGCGAAAGCAAGTTGAGCTAAGAAGAAATTTTGCAGTTACTTTTTCATTCAATATGAATATCATCTCAATGTTTACATGTGTGTTTTCTACTATTTATACACGTATGAATTACAAACATAGCTGCGGGAGCTAATCTCAACCGCTTATTGTTACTAATGATAGACACCCAGGATGATGCCACGTGTCTAGTCACACGGATCGCCTCCAGCCTTCAGCTTTCTTATCATGCACACGTCTTCACCTACATTTCATGCAGCTATAGTCAATAATATGCAATAACCAAAACATATTCTCCAGTAGAGGGATGGTGACCGAACCAAGAGCTAACCCCCATATGTTGAGTATATATGATATCAATACGCATAGAAAAATTTGGTGTACGCACCACGTATGTTCCTGTTGAGGGATTGACGGCTGCGATTTTACCACCGGAAAGCCAACATAACGCTAAACCGTCGGAGGCTCCGAGGAATGACATCACTTCTCCCAAAGGGATTTTCTTAGTGGTATTCTTTTCCATGTCTATGGTCTCTGAACCTCTCATGTTTCCGGTGAAGATTCGGGCCCCATTGCAGCCTGAGATGGATCTATCTAGATGTTTCTGGATGAATTCGTGGCTCGAAATCAAGCGTTTCCATTCTTTACTGACGCGTTTGAAGTTTACAAGGACGTCGGCTGGAAGCCGATACAGGATTTTTTCGTGTAGATCTATAGGGATGAATGCAGCTGTTCCTCTTTTTCTTCGAGACATCTTCACTGTGAAGATTATGTTTAGATTTAGCTAGGGTTTTCAAGGTTAATTTTATACGGATATATAATTATTTTCTTGGAGTCACTAAACCAATTAAGATTTATTATTGTTTTATAACATTTAATTTTCTCTTTAAATAGTTATACTAGGATTGTGAAAATCAAAACTAGGTTATATAATTATTAATTTAAAAATAATTTTAATTTATAAATATTATTATGATTTATTATAAATCATAATTAATAAATATTATTATGATTTATATATACTAGAACTGTGTTTTCTCTTTCATATAAAAGTTTTTTTTTTTTTTGAAGATAGCTATGAGTAAACACAGTTCTATGAGTAAACATAGTAAAATTCAATAGACATTCGGTCCCAATTATGGTATACCAACTTAACCAGTGTAGCAAAATTGATTTTTCTCGATTCGTATTCAATTTTAGTACCAGTTGGTAGACAGTACCAAAATGAAAATGCAGGGTAAATAGCAATGGTTAAAATTAAAGCTTACAGTTTTTGGAGAGGCTATTATCATTGAGTTTCCTTTTGAGACACATGCAAACCTCAGCCTTCAATTGCTGATGAGGAGCAAAGCTTTTGGAATCTACACACTCAACAAACATGGAAACATATCGCTCTTTTGCCCTTGCATCTCCCCTTGGATACAACTGGCCTTTCCTATTTCATTCAAAAAAATAAAATAACCGATAAAACAAATATTGTAAAACGCCTATAACGGAATATTTTTGGGAGCGGAGCGCAAAAATTTACGACAAATTGAGAGGTTATTCCTAAATAGAGGTATAAGAAGAATTTTTTTAGTTTCTAATTTTAATGAGCATGAACAATACATATAAATTATAGTCACTAGATACGTGAATTGTATTATGTACCCAAAAGTTAATTTCAGGTGGGGAAGCTTTGAGATTGTTCGATAGCTTACAACACAACAAAAAAAAAAAAAAAAAATTATTGACAGATTTATTCCTAAATGGAGGTATATTTCTATAAAGTGGGACCTAAAAAAATTGAATTATAACAAATATTATGATTATTCCAATTATGAGACCATGATTTTTTAAAATAAAATAAGAATAAATCCTTTATAGATGTTCAACTGCATGAGCATCTAGTATATCTAATACATTTCTAATACATAAAATTGGAAAATAAAAATAAAAAAATAATAATAATACTCCGTACCATTTAAATTCTCCCACGCAGAACTCTTCCGAAATCCAAACATCTTCCAATTTGGAAAAGTCCGGAATTTTCCACTCTCGCTTAGAGCGAAAAGTTTCTCTTAACAATTGCAGAGTGCCAAGAACTGGTAATTTATTATTCAAGGTGTAAACTTCAGCACCAAAAACACAACAATCGTCAACAACAAACCCTTCGCCTGGATCAACCAAACGCTGCTTAGAGATTACTTTAGAAAATCCCCATTTCGGATTAACCGCGTTAAAGCGCCGGATCCTCCCTAATTAAGTTTTAATCAAGATTAATTTATGGCAACTAGCTAGTTGGAAGCAAGCAGCGAAATAAAGGCAAAATTAGGACATAATTAAAGTAATTAATCACCTCGAAAGCAGCGGTAATTATCGAGTAGAAGATTGTGAATAAAGAAGGTGAAAATGGCGTTAACCTCCCATCCCTCCGGTAGGGAATCAATTTCAGCAATGGAAAGATACACAGAGACATGGCGTTCATCGTCTTCACTTGGGTTTCCATTGGGGTAGATTTCGACTTTCCTGTTTAGATTTAAAACAATAACTGCATTTTTTTTTTTTTTTGAATTTATGCCAACTCATATTTTATTAATAATAATGAAAATATAGATGAACTCACCATTTATAGCCTCTGCGTCAAACGCCCTCGATTGGAACTTTTCAATCCCACGCTTTGGTAGCAAAGAAAAAGAATCAATTGTTACCACTAAGTTTGTGGGCGAAACTGCTCTCGTTTCCTCAGTAAATTCTGTCAAAATAATTAACAGTGAAAATAATCTACACACACGAGATAGAAACTTGGAAACTACATTTAAAAATGAAAAATGCGGAGTTAAAAAAAAATAAAGAACGAAGATTTTGAACACTAACCGCTCGCATCCGCAGCAACACAAGTAGCCATCGTACGTTGTGGAAGAAAATACAGTACAAGTTAAGTTTTGTTTTGTTTTGTTTTGCTTAGATACAATAGCATATAAATTAATTGTAGGAATAAAAATGGTCACAAGCGACTCCTCGTTTTCCTAAAACGTGTTGTGAAACCGAATTAATTGATTTATTTCGATTTTTGTGGGTACCCAACGGCCATTGAAATATTCAACGTATTTATTTAAGCTGTGGTGAATACTGTATTTTTTAAATTATTTTAAAAGAATAAAAAGAATTAAAGAACATGAGTGAATTGATCGGATGTGAGATTTGAAATTAACTGTTTGATTCGATTGATTATCGGTAAGACTATAAGTTATCGGTTCAGACATGGGATCTTCTATCTCTAAAATGGTGTTCAAAACCTATTTTTTTTATTTTTTTTATTTATTTATTTCAATAAATTTATTTTATAATGAATTTGTTTAATTTAATTATTATTTTTAAGTGTCCGTCCATAGCAATTAGGGTTGATAATTTTTTTTTACATTTAATTTCACTTTTATTAATATATTAGAGTTGATAAATTCAAAAAATAAAGTACTATAATTTTAGAATATTCCAATTTTTTCTTTATAAATGTCTATTATAATTTACTAAATTATAATATTTTTTTATGGGAAATACTATAAAACTAGTAGAAATTAAATTTTGAAACACCATTGAAACATAATTTTTGGGATAGATGATACCATCTCATCGGTTCAGTACTCAAAAAGAATATAGTTAATTCATTTATCGGCTATACGATTGCCCTAATTTTCAAAGAAACATTTTTATATGAATTTTTTATCTTTTTTTTTTTTGAAAACATATAGCATATGTTTGTAGTTAGTTTTTATTTATTATTATTTTTTTTAATCAAGATGATTAACTGATTAGCATACCAATTTTCACCCCTAATGAGAGGTTGTAATAATTCTTGTAGTGAATAAATTAAATGTGTTTATGCAGGTTACATAAAAAATTGGTCAGATAAAAAGAATTTATTGTTGAAAATATATTGAAATGACAAAAAATATAATTTTAAAGTGTATAAGATGATTGTTTTTTCTTACAGAAAGGGATAGGAATAGTACCCTCGTAAATGAAAATTAGGTTACAATACCCTGGATTTGGAAGTTAAATAAATTTTAGATTTGGGGAGTGCGATAGTCCCGGACAAAAAGTTATCTGGCCATGAATGTAAAGACCCCAAAAAACGAAAGACTTAATTAAAATCAATTAATTGTCTAACGTAAACATAACTTTTCTATGTAAAATTACATAAACTCTAATTCCAAGAGCATTGTTTCTAGTTTTCCAATTTTAATTTATCATTTTATTGAAAATAACATTGTTTCTAGTTTTTTAAATTCTATTTGTTGCTTTCCCCTTTGAATGAATTAACTTTATCTTGATCGTCTAAAATGATTCCATTTTTTCTAAATTAGTCGGTGCTCTAATTTGTAAAACCTCCCCCCCCAAACAAAAGACAGTACTTGTAGTAGGGATGGACCGGTACGACATATTGAAAAATTTCTGCCGTTCCGATACCGTACCGTAAATCTTCGGTATGCACTTTTTCATACCATTACCGTACCGTACATTTCGGTATACTGATTTTCGGTATACCGAAAATTCGGTATGAAACAAAGTCCATACCAATACTGTACCAATTTTTCGGTATACCGTACCGAAGTTCGGTATTTCGGTATATTGAAAAATTGAATCTTATACCCGAAAAAATTTATATTCGATTTTTTTCATACAATAATGACAACATAGAAATAATATCATACCACCAAACAAATAAAGTCAAACACAAACAAATAAATATTATACGCATTTCATCAAACTCCAAAACAACGATGAATAGAAAAAAAAATTCTAACATGTCTCAATATCGATAATAAAATTTAATAAAAGTCACCATGTCTATAAAACCAACCAAAAATAAAATAAAATTAGAATATAATTAATATTAAAAGAATGTAATTTTTCGGTATATACCGAAATTCGGTATGTACCGAACATTCGGTATCTCGGTATAATCGGTATGTACCGAATATTCGGTATACCAAATGTTCGGTACATACCGAATGTTCGGTATATACCAAATTTTTTCGGTATATCGAATCTTCGGTATTGACCGGTATACCGCGGTATAGAAAAACTCATACCGTTACCGTACCGAAAATTTTCAGTACGGTATTATACCATACCGAAAAACTCGGTATACCGCTAATTAAGGTATTCTTGGTATTTTTCGGTACGGTATGTTCGGTATACCTTCGTTTCGGCAAATTTGTCCATCCCTAACTTGTAGCACGTTTAAATCCAATCAATAAAGTTAAACATATTTATGAGCAGAAATCCTGTTTGAGATTTCTTTTAGAGGTAATCTTGAGTAAGAAAATAAATTACTTCAGATAGTTCTCATATGCTTAAAAACAAATAAAAAAGGAACATGTCGACTACTCAAAGATATATATTCGGTCTAAGTATATCTAGAACTTGAAATTCGGAGCAACATTATTATTCGGCTAAACTTATCAAAAGCGCTTCAAATTGTTCAGCTAAACATATTATTTGGCCAATTAATTAACAAATCTCAACTGATCAATATTCGTACTTTGCTTAGCCCAAAACATTTCATTTTCTCAGGAAGCATTCTATGAGTAGGGTAGAAGATGAGAGAATTAAAATAATAATAAGATAAAAGAAAAGCAGAGTGACCAAAAACAATAAATAAAAAAACATTCGTGCGATAAAATCATGAGTAGCTATCAGCATTGTCCGAATCCAGCTTGCAAAATAAATCAATCCAAACATATAGTCTCCTTTCTACCAACAAAATAATAAATATTAAGTAGTACTAAATTTTAGGTTGCATCAAGAACAACAGCATGCACGCACATCTCTACATCGAGAGAAGGAATCGTCGATAAGGAAACCGTTTTTTCTCATATAGGCAATTGATAAGAAATTAGGAAATCCCTTGCTTCGAGATTCTGATCCAAACCATAAATTATCTGCAAGAAGAATAAGCAGCTTCTTTCACAAATATGAAATCAATCACAAATATAGCACATTCTACTCATAAACAAAAAAATAAATATATATTCTTACGAGTGAACTAGTTTTAATCGTAAGCAATCAATAGACAGGAAACGCCTCTTTCAAAATTATAAAGCAGGTGTTGCTCGTACATGGAAGAAAGCATGAATAAAGGGGTGTTTGGCTAAGTTTATAAGCTCCTTAACACAACTAATTAATTTATAAGTTGTTTAGGAGCTTATAAGTTATGGAAATGTGTTTGGCAAAATAAACTATCAAAGAACTTATTCGGCACAGAGAAATTATAAAGTACTACCTCCGTCCCGGTCGAAGCGGCCATGTTTCTTTTTTTGGGACATCCTGGCCGAAGCGGCCTGCTTCTATTTTAGGAAGATAAAGATAAATCTCATCCACATGTTTTCTAATGCATCCAATTAACACCACAAATTTCTTCTACTTTATTCTTTCTTAAGAAGTGGCCGCTTCAGCCGGGACGGAGGTAGTATTTTCATAATAAACCACATTAAGTCCTATATATATATATATAGGGGCAACTAGTAAACTAACCACTTTGAGATAGCAAAATAAAAAAATAGCCACTAAAATAAAAAAGATAAAAACTAGCAACTTTTGAGAGTAAATTACATTACTACCCTTAATAAAATTAACACATCTTCTTCTTCCCCAAACTCACCCACTCAAACATTCAAACTCACGCACTCACCCACACAATAAACACATACACACACAGCAAATTACAGCACACTCACGCATGCAAACACACACACTCACCCACACATAAACACACACACAACAAATTACATACACGCACACACTCATGCATGCAAACACACACACACAGCAAAACACACACGCACACACACACGCACAGCAATACACGCACACACACAACAAATCACCGCTTTTTTTTTTTCTGTTTTTTTAGCATTTGTTCTTCAATATACGAATTGGAGTTCCTCAATTGACGAATTCCCTTGAATAAAATAAAAAAAAAATCATAATTTGCTTCTTTTTCTTTATTAATTTACTAATTCACGAATTTACAAATTAAATTCGTGAATTCAAGCATTTTTTGTAAGCAATTCACGAATTGAACAAAAAATTCGTGAATTCAGGCATTTTTTATGAGTAACTCACGAATTGAACCAAAAATTCGTAAATTTCGTACAAGGCGGGGGTAATATGGTAAGAGTGGCTATTTTTTATCTTTTTTTATCCAAGTGACTATTATTTATCTTTACTATCTCAAAGTGACTATTTTTGCCTATTTCCCCTATATATATATATATATATAAATGTAGAACTTATAAGGCATATAGAAATTATAAAGTATTTTCATAATAAACCACATTAGATATAGAGGCAAACCCTCAAATAGCCATAATCATAAGAGAAAAGTCTTTTTTAGCCAATAATAAGACAATAATCTAATTCTAGCTATTTTTTATATGTAATGTCTCTTATACCCTTAATGAAATACAATTGATAATAAAAAAAATATAATAAAAAACAACCGCATTTCTCTATTCCTCTATCTTTTTGCTTGCCAACATCTCATCTTCCTAGACCCAACTGCCACCGCCGCCAGTGACCAACATTGTATTCTTCTCTCTCTTTCTCTCTCTCTCTCTCTCTCTCTCTCTCTCTACCTCTCTTCTCTCTCTCTCCTCGCCTCTCTTCTCCACCACCGTCGCCATAGCCGTTGCCATTACTGAGCAACATCATGCCTGCAACCTCTGCAGTAAATTGGAGAAGAAGACCTGACAATTACCACAAACACGAGCGACGGCCGTATGATATGAACACAATCGATCTGTCACACGAACGCGAGGAAAAATAAGTGTGATCGTGTATACGAACACGAACACGAGTAAAAATGAGTGTGTTCGTGCACACGAACACGAACACGAAGAAAATAAGCGTGGTCGTGCACACGAACACGAGCAGCGACTGGCCGTGTTGGTCGTGACGACGACCATCAGACTCAGAGGCGGCGGCGCTCGAAGAAATAGAGGCTGATCAGTTCAGCAATATGCGTAACGGTGGTGCGGCAGGCGTGAGAGAGAGAGAGAGAAGAGATGGAGAATATGGGGGGTGACCTGTCATTGTAGCCTGAGCGAAATCAAAGTGGCGGCTGCGGTGGAGCTAGGCGTGGCTGAGGAATTGGCGGCGGAGCTAGGCGGTGGTTGAGGAATTGGCGGCAGATCGAGGAAGTAACGGCAACAAGTTTTTTCCATAATATATAGAGAGAGAGAGAGACATAGAGAGAGAAAGATGGAGAATAAGAAAATTGGGGAAGAAGGGGAAGAAGGGGGAGGGGCACGCATCAGTGGATGAGATTTTAGGTTTTTTAATTATTTTACCAATTAAATTTATTAAGGGTATAATTGTCATAAAATGTGTAAAGTGGTTAGAATTAGACTATTTTTTTATGGGTGGCTAAAATTAACTTTTGTTTTATCATTTTGGCTATTTTTGTGCATTTACACTTAGATATATATATATATATACACACACACACATATATATATGTATATCACAATCTATTCGAATTCTTATGAGGCAAATTAATAATTTGTCATCTTGAAACAAAAATAAACAAATAAAATCATAATATGTAAACATCAATATCAATTAATATAAGTTATTGATGAATCACACGTACATATTACATTGAAATAAAACAAAAGCAAAAAAAAAAAAGAAAAGAAAATATTACATTAATCAATATATACATGTGTGTTGTGTATGCGTAGGAATTGAAAAATATTGTATAATAAAAAGACAAAAACTTGTGTCAGCCGGAGGCACCGTGCGGCCGGGCCCAAAGTGCCAATTTTTATACAGAAAAATGTTAATCTATATGAATAAAAGTGTCAATCTTTAACATAATTATTTTACGAATAAAATGACAATTTTTAAAAGTGTCAATCTTTATACAGAAAAGTGTCAATCTATATGAATAAAAGTGCCATTATTTTAGTCCGGCCACACGGTGCCTCCGGCTGACCCAAGTGTGTCCCTAATAAAAATATGTAACATTATTTACTCTTAATTGTGTCAAGGAAGTGTGTACATGATTAAAAATTCTTCGGTGAAAAGTTTTTAGTTAATCTAATAATTTGAAAAATAATATTTTAAGTGTAAAAAAATTAGGAAGATGAAGGAATTAATATTTTATACTGTAGTCAAGTATATCTAGCTAAGACTTCTAGTTCTATGAAACAACTAAGATAATTATTATATACAATATTAATATTAGTATTTTTTTTAATTAATTAAATATATAATAGGGGTATAATTAGCAAAATAAATTTTGTAAACAAGACACTTTTTATAATAGTAAGTATAGATAGATTGTTTTTGGTCACGCGGCTTTTCTTTTATCTTATCATTATTATAATTCTCTCATCTTCTACCTTACTCATAGAATGCTTCCTGAGAAAATGAAATGTTTTGGGCTAAGCAAAGTACGAATATTGATCAGTTGAGAGTTGTTAATTAATTGGCCAAATAAGAAGTTTAGCCGAACAATTTGAAGCGTTTTTAATAAGTTTAGTCGAATAAAAATGTTGCTCCGAATTTGAAGTTCTAGAATTTAGATATACTTAGATCGAATATCTTTAAGTAGTCAACATGTACCTTTTATTTGTTTTTAAGCATATGAGAACTATCTGAGTAATATATATTTTCTTACTCAAGATTACATCAAAAAGAAATCAAACATGATTCTGCGTATACAAATGTTAACTTTATTGATTGAGTGCAGAGGTGTTACAAGCAAAGTATCTTCTTTTTCTTTTCTTTTTTCAAAGATTTTACAAAATAGAGCTCCAACTATGAATAATTTAGAAAAAGGGAATATTTAGACAATCAAGATAACATGTATTCTTTGAGTGCTTACACAAATAAGAATGTTGATCATTTGATTTTTATTTTTTTTTTAATCAGGCAAACACAACACACTCTCACACACACGCACTCGGGGTGACTCGAACCCCCGACCTCTTAAATCGGAGGGGAAACGTCTTACCAATGCTGCGCTTCGTTGTCAATGTTGATCATTTGATTTGATATGCTCTTATAAATTTTCCTATGATATTTGGCGGAAGTGTTTTAGATGGCTTGACTTTCGGATGGTGGTATCTAATGCTATTAGAAGCCACTGTATACAATTTATGAGCAATCAAAGGGGAAAGCAGTTGAGAGGATTTTGAACATCATGCGATAATGTGTTTGTTGGAGCATTTGAAAAATGATGTTATTTTCAATAAGATAAAACACAACGTGGAGAAATGATTGAGTTTTATATGCCTTGAAAAATAATAAAATCTATAATTACTTTAGATTAAATTATAAAGAATTTAACAAGGCTCACTATTAAGGCTTTTGGAGGAAGAACTTACATAGTTCGGTATGGATGTCGGTCAGTGGAATTAACCAAAATTCATGATCAAAGCATACTATATATTGAAAAATATATATACTTTTTTAAATGAATCCAGATAAAGTGTTCATATATGTCACAAATACAAAATCACGATAACATTTTCCTAACCCTCTAGACAAAAATGATGAATTAAAATGATATATTTGAAAAGGAAATAGGTAGTACAGATAATACAAATGTCAATATATCGATTAATAAAACACAAAACAACATAAGGTGAAATACTTTTATTACAATCAAACAAATAAATATGGTAACGAAACGCATCTCATTTGGTAAGATTATACCCCTCCAACCAAGAGGTCGGTGAAATAGACACCCGAGCAGTTGACACGTTTTTTTTTTAATCTTTTTCTATTCTTTTAAAATAATGTAAATAATATTTTCCTAATTAGTATCTCTGATTGTCAAAATGTGAATAACAAGAAAATAAGTTATTTTACCATGAAAGGTAAAATTCGAAATCTGACCTATATTTTCGCAAAAAGAATTGTGATAAGGGACACAAATTTTTACTATTTGTTTAACTTCTGAATGAAAGACGGTGTGAGTATTCGCCACAGCTGAATAAATACGTGAAATATTTCAATTTATTAATTTGGCTCCACAACATGTCTTAGGAAACGAGGAGTCGCTTGTGACGATTTTTGTTCCTTCTATTTATTCTAAAGAGCTAAACAATTCCCTACACTTCCAAACTAAACAAAAAACACGACCACAAAACTTGCTGAAAGATCTTAAGTACCACAACAATGAGCGACGCCCGATGTGAACGGTCGGAATCTTTAATCACTTATCGTCTTCTCTTTCAGTATTTAATTTTTGCCCTAGTTTCTTACTTTCTTTATTCGATGAACAAAAATTTATGCTTGTTTTTGAAAACTCGTGTGCAGATTTATTGAGGAAACAAGAGATGCGTCGCCTGCGAACTTGTTGACTAAATTTGAATCTTTTTCGTCATTCGCCAAGTGTGGGATTGCCCAATACGAATCCAGGGCATTTGAAGCCGGAGGCTATAAATGGTTTGTATATATCCTTTAATTATTTACTGTTTTCTTGAATTATAGTATTATTTACATATAGTTAGTTGAATTGAGATCTCCATTATTATATTTTTATATAATTATGTTAGGAAAATGATATTGTATCCTGAGATTGAGGAGAAAGAGTGCCATGTTTCTGTACACTTTATCATTGCTGAAACTGAGTCTCTGCCTGCGGGATGGAAGGTTGATGCCATCTTCGCCTTCTTCGTCTACAATCATCGAATGAAAAACTACCTCTGCTTTCGAGGTAATTTCCTCGGGTTTCTTTCTACTCTTTCTGCTACTTAACTTAATAGTTATAAAAAATGAAGTATTTAATTTGATTGATCAGGAACGACGAGGCTCATTAATGCTCTTAATCTGAAATGTGGATTTAGTAAATTGATTTCTAAGAAAGCTTTGATGGATCCGAGTAAAGGGTTTGTTGTCGACGACAGTTGTGTGTTTGGTGCTGAAGTTTTTGTCATAAACAACCCTCCGATTAACGAATGCTTGAGTTTGGTAAAAGACACGGCTCCTTTTAAGCGCGAATGGGAGATTTCAGGCGTCTCCGAACAGCGATTCATTTGGAGTTCCGAAGAGTTCGTTGTTGGAAATCACCAATGGTATCTATTGTCATTTCTATTTCTTATTGTGTGCTGTAATTGTAGCTCATTTTCATTGATATATAGTAATTTGTATTTGTGATTATTCACTTGAGAAATCATTTTCTTTGTATGAATTAATTAGGAAAGTGACGGTTAGAGCAAATACGTGTATGTCGGTGTTTCTTGAATGCGTGGATGCGGAGAAGTTTGGTCCTCATAAGAAAGTGAAGGCAGAGACGTGCATGCGCATCGGAAACAAGCTTAATGCTAACCACGTCTCGCTTGGATGTAAGGTTTTTAGTCCTTTTCATCCAATTTATGCTTGTTATTGCACTATCCATATTTTGGTTTTTGTAACTTTTCCTAAATTGAATCTTTCAAGTTTACACAAATATTCATAAACTAAGAGATAAAAGTTATCGGTTGTCTTAGGTTTGGTCTCATATTCCACAAAGAATAGTCTTATATTTAAGGACTAGCAGAGAGCATGTGCGTTGCACGTGTTTTATTTTTTTTATTTGTGATATAAATATCCATCTAATCATATAATAATATTAAAAATATTTCAAATTAAAGAATAATTATAAATTAATAAGCAAACACAGGTGAATAAAGAATAATGATAAATTAATGTTACAAATGCAAAATTGGTTTGTGTTATTAAAAGTATTGAATCTTATTGTAGTCATCAATTTTTATTTTTATTCTTTGCGAAAAGAAATTTTTATGCTTAAAAAGTCAAAAATGAAAATAGGATGTATATGCTAGGGTATGTTAATCAGTATAATAGTTAATGTTGTATTTGGAAAACACGGTAAAATAAAATTCTATATTCACAAATTTGTTAGTAGGTTCGTAAAATTTCATAGTAAATTGCATTATTCATATCTTTCATGCAAAATTACCACTTGATATGGGTTCTAACTTAAGTTTTACTAAAAAAATACTAAATTGCCATACATATCATATCTCTCTCTACAAAGTTTCTTTCATTGCATAAAAATGGCCATAGTGGACATTATTTGAAATCGTTAAGTTCGACATTTAAATGACATAATATTTACTATTGTCATTGTTAACAAAACAAAAGATTTTACATTAAACTGCAAATTGTTAAAATTATAGTTGCAGTTAACCCTAGTGGAAGTATCCATGTAAATCCATTTTTTGCGTTATTATTTTATGTATTTTAAAATTGAATAATGACATGAAACATATTTCAGTGAGAATAATTACTACTAATATAAAATAAAAATAAAAATGAGTGTAATACAACTACAAGCCGTTAGATTTGGAATATGCTAAATATTTTGAATTAAAATTCATATTGTATCTTAAACCATTTCTGGCCTGGATACGTTGTCGTCATTTCGCATCAGTGCGGTACATTTTCTATTGATTGAGTCGCCATGCCCCATGTGAATAAAGCCGCTATTTCTTTACTCAGACCATGGTCATGTCTCTTCCACTTCTATTGATGTATCTTTTGAAGCTCCAGAATGTCCATTGATCTTGCCTTTATATCCCTGTCAACCGAAGTGTCTTCCCAAACACCAAAACAGATACAAAGACACTAAAAGGACTTAATCTAACCTAAGAAAAGACTCAACATGAGCACGAAAATTCGAGCTCATCAAACTACTAACACATATCTAATTTTTATGAGAGTTATAATTTTAATCGAATATCATAACTCCAATGCGCATCTTGCAACATAAACATTGAAAAAAATTGAACTTTAAATATTATATGTTCGCGCTTAAGCAAAGTAATCTCTCTCTAAATAGTACATATACATTGTTCGTCATTATCAGTTTCTTACCTAGTGTATTTACTTTACTCCTATAAGGCAGTATAAGCTATTTAGTGTCAAATTTTTATAAGAGCCATTTTTTTTTCAGAGTACCATATTGAAAAATATTTTGTCATTGTTTCGGATTGTCTTATTTGAATTAATTAATTTGTAAGGTATAACAATCCCTTAAACTTACAATTGTAAGCAAACAATTAAGGACATTAAATATGACTTTTTCAAATATGAGCAGTATAATCCTATAAGTGGAAATATTTTTATTTCATTTTTTTCTACGTATTCTTATTAAACTGTTACAAAAGCTCTAACAATTGATTGTGCAACAAAAAAAAATAATTAATATTGTTCTTATATAAGCTATCAAGCATATTTGTATCTTTTTTTATATATATTATAATTAATTGTTTGATAAAATTTTGTATGAGTTGTTGTTATTTGTTTTTTCATAAATCTAGTTTCAACATTGATGATCATAATACTGTAATTAAGATGAGATTTTCATAATGAAATTTAAAGTTCAGTAAAAATATAAATTATTTAATAAAATATATGAGATTTTAAAAAATCATGAAATTTAGTATTGTTGATAAAAAAAATAAAAAATTCAAATTGAATCTACAAAATTCATCATTGCTTGATTACTGTCACGTTAAATAAGAAAAAAAAAAAAAATCACGTCATTTTTTTTCCTTATTATGACTTAATGATATCATTGTTGTGGAGAAAGACTCCATATTCAATAAAACTCTTATAAGATAATACTAAATTAATTATTAGTAATTTCAGCTGAATTTTTTAATATATAATCTGACAAATAATAAAAAATTATAATTATATAAGATTACATTATTACCCTTAAAATTAAGTATATTAGAAGGATATTTTAGGCAAAATATATTTTGTAAGAATAGGCTCTTTTATAATAGTAATAGATTTATAATCTTGCTTAATAAACGTCGCCACAATGTACGTATTTTGCTCTACTTTCCAACTTATTCACTCTTTCTTCCTTGTACGTACGTGCAACACCTCCTTTTCCATTTTGGAAGAGGTGCTTCCCATATATTGATCTTTTAAAACTAGTTCAATCGGAAGAATATTTTTTATGTGTACAAGTAGAATGTGCCATTATTGTAATTATTGATTGCATTTCATATGCAATTCTTAATAAAAGAAGCTGCTGCTTATTCTTGTTGCAGATAATTTATGGTTTGCATCAGATTCTCGTCAATTGGGATTTCCTGAGTTTATATCAACTGCCGCTATGATAAGAAACGGCTGCCTTATTGACGATTGCTTCTTTCTCGATATAGAGATGTGCGTGCATGCTGTTGTTCTTGATGGACCTAAAATCTAGTACTCATATATTTATTATTTTTTATGTTAGGATGGATTTATTTTCAAGGTGGATTCGGACAATGCTATTCGCTACTTGAGATTTCATTTTCAAGGTGGATTCTAGATTTGTTATTTGACAAAACTTGAGGTGTAAAAATGGATTTTTCCCTATACCAACGAAGAAAAATATTTCTGCACAACTTCAACTGAAAGATGAAGGTCTCTAGCTAGTCGAAATTCTCTCTAAAAAATTTTTATGTTTTCAAACATCCAAATTAATTCTTGTTTTTGTTTATCTACGATCGTCGCATAATTTTTTTTATTATTAAAACAATATATAGTTTAATTTGATCGGCATTTCTTTAGTATGAGATAGTTTTATTTTGTAGTAGAATTTACTGTGGAACTGTCACCGACTAGAAATGAGAGATGCTTTGTAGCTAATGTAAAACAAGTCTGAAAAAACACTTGTACTCGCCTCACCATGCCTTTGCATAAAAAAAATAGTCGAAAATAGAAAATCAAACACTGTTTCTCCTAAAATTAGTGCTAGCAATAAACTAGGTCTATCGTAGACTAACTAAGTAAAACCCAAATATCGAATCTCGAGGACAACTTAACAGGGTAATTAATCGTATGAAACACACTCTCTAAACACTCTACGAAAGCAAGTAAAAGAATTAAGGGTTTTTGGTTTAATTATTAAATTCTAGACTTAATTAAAAGAAAGCAAATAAATCTAACCTAGACTTGAAATTAAAGAAAACAATTAGGAGCAAATAAAAGAACTCCCGTCTGTCACACGGAAGAAAGAATTAAACTAAGAGGAAAGCAATAAATCTATCTAGGCATGAATTGAAAAGAAAGCAATTAAATCTAGGCTAGAGCAAATAAATCTTAACATGCTTGAAAATAAATCTAAGAAACTAGGAAGCAATTAAATCTAATCTTAACAAATTAATCTAAACTAATGAAAGCACGCCAGCTACAGTGAGCGGCCGCTCACTGCCTCTTGCGGAAACCTCTCCAAAATCCCGACTGAGCGGCTGCCAGGTCCATGTGAGCGGCCGCCAACTTCTTGCTGCGGGTTTCCTTCTTCATTCCACCTCCTTTTTGAGCTTTTCCTCCTCTTCTCGACTTTTTCGTCACCTTAACCCCCGAACTCACCTTTCCTACACTTGAGCATAATAAACACATAAAAGCAACAAAAATCAAAACAAAACACAGTCAAATTAACTAACAAAACACACACAAAAACACAGTAAACAAACACAATCTTTAAAAGAAGGAGAACAAATCCAGTTTTCACTATACTAGAACAAAAGGGTTAAGGAAAAAGAAATTAACCATTAAACTGGTAATATCTTCTCTTTTTCCTTTTCCTCCAAAACTAACGAGTGGGGAGAAACCAAACTGTCTATGTGCCACTGAGAGCTTCAGTAAGCTTAGCCTCCCAGTTGTTTCTTAAGCTGTACATGGCTATCCTTGATCGCTTGCCATTTAAGGTGATATAATCACTCCTCGGAAGAAAATCCCAAGGAATATAAAACATATTAAAAATTCCATGACCATTAATCTTATATCCCTCAATATTAACATATTTGGTCCAAGATTCCTTAACCCCATATTCTTTCATCACCCTCGCCTTCATACACCTCTGCCCCTTTGCAGATTATAGATAGACATCCATTCACAACTCCTAAAGCAGTACAAGAGTTCGTCGGGCAACGCATCATCTCGATGTTGTCATTAGTTTGAAAACTATGTACTAAAATAACAATTTCAAAGGAAGGAAAAGCGCCATCAAATAAATCGACTGCGCAATGCAGACGCCCATGCAAAAAAGGTTCCTATCTTGCCGAAACTGCAAACGCCTTCAGGGGTTATGTGATGGGTGGAGGACGAAAGAAGTTGGTTTCCGATGTTGAGAGAGAGAGTATATACTTGCAATGTAATTCTATGCTTAAGGAAATGTGCAAGAACCAACACATATTCTCCCGTAGCCGGGTGGTGACCGAACCAAGAGCAGATATCACGATGCAGAGGCGACTCCAGTATGGAGCAATGGGGGTACAGTTGTACCCCAAAAAAAAATAATTATTTTACTACTATATATACTATAGATATTTATGTATATTTATGTTTATCCATTTTAAATAATTATAATAAATTTTAAAACATTATTAATGTTAACAAATAGACATGTGACTTATTTTTTAGTATTTTTGCTTATCAAGTTGGTGTTGATTTTTCCAATTGCTACTGCAAGTGTCGGGAGAGTATTTTTCGGAATGATTTATGTCAAAAACAAGTTGCGAGATAGCATGAAAAATTAATTTTTAAATGATTGTTTGGTCAATTAAGTATATTTGTAATTTTACTATTTTTGCTGACATCTTATAAGATGATATTATTAATATTATATACAGTAATAATTTTTTGCACCCCCAAATTTTAAATCCTAGAGTCGCCACTCTCACGATGTATAGGTGGATTTGGTGTACGTACCACACATTTCCGTGTTGAGGGATTGACAGCTGCGATCTTACCATCATGGAATCGACACAACACCAAACCATCACAAGATCCTAAGAATTTTTTCACATCGCGCAGAGGGGTTCCGTAAGCAATATTCTTTTCCATGTCTATCGTCTCTAAATCTTGAACATTGCTTATGTTGAGGAGCCGGGCCCCTCTGCAACCTGCCTTGGATCTTTCCAGATGCTTATGGATGAATTCGGGGCTCGAAATCAACCGATTCCATTCTTTAGAGACGAGTTTGAAGCGTAAAAGTTGGTTGGATGGAAGCCGATGCAGGATTTCTTCGTATAGTAGATCTGTAGGGATGTGTGCCGTAGCTCCTGTTTTTCTTCGAGACATATGTAGGCAGGACGTTTAGGTTTAGGATTTTCAGGCTTTAATTAACATATTTAGGAATATAATGTTACGAAATCAACCCACCAAATAACGAAAGCAAGAAAAAAATATACACAATTTGTTTACTCAGTTCGTCACGAATGTCTACGTCTGAAGGAACTACCAAGCTAGGATTGCACTATATTTTCAGATGGATGTTACTATGAGAAAACTGCTATGTATATATAGCTAAAACCAAACCCTAATCCAAAAAAATTAAGCCGGATTCCGTCTAGGCTTAAATTTAAAATAATAGTCCATGAATGGAATGATTATTCATGCTTCTATTTCAATCAAATAATAGTAGTAGAAATTTAGTTTAGCATAGGGATGGCAGTGGATCTTGGACCCAGTCCAGATCCGAGAGTCCAAATCCATTTTTTAGGATCTAGAGTTCTAAAATTTTAGACTCGATGGACCCAGACCGGATCCGGACTTCACCCTCAATTTTTGAATTTGAATCTGAAATTTTATTTTTGAGGTCCAGATCCGGCCCAAGGACCCGGATAATATAAAATATATATTATTTTATAATATTCTACTAATAAATATCTATATCTACTTAGTTATTCTAATTAAATCTCAAACACTAATAAATCTATTTTTTAATTTGAAAGTTCGATGCCTAAAATATGGATATGTTTCATGTTTTTTTTTTGGATATGTTTAAGTGAATGACGCTTTTTATTAGCAAGTGGATTACTGGTGTGGAAATTTTTTGACAATACATGTGTGAATAATTACTTAATGTTGGTGCAAATCAATTCATTGATCGTTAATTTTTTTTTTTTTTTTCGTTCAATTTTTGTAAGATACGGAGTATTTTTTAGGTGGTAACGCCCGATCTAATGGATCTGGATTTGAAGTCGATTTTTTTAGATCTGATGGATCTGGGCCAGATTTAGACCTTGGGTTAAAATTCCGGATCTGGATCTAGACCAAACAAGATCCGGCCCAAATCCGGCCCATTGTCATCCCTAGTTTAGCATAACTCATCGATATATTTAATATATATATATATATATATATATATATATATGTGTGTGTGTGTGTGTGTGTGTGGGATTATGTACAAATTACAGTTTACGATAGTTAAGTGTTAATTTGGTCCAATGTATTAATGAATATTGTTTCTTTTTACTAAAATCTGATTCCGGGCTTCTACTAATTCGAAAGTGAATGGAATTCGGAAGAGTATTAAGTTAATGATATTGGGCCTATTAATTGGATCAGTAAAACTTGGCCCAACTCAACGCATCCAAAATCAGCCCACACAACCCATACCACATCGGAAAAACAAAGAAATCTGCACTTGATAATTTCAGAATCCCGAGGCGAAAGATTGCCGGGCTATGTCGCGATAGCCTATTACCTAAGCGGGGGCATTAAGGCGGTGTCGGAGATTGGAATTCGAGCATGGCTTCCAACGGGTCTGTGATTCGGAGAGCTTAGCCCGAAATGAAGAGATCCCCGGAAGTTTGGATCCCTCACAGCACGGCTGTGATGTCGGCCTAGGGTCGGCTTACGTAGGCGTGGCCTCTATCGAGGTGGTGTAATGTAATGGTTGGTTACACGTAATACTTGCTGGCTTGGCAGAGCAGCAAAAGCGCCATTCAGGGGGTTAGCCTCTAACCACCGGCCCTGTTGGGGGCCCCCGCTTCTATACATTGATTCCAATCGAACCTCGACCTTTTGCATTTTCCGTGGAATGGACAAGCTCTTTATGTTGCTGCATATAATGGCTACACAATCCATCCATTAGGCTTCAATTGTGTGCATGCTGTTGTTCTTGATGCACCTAAAATATAGTTATAAATTAATGTTGATCTCTTAATATTATTGTTATTATTGCTGTTTTTCTTCCTAGAATGGTGACTATATATATCTTTCGATTGGATTAGTTTTGCTCGATTATACTGTCACTACTTGTGATTTTATTTCACGAATGTGTCATTGTATGTGGTCAAGCCAGCTAAGAAGGGTTCAGGCTCTAACCACACCACATTAGGGGCCCCGCTTCTATATCTCGATTCCAATCGAACCTCGACCTTTTGCATTTTCCGTTGATGAACAAGCTCCTTATGTTGCATCGAAAAGTTTTCTCACAATTTGCTGCAAAACTCCAGAAACCTTTTCTTAAACTTCTCATCATCAAATGACTGTAGACTCATAACGAGTTTTTATACTCTTGCAAACTTTAATAAAGTCAACGTTATGCGATTCCGATCGAGTTGATTTTGAATCATTGATGCCTCATGATTATCGAATTAGCTTGCGTATCATTTCCTCCCACTTGGCAAAGCACTTTGTCCTCAATGTGTAGATGAGTCGTAGTTACAATTTTTATTGAAATAGGTTTTGACGTGAGAAATATGAATAAATCTTGATCTTTGATTTTAGTTAGATTTGTGGCTGTAATTAATTCAAGTATAGCTACAAAGTAAAATAAGCATGATTATACTTAAACATCAATTTGTATATTAAAAAAAAAATACAATCGTATAATAAGCATAACTTTATGTACATCTAAACATGAATTTATATAATTTTAAATATTATTTTTATTTTCTCATACTAGAATTTATCTGTATAGGAACTTTTTTTTTATTTTATTTTTATTTTTATTTTATATTTTCACATCTCAAGTAGTTACTTATTACATATTATGTTGGAGTCAAATAATATAAGACAAAGTTCCTTAAATGATATAACATGACTTATTTTATTTTTTACAAAATTACCATTTAAAAAAAATATACACTTTTTCTATTTTTGTCAATTTTTTAATCCGGCGGGCTAGCCCGAGCCCCGAAGATTTAGGGTTAGGGTTGAAAATTTATAGCCCAAAAAAAAAAATGCAGCTCGATTCAACTGACCCGAAACTTAACGGGATAGCCCAATTGACATCCCTAAAATATATTAGACACAAAATCAATATTGTTTCAACGATTTCAAACTATCCTTATCGGGTTGGGGCTATTTTTCAGTTCGAGTTGATTAGGCTAAACTGTTTTTTTAGTAAAAAATATTTTGGCCATAACATTATTTTGGAATTGAAGAGGCCCGTTGGCCAATAAGTTTTTGAATTTTTTAGCTCTGACACTATTAAATTTTGAGGTGGTCCATTGCATAATAAGTTTTTGAATTTTTTTTTTGCCATGACACTATTTCTATTTTGAGGTGGTCTGTTGGCCAAATTTTTTTTTCAAATGCTCTTAGTATATATCGATACCCATGATATTTTTAATTATAAGACACAAATTTGATTTTGAGGTGGCCCCGTTGGCCAATTTATTTTTATTTTATTTATTTATTTATTTATTTTTGAAATTCTTTTAGCATGTAACGATAGCTATAATTATCAAAGTTTTGTAACAAAAAATATATTTTTAAGTTAAAACACTTGACAATATATTATACACAAAATTGATTTTGAGGTGGCCCGTTAACCAATAAATTTTTGGAATTCTTTTACTGTAGTATGTATCGATAGCTATAATTGTCAAATTTTTGTAACAAAAGTGTACATTTTCAATTTAACACACTTCACAATAAATTAGACATAAAATGAGAATCATTGTAAAATTTTTCCTTCATGCTATTTTCGATTTTAATAGGTTAATTAGAGTAAGACGTCGACATGGGCTACATGACCATGAGTGATGATGAAGCAGAAGAGCTAACACTTACTCAACTTCCTCTTCTACTTACCAACACTCCATACAAACACTGTGAGGAAGAAGATTCCTCACGCATTGGAAGTGAGCTTCTCGAGGACCATCTAAAGTTACTCGAGAACCACGAATCAATGCAAAAAGTTTTGATTCAGTACTGCAAGGAGAACAATCGGCTTGCAACAACTCTTGAACAAAAAGAGTTGGAGTTGTTTGCAATGACCGAGAAGTTCGATGAGCTTCATGGGATGTTTCAAAATTTATTGGCTAATGGGCCACCTCAAAATGGATTTTGTATCCTCAAAATCGAAATAGTGTTAGGGCAAATTCAAAGTTATAGTATTCTACTAATAATCTTTGTAGCAATATAATATTATAATACTCCATCTCTCCCGCTGAAATAGCCTTATTTATTTATTTATTTTATACCTCAATATATTTAAGAAATTAGGTCATTTCGATAGGACGGAGGAAGTATTAGTTATGTGTTCTTTCTAATTATGTCCACTAAAAATTAATTAACTAAAATCTAAATATTGTTGGGAACCCTGTTTAGTTTAGTTTTGATGATGTTATTAGAAACCACACTTAGTTATAGGACTTAGTTATAGGTTTGATAGGAACAGACTGATCTCCATGTAAAGATCAAGGTTGGTAGTGCAACCTTGTACCTAGTTAGATCAATCTGTCAACTTGCTCGTGTAACCTGCATAGTCCAACCTGCATAGGCCAACCTGCGGATGCCAACCTGCATGCTGAGCAACCTGCATATTGGCGAACCTGCATGCTGAGGCCAACCTGCATGCTGAGGAACCTGCATGCTGAGGAACCTGTATGCTGAGCAACCTGCATATTGGCGAACCTGCATGCTGAGGCCAACCTGCATGCTGAGGAACCTGCATGCTGAGGAACCTGCTTAGGCCAACCTCCTGAGTGCAACCTGCATGTTGTGCAACCTGCATGTTGTGGAACCTGCTTAGGCCAACCTTCTGAGGAACCTGCTGAAGCCAATATGCTTAGTCAAACTGCTGTGAGTCAAGCTGCTATTAGTCAACAGTTTCTCAAGATGAAGATTCTAATACAAAGATCAAGCTTGAAGACCACAGAAAACAAAGACAGCTTGAGGTACAAAAGGTCGACCTTCCCAGTCTGACCTAAGCTGTGCCTTGCCAACCTTGATGGTTCAAGCTGTATAGAAAACCTCAACGGCTAGAAGTCCAGTCAGCAGTACGGTTCTGACACCTCTGCAACTCCAACGGCTCTAATTCAAATTGGAGTCATATAAATACTTCAAGCCATCCCAGAATCGAGAGGAGGAAAAAGAAGGGAAAATAGACGGGGAAGAGAGAAAAATAGAGAGAGGAAACCAGAGCTTCAAAGCTAAATCTATCCAGAAATCTTTACGCTTCAAAGCCAAACTCAACACTCGAATCCAAGCCATTTCCCAAGTGTTGAGACCTTCAAGATTTCTGAGTCTGGAACCTCACAGAACACTCTTCACAAGCTTACTACACATTCGTTCAAGTAAAGAAGAATCTGTTGGTTTAGCTGCAAGGTTGTATGTATGTTTGTATGAAAGGTTGTAAGGGTCACGACCCATAACTCGTGCTCGGCCTAAGTCTAAAGATTGACGAAGGTTGAGGCTGGTACTCAGCCAGTATAAATAAGAGAGAAGTAAGGAATTTCAGATACGACGGTATCTGACGTGGATGTAGGGACGTTTCCCGAACCACGCTAAATCGACTGTCTCGATCTCTCTCTCTCTATCTTTTATTTACAGTCGACCTTACAATGTTCAACTAACCTTCATTACATTGCACTTCATTGATATAATCAACCTGCATAAAGCAAGAATTTTCTAAGAGATAGCCAACCTGTCCACCAAACTTCCGCACACAGTTCGGTTTAGCAAGCTCACCAGTTTACTGACTGAGCTGGATAAACCGAGCTGCACTGATAAGCTGAGCTGACAACTCAGTAAGATCGACTTTGTTTTTAAAGTCAAAACTGTTGGCGAATTGGTGTATTCCCCCCCCCCCATACACCAATATCTATTTATCGGGACCTACAAATATTTTTTTTAATTATTTTTTAGTCAATATACAAATTTCTCACAATTTGATGCAGGAATCAAACTCTAACTAAGCATCACTATTTTGGAGCGGGAAGTGAAAAAGTAGTGGTGCGGGAAGAGAATAGGATGTATAAATAAATAAATACACATATATATATATATAGGGAAAGGTTCACATGCAAATAAATCCTAGTGTGAGAAGTGCGAATTATGGTTAAAACTATACAAAATCATGCTTACAGCTATACAGAATCATGCTTATGGTGCATTATGTGCTTATAAGCATAAATTTATAATCATGCACCGTAAGCATGATTCTGTATAGCTGTAAGCATGATTTTGTATAGTTTTAAGCATAATTCGCACTTCTCACACTAGGACTTAAATCTATATGAACCAAACTATATATATATATATATATATATATATGTGTGTGTGTGTGTGTATGTATGTATATAAGATGAAGATTAAAATCGATTTTGAGGTTGCCCGTCAGCCGATAAATTTTTGAAATTCTTTTAGTATGTATTGATAGCTATAATTGTCAAATTTTTGTAACAAAAGTGCATATTTTCAATGTAAGACACTTCACAATAAATTAGACATAAAATGATAATCGTTTTAAAATTTTCCGTTGATCGGGCAGAGCTTCATGTTATTTTCGATTTTAACAGGTATAAGCAGAGTACTTACTCGATAAATACTGGAGTATAACATATTAAAAAAAAAAATTAATAAAAATTAATCTGACTTTGTAACACATTTTTTTCAACAAATTATCATAACACTACCATCTTAATAAATATACAATAAAATGATACCCGTCGAATTTTGACGGGATACAAACTAATTTCATTGCATAATAGGAATATTTATATGATAAATTGATCATATTAATTAGTAGACTTTATAACTTTTCAACTTTTCTTAATTAATTTGTAAATTGATATCAAACGTGTTGATATATTTTAATATTATGTTATGAAAGAAGTCTAGGTAATGGAGAACTTTACAGCTTGTTTTGAAATTACATTTATCCCTGCTGTGTCCGTTTAGATTTGGCTGAATTAGTAAATCGTAAGAAAATAATGTTTGTATATTAAATCAAATTTGTGCTTCTGAAGCACATTAATCGTTATAAGTATCTGCTTCGTAAGAAAAGGAAAAAAAAGAAAAGGAATCGTACATTCCAACAGCATTAGTATTGAAATTGGAATAATGTAGGAATTATTGTATTTTCTATTGACATACAGAATACAATATCCACAAAATAAGGAAAATACAATCTATGAGAATCAAATATGAGAATATTTATTCCTCAATAAGTAGAACTCTGTACGGTCTTATAACTCTAGCTAGGGTTTCTCTCTCAAAGTTTTCTTATTTAAATTAAGAGACCTTATATAATTAGGGTTTCTCCCCAAGCACAAGAGCAGTTGACTTTTGTTATTCGTTGATCGATTTGTTCAGAAACAGCAATGACCATGCTTCCTACTGATGATGACAGCGGTTAGTCTTGAATAATTTCTTCCCTCAATTTAAATTGCTTGTTTAATTATTCTGGATTTCCGACTTTCTGTTTTGTGGCTCTTTGTATCGAATTATGGAGTAATTATTTTCTTATTTTGATATTCCTTGTTTTGGTGACTGCTCTTATAATTATTCTCTTATTTTGAATTAAGGAGTGTATTCAATCCGGATTTTAAAAGATTTTGATATACTTTTTATAATCTATGGATTCTGATAATTGCATGTACTATTAATTCTATATAGAATTTAACAGATTTTGTTAGATAAATTTAAACCTACGGGATTGGAAAACAAAAACGTAATTTGTTCTTTGTTGTATTAATTCAACCATACCTCTTATTTCACATCCATATGCTCTTGTTCTTTGTTGTATATATTATTTTCAACTTAAGCTACCTTATTTCACATACTCTTGTATTATTATTATTGTATGGCTCCTCCAGAATACTCTGAGCAAGAAATAAGCGAGGAATCGAGAAAAGCTTCGCCCGCGAACTTGCTGATCAAGATCGAATCTTTATCCTTGCTTAAAGAGAATGCGATTAGGAAATACAAATCATGGGCATTTGAAGCCGGAGGTTATAAATGGTACGGATTAATCATCTGATCATATCTTTTACCCCATCCTATCGCTCATTAATGTTTGGTTATAATTAAAACCCTAAATTTTCAATCATAATAGGAAATTGGAACTGAAGTTTATTCCTGACGAAGACGAAGATGAAGACAAACATAATGACGACAAGGAGAGTGGAAAAGGTAGCGAATATATTGGTGTATTCATTTCCATGGCTGAAACCAGCTCCCTACCTGACAACTGGGAGGTTAATGCCATAACCACTATCTTTTTATACAATCACATTTCAGACAACTATCTTTGTTTCCGAGGTACTATATAATACCTTCTTCAATTTCTTAGTAAAAATGGAAATTCATTCAAACAAATATATTGAGTACTAAATTGGATCAATTATTCCATAGATGCTATCGGAACAGTAGCGAAACCGTGCCGGTTTCACGAGTTCAATTCGGTCTATGGTTCTCCGAAAATGATAAGTAAGAAGATGTTGATGGAACCTCGTAACGGATTCCTTGTCAACGACACTTGTGTGATTGGAGCTGAGGTTTCTGTCATCAAAACCCTACCAACCATTGAACGTCTTTCTTTCACGGACAAGTGTGTGTTTGTTGCTGAAGTTTCCGGGCTTAATTCATCGACTCCATATAAGCGCGAATGGAAGATTTCAAAATACTCCAAACTGGGACGCGTTTGGACGTCTGAAGAGTTCTCAGCTGGAGGATACAATTGGTACATTTTAAAATTTTAAGCATCTTCCTTTTGTACTAGTTGGAGGGGAAGCGTCTTACCAACTGAGCTGCGCTTCGTTGTTAATTTCTTAGTCATAATTTAGCTAATCTTTATAATTTGTGATATTAGGCAGATTATGATGTATCCGTACGGAGATGGAACGTCATCAGGTAATTATGTGTCCGTATTTTTGACATGTGTTGATGCAAAGAGTTTTCCTGATGGTAAATATGTGAATGCACCCTGCCTCTTTATCTTGAGAAACAAGAACAATCATTTACAAGACCACTCCAAGAAAGGTATGAAGCTGTACCTTTCAGCTGTTACATTTATTTATTTTGTCATGTATTAACTCCATACATTCTTTTGTTGCAGTGACGAAGTTGTTTACATCTACTAATCCAAGTTGGGGATTTAATGAATATAAATCCATTGATGATATGAGTAAACCATGCAAAGGCTTCGTTGTTGATGACTGCTGCAATTTGGAAATACAACTCTCCGTGCTTGGTATAAATTAAGCACATCACCTTGCAGAATATGACTTAGTCATTTAATGACCAGTTTCCTTTTTTTTTTCTTTTTTTTTTTCGAAATAGTTTTTGTGAAAAAGTTTGAATTAAACCTTAAAGTTTGTCTGAATGGTTAATTTTCTCAGATAGGGATTAACTAGTTGTTTTGTGGCTACTTCTTTAATTAAGGTCTTGTTTGCTAGACTTTGATATGTAAGATTAAGCACTTATGTTAATTTTTAGTAATTTTTTTTTTTGATATTATGGTCTGGTCATAAAATTTCATTGCATAATATGAGTATTTCATATACTATGATTGATCATATTAATTTAGTAGTCATTATAACTTTTCAACTTTTCTTTATTAATTTGTAAGTTGATACTCCTTCCATCCATCAAAGATGAAACACTTGTTGAATATTGCGAGGTATAAAATAATAAACTGTCTCATTTTTTATAGGACGTAGTGCTAATGTGCTATATATAGCTCGATCTTATAAAACTTCTACTTGTTGAAATATTAGGTCTTACTATACATCTTCAGTCATGGATTACAGCGACAAACTTGTTCAGTTTAGCGTAATAAAAAACTGAAACAACTGCAGATTGTTGTAAAAATGGTGTTAAAATCATTTTTAATATGTCAAAACAATGTGTTACATTAACAGTATAATTGTAATTTAAAATCATGTGCTCACTAAGCTATAGATAGTTAAAATCGAGTATATCAAGTTATACTCGCTTAATCAGAAGAAAAGTGTTAATTAATAATAATCTGATCAGAACCACCATATGCAAAACTTGACAAGCAAAAATTGATTAGAATGGTAGGAGTTTTTTTCATATATTTGCATTTATTTGATTCGTTCATATTAATACAAGCTCGCAGACAATATATGTTAAGAAAAATTAGGCTATTTATTTTTATTTTTATTTTTGATTTCAACTTTAAAGTACTAATGTTAATTATAATTCACTATATTATTTGTTATTTTTATAAAGAAAGCATCATCAAACTAATGAAATTTGATAATTGTTAAACTATTTAGTTATCAAAATTGGGATAAAACATTAGATCCATTGATCATCTATATACTCTTTAGAAGAATAAAAACCCAGGAAAAAATAATTTAAAACTATTCTCGTTTTTTTTTTTGAAAATATCTAATTTAATAACGAATTACCAATAGATCATCAAGTTTGTCTTAGGTGCCGTTTTTCGGCGACAGAATGTCAGCGTGAGACGATCGTTAGCCACCATGGTTTCATAATTAACTTTATTAACTGATTGGACTTTTTAAACAAGTTGTTTTTAAGATCTATTTATTTTAATTGAAAAAATGCACCACAAATAAAGAAAATAGGTTAAGATTCGTTTTAGGAAACAAATAAGGACAACTTTCCTTCTAGAATTAGAATTCCCCTAAAGTATATCTCTTTTATAGATTCTCTTCAATAAATACATATGAAAAACGCAAAATAAATTATTTAGTGTTCATAAAAACCACTAAAAGCACATTAATGGTTATTAATATCTACTTCGTAAACAAATAAAAAAAGAAAATAAAAGGAATGAATCTTATATTATAATTCCGGCGGCATTAAAACTCTATATTCTTTAAAGGAGAGACGAGACGTGAACGGTCTTATTATAACTCTAGCTAAGGTTTCTCTGTCAAAGTTTTCTTATATAAAGAGATAGGGTTTCTCCCGAAGCACAAGAGGGCACTTGAATTCGTTCTTCGTTCTTCGTTGATCGATTTGTTCTCAAACAGCAATGACCATGCTTCCTACAGATGACAGCGGTTAGTCTTGAATAATTTCTTCCCTAAACTTAAATTTCATGTTTATTCTGGATTTTCGACTTTCCTTTTTATGGCTCTTTCTGTCTAATTATCGAATTATGGATTTTCTTATTTTGATGCTCTTTGTTCCGGTTACTGCGTTAAAGTAATTTCTAACGCAAGGGATTTGAAAACCAAAACAGAATATATAATCTATACATGCATGCCTTATTTCACATGCTCTCTCGTGTTCTTTGTTGTACATATTAATTCAACCATGCATGCATGCTTTAGTTCTTTGTTGTATATATTGTTTTCAACTTAATTTACCTTATTTCACATACTCTTGTTTCATTATTGTATGGCTCCTCCAGAATACTCTGAGCAAGAATTAAGCGAGGAATCGAGAAAAGCTTCGCCCGTGAACTTGCTGATCAAGATTGAATATTTTTCCTTGCTTAAACAGCATAAGATTAGGAAATACAAATCAAGAGCATTTGAAGCCGGATGTTATAAATGGTGTGTAATTAATTATCTGATCATATCTTTTTGCCCTATCCCATCGCTCATTAGTGTTTAGTCATCATTCAAACCCTAAATTTTCAATCATGATAGGAAATTGAAACTGCAGTTTTATCCTGACGAAGACGAAGACAAAGATAAAGACGAAGGTGAAGACGACAAGGAGAGTGGAAAAGGGAGCGAATATATCGGTGTATTCGTTTCCATGGCTGAAACCAGCTCCCTAACTGAGAGCTGGGAGGTTAATGCCATCACCACAATCTTTTTATACAATCACATTTCAGACAACTATCTTTGTATCCGAGGTAGTAATTTATTATGCCTTCTTCAATTTCTTAATAAAAAGTTAAAATTCATTCTTGCAAAATATTTTGAGTACTGAATTGGATTAACTACTGAACAGTAGTGAAACCGTGTCGGTTTCACGAGATCAACTCGGTGTATGGGTCTCCGAAAATGATAAGTAAGAAGATGTTGATGGAACCTCATAACGGATTCCTTGTCAACGACACTTGTGTGATCGGAGCTGAGGTTTCCGTCATCAAAACCCTACCAACCATTGAACGTCTGACTTTAATGGAACATTCCAAACCATATAAGCGGGAATGGTAGATTCCGGACTTGTCCGACGGTTTGGACTTCTCCAGAGTTCCGTACTTTCGACCACACATGGTACGTACACCTAAACAAATTCTCATTCTAAGCCCACACTTTTTTGAAGAGTTTCTAAAAGGGAATGAACCCCTTGAAATAAAAAAGGGGATGAAGTTGCACGCTTACTATAATCTTCAATACATTATCTTATGATGCATATTCCTCGATGCATTTTTAAATTTATACCTATTATGTATTTGCCATTTGATGTAACTTCTAGGACTATTAGCTTTTATCCAAATGGAGACGACGCTTCTGACGACTGCTACGTGTCCATTTTTCTGACTTTGGTTGGGCTGGACGATAGTGAAACCGTGAACGTTGATTGTTGCTTCCGCATAAGAAACTTTCTCCAAGTCAATGGCCATCGCTCTCGAAGCTGTAAGCTTCTGTCTTTCTACGACTTTTTTAGAGGTGTTTGGTTGAACTTATAAGCTTGAAAGTATTAAGCAAAAAAAAGCTTATACAGACTCCTTAAAAATAAGTTCATCTTCTAATCTGATATACTTTTCAATTTTATAAGCTCTTAAAACATTTATCATCATAATATATATCATATATTATTACTTATATTTAATTACATCGATGAGCATGTTCTAAATTAATATAATATTAATTTTTCCGCTTGCAGTAACAAATGAATGGTATAAACCTCATAAGGACTCGGGGTTCCCTACCTTCATGAAGAAGGCCAAATTTTTTGATTCGAGCAGAGGCTTTGTGGTTGATGGATGCTGCTACATCGATATAGAATTATCTGTGCTTGCTATTGGGCCCTACAACAACGACTCAGACAACGGCTCAGACGATTGTTCTTAATCTGGTTTATACATTTTATCATGGGACGTCCAAAATATAATGTCGTCAATGGTTTTGTTTGAGAGATTAACGTTGCACTCATGGTTTTTCTATTAATTTTACTATGGTTCACTACTTTAATCTATTAAGTTTTGTGTTATTTATTTATGCAACACTACGCCTTATACTTGTGTCTACATACTTAATCACTTAGGGTTGGATTGCGGATTTAACCTTACTTTTAGATTGTTTTGCAAACCTTTTAATAGTTTCCAATTGGAATTCCACTCTTTTAAATTTTGTGTACACTGTTTATTAGTATTTTTTTTTCCGGCTCGACCAATTTGATACTCCCTCCGTCTCAGCAAAGATAAAATACTTGTTGAATATTGTGAAGTATAAAATAATAAAGTGTCTCATTTTTTTTATAGGACGGTATGACTCGATCTTATCAGCATCTACTTGTTGAAATATTAGGTCTTACTATACATCCTCAGTCATATATTAGAGCAAAACATCAATCTTGTTCAGTTTAGCCTTATTAACACTACTCTCTCTATCCTATTTATAAGGAGTCATTTTATTATTTTAATAAACTCAAATAAATAAATAATGACTTTTCATAAATGGGACGGATAGAATAAACAATTGCAGAACCAAGCTTCACCGATCAGATAGTCGTAGCCCTATATATTGAACGTAGTACTTCTACTAGTTGAAATAATATTAGGTTCCCTAATACTTCGTAGTAGAATATTTTAGGCAGAAAAAGGGTACTACTTAAATGGGACGATTGTTCATTTTAATACCAAAATAAAAACCTTTGCATGAATATAATAAGAAACCAGATATTTCATAAAATTTCCAATCTTGTCCAATCCCACTTTAATATAGCGCTTCATTTTCTTTTTCTTTTTTTAGTTGAAAGAGGGAATTAATTAGGGATCTCACTATTAGGTCTGCATTCTGATTATTTTCAAATATTAATTAATCGTGTTGATTAATGTGCATCCTCTCCTTTTCATTCCAAGTATGCAATCTGCAAGTAAGAATCGAGGGCATTTGATGCCGATAGCTATAAATGGTGCGTTGATCTATCTCTACCCCTTAATTAATTACTGTTTCAATTCCCTTTCCTTTATCATTAATTGTTAATTTGGATCAGAGATTTCCAATCATGTAATATTTAACTGCATAGCAAACTCAACGAATTTAGGTTGATACCCTGTGTTTTTACGATTTTTTATTTTTTAATTTGAATTTTAAAATAATTGACAGAATGTTCTCTGAAGACAAGAAACGCTTCGCCTGCGCACGTGATCACAAAAATCAAGTCCTTTTCACTGCTATATATCGCATCATGGGATTCGGAAACTAGAATCCTCTGAATTTGAAGCTGGAGGTTACAAATGGTATTTCTCTATTACTCTCTTTGTTTCACTCGACTTGGTATTTTTCGATTATTTTATACCATCCATTTTAAATAAAAACAGATCAAGTCAAGTGGAACGGAGGGAGTACTTAATTGATTTTGACTCCTAACTGGTGTTCATAACTCTGAACACAAATTTTCTAATTTTCCTTGGCTTTTTAAGCTTTATAGACTAAGTTTCAGAAATTTTGATGATTAATCAGAATAAGTTGGGATATGAAAAATTTATTTTTAAGGAGTTTAGAAGTTAGAGCTTATCCTAAAAAAGGACTCCTTTTGTCCCCTAAATGTGTGCATCCGTTTGATTGGTAAGGGTTTTAAGAATGAGTCGTAGTATTTTATTGTGACGGAGATCGAGTCTCAGTATAATTCTAAATTAAATAATGATAATTTGGTAGTTGAATGATGGCCCTTGAATGGTAAGTTGGTATATATGTAATCTAGCAAGAGTATAAAAATTAAAAAACATTATTATTGTAGGATCCACTTCCAAAATATGCACACATTTGGGAGATAAAAGGGAGTATAAGCTACTCCCTCCATCCTATTTAAGATGACATATTTCTCGAATATATGTGAGTATAAGATTATAGAAATCTGTCATCGTAAACAGGATGGATAGAGTATATATTAGAGCTTACTTTTTTATCTTATAAGCGACTGGAAAGTTTAATTACCACACATTTTCAAAATATTATACTCCCTAACTCTTAAATTTATATATTTAATTAGCTTATAAGCTCATCTTTTGTAGAAATAAAAATGCAGGGCTTATAAGCTCATCTTCTAGTAATGCAATTAACATCAAATTGCGATGATTGGAAATGGTAGGAAACTCATAGTTCATCCCGATGAAGGTGACTACATATCTACGTACTTATCCATGGTCGGGACAAGTTCCCTACCTGTAGGTTGGGAGGTGAATGCTTTCTTCAACTTCTTCATCTACAATCACCTCTCCGATAAGTACCATTGTTTTAGAGGTAATTCCTCATAAAATGAAACATTTATTTGTCTATTGCTCGTTAGAGCTCGGATGCTCTCCTACTCGATGTGAGCATGTATATTTAATGTGCCCACGACTAACGTGGCGATGCTATAGTTAAGGATAACTATTATAAATATATATTCTAAAATTCAAATCCTACCAGAAAAATTTAACCCTAAATGTAAAAGTTATTGATGTAGCATTGCCACACAGCCGTGAAAACATTTAGGGGAGCATTCCGTTGATTATATTACATAAGTATCATGATATTTTATTTTTAAGCCAAGAAAAGTTATCTTAACTTGGCTTATAGGGGCTACTAAACAAGCCACTTGATCAGGAAATACACGGCGCTTTCATGCTATAGCTTCCACATGGGGGTTTCCCGAGTTGATCACTAAAAAACACTTGAGAGAGCCATCAAATGGATTCCTGAGAGGGGACAGCTGCGTTTTTGGGGCTGAAACTTTTGTCATTAAAAATCGGCCATTAATTGAGAACGTGTCTGCGTTTAGATTATCGAATAGGAAATTCTCGAAATCGGAAAGCTTACGGAAGTCTGAACTAAACTAATGGTGCATTTTCTGTCTCATCTCAGTATGCATAAATTTGGATCTTGTTTGATGGAAGCTAATAGATTTTTTATTTTTAATTTTCTCAATTAATTTAGGAACATTATTGTGTATCCGAATGGAAGTAAAATGCGTTATCTCCCTGAATTTTGAAGCCGTGTTGATTTGAAGACTTGGCTTCATGGTAAAAAAGTGAATGCAAAACGCCTGTTTAGCTTGAGGAACAAACTCAATGATAAAAAATACCACACCTCCAAAGGTACTTTACATTAATTTGGTGATTCGTTTTGCTTTATATATATGATTTCTGGTGTAAACCATATGGTATTATGAGCTGTCTAAGATTGATTTGCAGATCTAAACTTAGATCATTAGTTGTGTAGTTATTATTATTTTATTTTATTTTAGATAAAAAAAGTTTAGTTTCTATAAGTAGATATAACTTGCTTAAAATCTTTTGAACAATCACTGCCCACTACCTGTTCGAAGAATTGCCAAAGAGGCAAAAACATAAAAATGTCTAGCTCATGTTATGCGCACCAGCTGTTTGCGCATGCAAAAATTAGAGACGTCCTAAAGTAAATTGAAAGAACTTATATTAACTTAATTATCCAAGCTCTTTGAGTTTTTCAGTGGAATTTAATTTGTAGCTAGTTTGTGATATTCACTATTCATCACAGTTCTGTAAAATCATTGAATTCGAGTTTGTGTTTCCACGTTTCCCTTTTCATATAACATTTTGAAAAAAAATCGACAGAATATAGTATGGAGATAAGAGACACATCGCCCACACACTTGCTCACAACAATCGAATATTTTTCTTTGCTATTGAAGCATAAGATTCAGTTTTTTGAATCTGCGGAATATGAAGCCGGTGACTACAAATGATATGTAAAACCCCATCTACTTTAATCAATGATTTTTTCACTTTAGCTTACAAATGGAATATGAGGGGTTTTTTTTTTTTCCATGGATTTATTGAACTAAATCATGATAATGAACTTTTGCAGGAAAGTGAAAATAAATTTGAGTAAAGGAGGCCCCATTTCTGTAAACTTATCCATTGTTAAGACAAATCCTCTATCTTTGGCGTGGGAGGTGAATGCCATCTTCAACTTCTTTCTCTATAATCACATCTCAGATAATTATCATTGCTTTCGAGGTAATTAAATTGATCATTACTTTTGATGCAACTCTTCATTTGCTTGGTTTTTCTCGACCAAATATACAATATTATCCCAAATAAATCAAATAATTTGATGAGTATGAAGGATTTGAATGTTGATCAGGTAAAGCACGGCGCTTTCATTCTATAAACTCGGAATCGGAATATATCAACCTGATGAGCATAAAGGACTTGAATGATCCATCTAATGGTTACCTTTTGAAGGACAAGATAGTTTTTGGGGCAGAAGTTTTTGTCATTAAAAATCAGTCATTAATTGAGAATGTGTCTGTGCTTGACTTAACACAACCTTATAAATGGGAGATTCCAAATTTCTCGAAAATGGATAATGTTTGCTACTCTCAAGGGTTCTATGCTGGAGAATACAAATGGTACTTTTTACACCACCTTTTAATTTTTATCCTATATACATAAAATTCTTTCTGCTCTGATGCAGTAGTTCTTTTTTATCTGTAAAAATAAAAATAGGCAGATTGTGATGCATCCAAGCGGAGCTGGAAGGGCGACTGGTCCTTTCGTTCCGTATATTTTAACTATGTTGACGCAAAGAGTTTTCCTCATGGTAAAAAAGTCAATGCAGCCTGCAACTTTTGCTTCAGAAACATGCTCAATAGGAAAAATAGCCACTCAGGACAGGTAAAGTTTCTTTTAGTAAGGTTTATATAGTTTTTTTAGTATAATGACATTATCAAATAGTCGTGTACACATTAAGCATTGCCCTAACTCTATATACATGATTTTTTGATTCGGATCCTCTATTGCATTTCGGTGTTATATCTCTTATTGTACCGTCGGATGCTTGACGTGTTTAGGATATATTTTTAACAAGTATCGAGCATCCGACGGTGCAATAAGAAATGCAACGCCAAAATGCAGTAGAAGATCCGAATCGATGATTTTTGGTTTGCTAACTTAATTAATACAATTATATTGAAGGATTTATGATAGTTATTTGGACATGAGATCCTTTGTCCTATCTTAATTTTTTCTTCTAGTTTTCCATCTAGTTTTATTTATTTGTTTATGAATTTCAATAGTATTATGATTAATTTTGCCTGTTGCAGTAAAATCATGGTTTACATGTACTAATCGAAGCTGGGGATTGACTGAATTTATAGCCATTGATGATATGAGGGACCCATCTAAAGGCTTCGTTGTTGATGACTGCTGCAATTTAGAAATACAACTCTCTATACAAGCTCTACAAGAACCACTTGCATTGTAGTAATAAGATCAAATTAATTACCACTTTCTTTTATATCAAAATGGTAATTTAATTTGCCATACTTTTGTATTTTCCAATTTTCATCTTTTCTTTCAAGTTCATTGCGAGATTCGACATAATATTTATATTTGTTTTTCAATTTTTACATGATACATCAGTCGTTACAATATAAGTATCACTTTTCTTTCTTTTGTAGCTTAACATCCCTAATTGTTTTGATCAAGCCCTAATTTGCTATATGTAATTTTAATGAAATAAAGGAGTTAGTTCTTTTGTCAAAAAAATAAAAAAATAAATAAATCATAAAGGAGTTAGTTATAGGAGCTAGGAAGCACGGGGACGCTCCCTAGGTTGCCGTCTCCGTTCCGGGGATGTTCTGGGGACGGGGACGCCGGAAATACGTCCCCAGGGACTTTTTTTTTCAGTCACATTTTTTTTTTATTTAAAAAATACGTTTGACCCCATAAAAAATACGTTGACCATCTTCAAAATACGTTTCTTGCTTGATTAAAAAAAGAAAACCCAGCGTCTGTACCCTTCAATCGTATTCGCAAATGAAAACTCTCCGGTCTCCACATCGAACGAAACCCTAATTGCTTGCAGCCACAGTCGCCTGGGTTTGCCGGCGCCGGCTCCGTCGCCTGGAAATTCCCCGCTGCCAGCAGCCTCGGTTAGAACTTGAAACGAGACCGATTTTTCAAATGTTTATTTATTAGCAGCAGTAATAATTGGGCATAGCTAAATATAATATGGGTATTGCCATACAGCTGTATTAGGTTCTGATTCTTTTGAATTTCTATTTTTTTTTACGCTTTTGTTTCTAATTTATTTTGGGTATTGTCGTATTGGATTAGAATATATGGGAGGGAGGTGAAAATATACTGATACTAGTATATCATATGAGTATGATATCAGTTGTATTTTTGGTGAGTTTTAATTTTTGTTAATGTATTATCGACTATTAAGACAATGTTTAATTTGCTATTTGCTTCAATTATGAATATTTAACATAGATAAATATATTAAATAAAAAAATACAAAACGTATTTTAGACGTATCATATTCTTCATTTTTAGAAAATTGGCATATTCACGTCCAGTTAATTCATTTGGATTCTAATTCTTGAAATTTCTTTATTTAATATTTCTTGCATAAATTTGATTGTGTATTTTGAGAATTAATAATTCTGGAGGTCATAGCTTTGTGGACTGAAATAGGTAGTGAGGTTCGAGGAAGATTGGGAGTTTATGATTTTTTTTAGTTTCTACACGCAAATCATACTTCTTATCTAAATATAATGTTCTAATCTCAATAGGATTTGAAGAAAAGAAAAAAGATTAAACTCTGAAATTATATATATAAGCCTTCGACAATATCTCCTATCATATACAAATTATTCAAGATTAGATCACCAACAAATTAATCAAAGGAAGCTCTTCAACAACTAACAATGGCTCCGTTCCCAGCCAACGGTGAAGGTTTTTGTTCAACTTTAATGCAGCTTATTTAGATTTCCTGTTTGTGACGTTTTCTGTTATATATTCTTGTTTTTTAAGTGTATGATGTCGTAATTTTTTTTTCGATTTTGTTTGAAAAAAATCGACAGAATATAGCATGGAGATGAGAGATGCTTCGCCTTCGCATCTGCTCACAAAAGTCTAGCCTTTTTCGAAGCTATCTAAGCATGAGATTCAGTCTATACAATCATCGGAATTCGAGGAAGGGAACTACAAATGGTGTGTTACTTTTCTCGTTCTCTATAACCTTTAATCAGTGGATTTTAGTTTAGGTCCCGAGTTTTTGATAACAAGGTCCCGAGTTCGAAACCTACCAACACCTGTACTAGGTTTTTTCTTTGGTGATTTACGATTCTACAAGAATTTTTATGAAAGCAATCCGTGCGCTTCTTGTCGATGAATGTGTATTTTTTTTCCTAATTCTTCTTGTGATGATCATTAATTCAATCTATGATAAAAATAAATAAATAAAATAAAAGGTATACCTTTGTAATATTACATCTCCTTAACAAGTTAAGTAGTAGTAATATTTTTCGGAAATTTTTAAACAAACAATTTCAACGAAATCTTTTAGTTTCTTATTTACAATGTTCAACTCTTGTATTTATCAATTTTAAATTAGTGGATATATTTTTTTTTCTTTTTTTCTTGTTTTATTATCTTAATAAGTGTGTAAATTGTTTATTTACCTCTTATGTATTATAGAGTAATCGTGGTACGGTTAGAACAATATTTTCTACTAATGCAACATCAAAATTGCTATTCATTGGGATGGAGTGCTTCTAACTTAAATGCGCAAATTTAAGTGATAATATAAATCTTGATGTACTAAACTGTGATGTGGGATTTTGCAGGAAAGTGATAATAAATCTTGATGAAGGTGAGCATGTTTCTGCAAAATTGTCCATGGTTGGAACAACTTCTCTACCTGCAGGTTGGGAGGTGAATGCCATCTTCACCTTCTTTCTCTACAATCACATCACAGATAAATATACTTGTTTTCGAGGTACCTTCTGCTACTAGTCTTTGTTCATTGCTTCTCATACTTCTGTCATTTATGTTTTATTCTTTGAAACTCGCGCGAGCAGGAAAACCAAGGCGATTCCACGCTGTAAATTCCGAATGCGAATTTTCCAAATTGATGACTAGAAAAAGTTTGACTGAGGCAAAGAAAGGACATATTTTCAAGGACAAGTTTGTTTATGGGGCAGAAGTTTTTGTCATAAAAAATCAGCCACTCATTGAGAAGGTGTCTGTGCTTGAATCACCGAATCCATATAAGCGCGAATGGAAGATTTCGAAATTCACCAAACTGGAACGTATTTGGAACTCTGAAGATTTCTCTGTTGGAGGATACAAATGGTACCTACATTTTCTTCCGTGCATACCCTAACCCTAACCCTAACTCTAATTAATCTCTGATGCATTTTTCTTTTGAAAATAATTCAGGAATATTAAGATGTATCCAAATGGAAATGTAAGATCATCCGGCCGTTATGTCTCCATCTTCCTTTACTGTGTCGATGAAAAGAGTTTTCCTCATGGTAAAAAAGTGAATGCATCATGCATCTTTACCTTCAAAAACACGATCAATGATAAAAAAAATCACTCCAAGACAGGTATATAAAGCTGTACCTTTCAGCTGTTATATTTATTTATTTTGTCATATATTAACTCCATATATATGTTACTTAAAGTGTTTAAATGATACGTGCTCTACTAATTTACTTACTTGCTTTAAATTCTGCCGTTGCAGTGATACATTGGTTTACATCAACTGATCCCATTTGGGGATTCTCAGAATTTAAAGCCATTGATGATATGAGGGATCCATCAAAAGGCTTCGTTGTTAAGGACTGCTGCAATTTGGAAATCCAACTCTCTATGCGAGCTATACATGAATTGGAGTAATACGACAACGTACAGTTAAAATATGGTTATCTTAGTTATTTTTCTAAATGGATGGTTATCTGAGTCTTTAACTTTTTGGTTTTGTGTTAAATTGACTATGTTCTTTTAATTTTTGGTAGATTTAATGGGATTACGTACACTTGATTAAGATTTTACTTTTATAGTAACATGTTCATTTTATGTTTTGTCTTTAAATATTTAATGGACAGTATGCTATTTCACAAAACATATAACTACTTTCGTACTATATATATATAGTCGAAAAAGACATGTAATACTCATTTTATGGTTTATTGTAGCACACATTGCAAATTGTTTCATAACTAAGTAAATTCGTGTGCACACTCTAATTGATTATCTTTTGTAATGTTGACGCCAATGAGTTTTTACTTAGTAATATGTAGTACAAAAAAGTCAAAGAAGTGATAAGTTGATAATGATTTAAACTTCAAAGAATAAACAATCGACAAATTCTACAATTATATAAATATTATTTATTTATTTTTATTTTTTTTGATAAACTGAGGTCTATAGCGTATGTTTACTACGAGGGATAGAGATTAATTAATTAATAACTTTTGGGGATGAGATATCATAATAAGTACCAAATCAAGGGACTCCAAATTGGATTTGCCAAAAAATGAAAAAAAAAAAAAAAAAAGAAAAAAAAAAGAAGATATTATAGCCTTATTGGTAACAATTAAGTCCTATGTTAAAGGAGACAGAATGCACCGATAAACTCAATAAAATTAAATTCTGCATACATATTTTTGTGGCCACTCAAATTCAAAAAAAGCAAAAGACAATGTGTTGGCCAACATTGCGAATTATATACAAAATATACGAAAGATTAATATTCTCAACAACGAATATTCAGCTTCCAGCTGATGATGATAAAGGTACGGTGCTCTTTGATTTATATTTTTCAGCAATATTTCATTTTCTTGATTGCGATATTCACACTTCACTGCAATTTTTCGGTAAAAAAAAAATTGATAAAACAACAGTTCTGTGTGTGAGTATGCGAGTTTGAGTTTGTTTTTCCACTTGAATTTGTAACTTTTAGTAGATTTTTGAAAATAAATTAATCGCAGAATATAGTGTGGAGACGAGATACGTATCGCCAGAACACTTGCTCACAAGAATCGAGTCTTTTTAAATGCTATGGAAGCATGAGATTAAGATAATAGAATCAGCGGAATTCGAGATAGAAGGCTACAAATGGTATCTTATTTCTCTTTCTCCATCTACTATCTACTTAAATTAATCGGTGGAATTTAGATCTGAGTGCTATTTATCTGTGATCAAATGTGTATATTAATTCAAAATTAGGGCATATATATATTTTTTAATTTTTAAGTTTTAGTTATAAGTGTTAATTGTAATTGTGTTATATTAGTAATAAATTCTTATTATTATGATTAACATTATAAAATAGTAAAAACAATTATATTTGAGAACCTACTTTTACAATGACATGCACAAAAAGGTAGAATTAAAAGTTTAAAATGTTAACTTCGGTTACCGGATTTGGATATCTATTTCTAAAATTTTCAAAAGAATGAAGACAAAGACTTATATCAGCCCGGTCATACAGTGCGTCCAAGCATTTTGAAAGCAAAATAAATTACTTGGCTCAATTAATCTACTTGGCTCACAACCCAAAAAGAAGGCTTATAAAAATATTCAATGAACCCCAATGTGAGTTCGGGCTGATGCAAGTGTTTCCCAAAGATGAACAATACAAGAAAACTTTGAGTGTACTCTCCTCAATAACATAGTTTGACTACACTTTATCTTCTAATTAACGACCATACATTAAATTTTGAGATATTGCAAAAAATTTAATAAAATACGAACAGTAGAAAATATATAATAACTATATATAAAATTATTCATCAAAATTTATTTGTTAAAATTATTCGTTTAACATGTGAATGATTGCTTGGGCTAATATTTATAAAGGGTATTACTATTATAAAAGAAATATTATTGTATATTTTACGAAGCTCAATTTCTAGAATAAGTATGGTAACTCTCAAATAAGGGATGGTATCCCCTATCCCAAAAAGTATGTCCCAATGGTGTCCCAAAATTTTATTTTTACTAATTTTATATTATTTTTTATAAAAATAAAAATACTACCATAATTTAGTGAATCATAATAGACATTTATAAGAAAAAAAATTAGAATTTTTTAAAATTATATACTTTATTTTTGAATTTATCTACTCTAATATACTAATAAAAGTGAATAAAAATAATTTTAAACCCTAGTTGGGATGGGTGAACCCTTAAAAATAATCATAAAATTAAACAAAATCATTATAAAATAAATTTATTGAAAAAATAAATAAAAATAAAGTTTTAGGACACCATTGGGACACCTAATTGGGGCTCTCAAATAACTATGACTAACGCAGGAAAGTCAAAATTAATGTTGATGAAGATGCCCATGTTTCTGCAAACTTGTCCTTAGCTGGGACAAGTAGCCTACCAGCAGGGTGTGAGGTGAATGCCATATTCAACTTCTTTCTTTACAATCACATCTCAACTAACTATCTTTGTTTTCGAGGTAACTAATTAATCTCTTTCTTTCTTGTAACTATTATTGAATAGGTTATTTTCTTGGGTATTAATTAATTATTTTGTTTTTTCAAAACTTGAACAGGAAAGGCTCGGCGCTTTCATGCTATAGATAATGAATGGGGATTTTCCAATTTGATGAGTATCGAGGATTTGACAAATCCTTCTAATGGCTACCTTTTTAAGAATAAGTGTGTATTTGGTGCTGAAGTTTTTGTCTTGAAACAGAAGCCTCTCGTTGAGAAAATGTCTCTTAATTTATCACTGAAGCCATATAAGCGTGAATGGAAGATTCCGGAATTCTCCAAACTGGAAAGTGTTTGGGAGTCCGAGGAGTTCTCTGCTATGGAGGTTACAAATGGTATATTTTTCTCTCTCATTCTTCAGTTTTCTAATTTAGGACTCGTCTTTTCTAAGAACTGCTCAAAGAATCCATATTTTGTTCAGTTTCATATATATGCAAATTAACTGAAACATATTTCGTGTCGAGTAAGATGGGACAGAGGGAGTATTAACTCGTATTATTAATGTGTTGCTACAATTTTGTTTTTTCGACTAGGGTGGTCAGGATGTATCCGAATGGATGCAAATCTACAAAGGCGTTCAGGCGTTATGTCTCCATATTTTTGACATGTATCGATGCAAAGAGTCTTGATCATAATAAAAGAGTGACTACATCTATCCTCTTTTGCTTCAGAAACAAGTTCAACGATAGAAAACGCCACTCCGATACAGGTAACAACTTTATCATCTATTATCAACTATTTTAATATATTCTTTTTAATACATGTATTAATGAAATTCAACACGGAAATGAAAGAGGGATAATATATATGATATGTATGAAGCTTATCATTAATTTTTCATGTTGCAGCAAAATTGTTGTTTACATCAACTGATTCGAGTTGGGGATTCATTGAATTTAAAGCAATTGATGATATGAGGGACCCATGCAAAGGCTTCGTTGTTGATGACTGCTGCTATTTGGAAATACAACTCTCCATACAAGCACTACAAGAATTGGAGTAATATGGCTTATATCATCAAATCAAATGACCACTTCAAATGGTTTATCAAAATTTGTGTTTATTTCTGACCTAAAAAGGATATAAAGATCTAGCTCGTTTTATTTAATTTTAGGAGATAAGGGGTTTTGTGTTTTACTTCTTTTGCAATGTGCTTGTTTCATATCTTAGATTATGATGTTTTTTAAGTAACATGCATTTTCATATTATGTTTGATTTATAAAAAATTCATTGCGTGATAAGCTATTTACATCAAACATAGCAATTAATAATTCGCTTACTAGTGTCTACAAGGAGATGTAACATTTTCATATTATTTTTTAATTATTAATTATTTTTATTATAATTTTGTTAAGGATATCTTTGTCTTTAATATACTAAATGGCTAGAATTTATATTTATATATTTTTAATAGAAATGCTCCCCTACTCACTGTGGACATACTTAATGTGTCCATCGCCGATGTGGCAATGCTACGTAGGTAATACGCCCTCCGTCCCTTTGGAGTTGTTACATAACTTTTTGGCACGTATTATCCAAGAGTCTCGGTGATGAGGTTTTAAAATAAAATATTGAAGTATATTGAAGTAAAATTAAAAATACTTCAAAAATTTATTATAAAACCTATCATCATGACGTTTGGAAAACGCGTACCAAAAAGTTATGTACAACTCCAAAGGGATGGAGGGAGTATTTTCCATTTAGGGTTTAATATTTTTTAATACGGTTTAGTATTCAAGGTAAATATTTAAATTAATTTTCTTATTTATTATATTGTCTAGTCATGATAAATTCGGGCCCGAACCCGTCGGTTAACCGGCGGGCCGATGCTTAGTAATCGGGCTAGGATGTTAGCCGTTGGGGCCCGACGGGCCGCTCAGGACCGACGGGCCTGGCCCAGTCCGGCGGGCCCAACGGGAGGAAACAGAGGAGCAGCTGCAGCAGCAGACGGCTGGTGGCTGGGGGTGGTGGGGGCAACTTTGCAACGGCTCCTAGCCGTTTGAGGCACCCTCCCCCTCCTCCACTCCACTCCTCATCCAACTCCTATATATCATTCATCATTCAAACACCTATTTCACTACAATCTCTCAACTCTCAAGCTTTAATTTTCACTCTAAATCACTCATCTCTCAACTCTCAACTTCTTAAGTTTGAAGCACACAAGCTCTTACTCACTCTCATTCTCTCAATCTCTATTAGCACTCAAGCTCCCACTCTCACTCTCATTCTCATTCATTTTTATTCTTAACTCTCAACTCTCAAGCTTTCACTCTCACATTTTGCACACACTCACTCTCACTTTCATAACTACACACACACATACACAATGTTTTCTAAAGGAAATAAGGGTAAGGGCAAGATGGTCGGTGAAAGCCGAAGCAAAGGAGGCCGATCATCTAAAACTCAAAAGGAAATAAGGGCGGAAGTGGCGGAAGAAATCTCAAGGCAAGTCGCCAAACGACTTCAAGCCGAAGAAGACGCGAGGTTTGAGGAGATGGTCAATACGATGGAAAGCCAAGGATTCGAATTTCATGGCTCGAAAGATGATGAAGAGCACGACGACGACGAACTCGATCAACCTCCTCCTCCTCCATCAAAACCCACTAAAGTACCGAAGTCCGACATCTTCAAGAAACACTTTCGAAAAGTAGATGCTCCTGAGATCGAAGGCCAACCTCCTCTAGCCGATGGTCGAAAGAGATACCTTGCGTATTGCAACTATTGCCCAACCTTTTACAAATGGATCGAAAAGGGAGGCTATGGTACTATGACTAGGCACATGGAGAGCACGCATCCGGGTGAGTGGGGAATCTCTACTTCTCAAACTCAAATTCGAGATACCACTTCATCTTCGGAGAGGGGTACGCCCTCTTTATTTAAATTTGATAAAGGTCGATATGAAGATGCATGTGCTAGATATTGTGCTATGGAGAAATAACCTTTTAATTATACCGATAGAATAACGTATGAATCATCCTATAAAGAAGGATTAGGTCATCATGCTAGTGAAGTTGCTAGAACTCAAATGCTAAAGAGGATTAGGCGACAATGCTTGGAAAAAAAAACAAGATTTGATGAAATATTTGATTCGTTTGGGTCATAAAGTTTCTATTTGTGCCGATGTTTGGACCGATGCATATAATAGAAATAGTTATATGGGAATTACTTGTCATTGGATTGATGCAAAATGGATTTTGCAAAAACGTTTGATTGCATTTAGGGAGATTGAAGAGCCTCACACGGCTCAAAATATTGCTTTGATTATTATCACCGTTTTAAATGAATATGGTTTGATTAATAAGGTTTTTTCGGTTGGTTTTGATAATGCAACGGCGAACACCGCTAGTATTCCTCAACTCATTGAAGCATGTGCACCATCTTTTGATGGAAAGTACTTTCATTCTAAATGCATTTGTCATATTTTGAATTTATGTGTCCAAGTATTTTTCAAGAGTCCGTTGGTCCTATTAGAAATGCCATTAAATATTTGCATAAATCAAAAACTTTGGGGAAAAAATGGCAAAAATATTGTCGTACAAAGAGTATTGTTTATACGTGTTTCAAACAAGATGTATCTCATCGTTGAAATTCTACTTATGAGATGCTTAATAGTACCATGGAGTATAAGGGTCATTTATGTGATTTTTTTAGAAAAGAGTTTTCAACATTTCAATTAGTTCTTAATGAGAGTCATTGGGATGCATGTATGGATTTATATGGATTATTAAAGGTTTTTCATAGGGCTACTAAACAATTATCGGGTGTTTATTATTGTACTTCTGTTAAATTGTTGGAGCATTGCATGTATATTGCCATGTCTTTTAAGGCTTGTTTTAGTAGGCCAAACTTGCAAGGTGTGATTTATTTTATGGTTCAAAAGTGGCTTAAGTATTTTAGGGAGATTCCAAAAGTTTTCTTGCTTGTTAAATGTTTGGATCCGAAATGGAGATATGATGGTGTTTGTCAAATGCTTGGGCTTTATTATGATGCTTTTTATCAAATGGACCTTAGTGGTGTTGTAATTGATGGTGAACAAATATTTTTTGATCTTCCTCCTAACGTGCAAGAAATCAAGGATGATCTACATAGGACTTTAAGAGATCTTTTTGAAGAATATAGAAATAAGTATGGTAGTAATGAAGATAACAACATCAATATTTCTTCTTCTTCTATGATGTCGTCATTTGATTTTCCCTTTCTGTGAACTCATTAGATCCTTTAGTTCAACAAATGCAAGGAATGTACCAAAATAGAACCTATGAACATCCTAGGGGCCAAGGTAATAGTGAATTGGATATGTTTTTGCAAACTCGTTTTGTCTTTGGTGTTGAAGATAGTGGTCCGTCGATCGATGTGTTGAATTGGTGGTCGAAGAGAGTGGAGTACCCAATACTCTCCATCATGGCGAAGGAGTTATTTACCGTCCCGGCATCCACCGTATCCATTGAACAAGCCTTTAGCACCGGAGGTCTTATGCTAGATCAAAGAAGATCAACCATGAAGCCGGCGAACATGGTGTAGGGCCGACCTTAGAGCTTAAGAACCGGATTGGGATGATCGGAATGAGAGCGAAGATGAAGCCTTCACCGAGACGGATCGATCGGGTGTGGAGTAGGAAGCATTGTAATGTAAAAAGAACTACGTCGACTTTGATTCCTCTAAAACTATGAAGATACGTAGGCAACTCGATTTTAGAAATTAAATTGAGTTCAAGTCCCTTATTATTATTATTAGTATTTTTTATTTCAAATGTAAAAGTTCTTATTCAATTTTCAAAGTGATTAAATTCATCTTAATTTATTGTTGTAATTTTTCTCATTAATAATGCAAAATTGATAAATTATTATTCATTTTCAACAATTTAATGAGTTATTTAAATATTTTTAAATAAAATAAAAAAACATAAAAACCTAACAAATTAACATTTCCTATTCATAAAAATAATAAATATAAAAGAATAAAATTTAAAAACTAAAGAAAGTTGCAAAAAAAAAAAAAAAAGGCAAAAAGCCGAGAGCAGCTCAAGGCTCCCCTGTTTTCCCCCTGTTTTGGGCAAATGGGGGAGCAAACTCAGCAAAGGCAGGAAGGAAGCGGCACTAGGGCCGGCCCTTGGCCCGTCGGTTTAGGCCCGGCCCGGGACCGGCGGGCCTCGGGCCTGGACCGGAACCGCGACATTCAAACTCGTGCCGGGCTAGGGCTTGTGTTCCTAGGCCCGTGGCCCGCCGGGCCGAGGCCCGAAACCGGCGGTCCCGGCCCGTGGGCAGGTCTATATGGGCTGAGTGTTGGGCTAAACAAGAACGGGTCGGGTTACCTTCTAAGTGTGCCGGGTTTGTTACTCTTGAACCATAATCTGTTTAATTAATTTAAGCCCAATTCCTAATTAGTTATGGACCGGAACACGACTATTAAATCATATTCTACCCGTAATTATATTTCGATAATTCGTAAAGAATTATTTTACGATTATCGATAATTAACTTAAAATAAGTTAATTAACCAAGATGTAAAACCCATGATTAATTGATTAAGATAATTAATTATACAATTACAATTAGTTATATAAGCAAATTATTTTTCTTAAATAACTCATAGTTATAAGTTAAATAAATTGGGAGTTATTTTAGCCCTTCGATTAATTAATTAAGCTAATTAATTAAATATCCGATCAGACAAAACTAGAATCATAAATAAGGTTTTATCGAATACGAATCTTACCTCGATTTTTAATCGAAGGTTACACGAAGGAGAATCAATAGCTGAGATGGAGATCGTCTAGTAACAGTCAAGAAGAGCAATGAGGTGGGCTTTCTATAAAAAAAAACATGTTTTATTAGATGTTAGCTCTTTTACAATTGTCAAGCCATAAATGTTTTTAGTTTTGTATGATGTATCTGTTAAGAACAAACTCAGATATGGTAGATTACTAAAGAACATAGACTGCGCAGTCACTTTTTAAGATCACAGCAGTTTTTGTAAATATAGGTATTTTCAGTAAAACCCTATGATTCACCAAATGATGGCTTGACAATAAATAAATAATTTTGGGCATGTGTCCACTGAGTACTCCGTACTCCCGCCCTGTACATTATTTCCGATGTGCAGGTTGAGCAGTTGTTGAAGCGAAGTGACCAGCGAGGATTTGTCAAGAACAATTAGAAGTAATCGCATTTGGTAGCATATGTCTCCATACATATGTTTTAACACATTTCCGCTGCGTATACTCTTTTGATTAAACTCGTTCATTTTGGTTGTAAGAATCCTGACACAACTCATCGTTCTTAATCCTTGACCAAGACAGATATTTATTGCCTTTAAACCTCAAGTATCAAATCGATAAGTCAATTTCCTAAATATCCTTTGTCTATTCCATAATTCTTACACATTTTTCCATAGTACGATTATACCAAATTAAGCTATTAATTAGCGAAGTGCAGTCGTGACAATAGGATTTGCTAAAAAATAAATAAATATTAACTTTATCATGAGACCTAACTCTTTTGGTAATTCAAGACCTATTTACGAAAGGAAACATAATACATTGATAAACTCAGTACTATATATTCTGCATGTATAATAAGTATGAGTTCTGTCCAACTCAAAATTTCACGAAAAGAAAAAAAGAAAGACAATATGTGTTCGATAATCAAATTATTCAAAGATTCTTCAGATAGTGAAGGTTTTTCTTCGATTTTCTTACTTTTATCTGAATTTAATTTTCTTGTTTGTGATATATATACTCTCTTCACTGCACTGTTTCTGTAAAACCATGATAAATAATTTAAATTCGTTCTAATTTTCACTTTAATTTTTATTTTTACTAACTTTTTTTTCTTTGAAAGAATCGGCAGAATATAGTAGGGAGACGAGAGAGGCTTCGCCGTCGCACTTGATCGCAACAATCGAATCTTTACGAGAGCTACTGAAGCATGGAATTAAGATGTTAGAATCAATAGAATTTGATGCCGGAGACTATAATGGTATGTATCTTATTTGTTTTTCTTTATCGACTTTAATCAATATATTTGTAATTGGAAAAAATACAATTATATACACCAACTTTCTCTTACATTCTGTTTTAATCACCAACTTTCAATTTTTTTTTGATAATTCACCAACTTTCTTGCGCGTTCAATTTTAACACCAATCACATATTCCGGCTATTACGTGGCAATAAAAAATGACGAGATACTATACGTGGCAATGTTAATTAAATTATATACTACACGGTGATAAAACGACGCCGTTTCTGAAGCTAAACAAACATATAAATCCTCATCATTTTATCATCGTATAGTAAATAAACTATTCGGAAACGTATAAATTATTTAGAAACGGCGTCGTTTTATCACCGTGTAGTAAATAATTTAATTAACATTGCCTCGTATAATGCCTCGTCATTTTCTATTGCCACGTAATAGCCGGAATATGCGATCGGTGTTAAAATTGCACGCGGAAGAAAGTTGGTGAATTATCAAAAAAAATTGAAAGTTGGTGATTAAAACGGGATGTCAGAAAAAGTTGGTGTATTTAATTGTATTTTTTCCTTTGTAATTTGACTCACCTTTTTGTAACAAAAGGGCGACTTTTAAAAAATAAAATAAAATTCGATGGCTTATATATTATTGTCAATAATTTTTGTGAGCTTTCAGCTTTAGTCTATAGACTCATGACTTGCATGGGATCATATTCCAAACTGTGGATATATTATGATTTTATTTTAATTATTTGTAGGATTTAATTTTTAGTAGGTTTATTAGTCACTAGAGTTGATAGATCCAAAGAAGGGTAAGTTTTTTGTAGTGTATTAAAATTTGTATATTTAACTCTGGCAGGAAAGTGATAGTGAATCTTGATGGAGGTAAGCACGTTTCTGTAAAATTGTCCATGGTTGGGACAAGTTCTCTACCTACAGGTTGGGAGGTGAATGCCATCTTCAGCTTCTTTCTCTACAATCACATCTCAAATAAATATACTTGTTTTCGAGGTAATTAATTTTTTTTGTGTCTCATGATTCTTAATTTTATTTTTATTTTTATTAGTACCCCATACACTCAATGACTCAAAATACACTTACCAAGAAAGTAACCTTATTTATTTTTCTCATTTTTCTATCCAAGCTTATACTTCCTCCATCCATAAAAATTGTGACTCATTTTCCTTATTATCGCTCAATCCACAAAAGTTTCCTTTTTTTTAACATACCCCGCATACCATTTATACTTTTTATCCTCATTATCCACCAATACTATTTACTTAAAAACCACCTGTGGCCCCACAAACCTCACTGACATGATCGTTTGGTCGGAGATGAAGCGTCTTACCAACTGAACTGCACTTCCTTGTCATATAACAAAACCTTGATCTTAAAAGTTTGTTTTCATAGGTATTAATAAATTCTTTTTGTTGTTTGAAACATGAAAAGGAAAACCATGGCGCTTTCATACTATAGATTCGGAATGGGGATTCTCCAAGTTGATGAGGCTCAAGTATTTGAAAGATCCTTCAAATGGTTACCTTTTGAAGGACAAGTGTGTTTTCTGGGGCAGAAGTTTTTGTCATTAAAAATCTGCCACTCGTTTCTGTGGTGAGATTATCAAATACATATAAGCGGGAATGGAAGATTCCAGAATTCTCCAAACTGGGAAGCACTTGGAAGTCTGAAGAGTTCTCAGCTGGAGGATATAAATGGTACCTTTTTTCTCTCTCATTCTTTATTTTTTCTACTTTAGGGCTTGTTTGCTATACGAGGTTTATTTTCATATATATATATTTTTTTCTCCATTGAAAAATTTAGGGAAATTCTGATGTATCCGAATGGAGGTGGAAATGCATCCGGTAATTATGTGTCCATATATTTGACATGTGTTGATGCAAAGAGTTTTCCTCATGGTAAAAATGTGAATGCATCCTGCTTCTTTATCTTGAGAAACAAGCTCAATTATATACAAGACCACTCCAGAAAAGGTATGAAGCTGTACCTTTTTCACTTTATACTTCCATTATTAATTCTGGTTGTACCCTCAGGAATTGAGTTTAATTACTTTGCTTACAGATTAAATATTGTATTATTTCTTTGTTGCAGCGACGGACTGTTTTTCATCTACTGCTCCGAGTTGGGGATTCTCCGATTTTAAAGCCATTGGTGATATGAGAGACCCATCCAGAGGCTTCGTTGTTGATGACTGCTGCACTTTGGAAATACAACTCTCTGTATTTGCTCTACATGTCAATCGTAGCTATAAAAAGAATTAGCGATAAAATAATCAGAATTTGATTTTCTGACCAAAATATTTATTTATTTTTAATTTTTATTCCTCTTGTGTTTTTATTAATAACAATTTTTCTATTTTTTTTTTCTTCTTTTGGATCATTTTGATAATAATTGATATTTCTTACTTCTCACCCTATAGTTTTCGTAAGAACATATCACTATGTGTATATTAGTGTATTTAAGATTTATATATGCGTGTGTATAGGCGGATCCAAGAAAAAATTATCCAGAATTGGGGTACGCTTCGAGATTTCATTAATACTGCAGAATATGATTGTATACATTAGCATATATACATATTCATTCGATGTTATGTTTTATAGTAGAGTTTAATTTTTTTTAGGTTTTAATTTTAGGGTATATATCTATATTGACCTTTATATTTATAGCATTGTTACGTCATCTGCACATTAAATTTGCCCACGAGGGTTATCGGTGCAATAATGACTAATATGATGGACGGACCAAACGGAAAGGAGACTAATATAATGGGATGAAGGTAGTATTTTAACACATATTCTCCCGTAGCAGGGTGGTGACCGAACCAAGAGCAAATAAGCCATAAATAATCTTTGGTATTTGTGATGTAATAACGTATAGATGGTTTTGGTTTACGTACCACATATTTTCCTGTTGAAGGATTGACGGCTGCGATCTTACCATTGGAGAGCCAACACAACGCCAAACCATTGCACGATCCGAGGAATGATTTCACATCGCGCAGAGCAATATTCTTTTCCATGTCTATCATCTCTAGATCAGTATTGTTTAGGGTGAGGATTGTGAAGATGATAAATCAAAGAAGAGTTCAGCAGTTCGGCTTCGTCAGTTCGGCACAAAGAAGAAGAGCTCGGATTAGAGAAGAGTTCGACTTCGACAGTTCGGCTTCGTCAGTTCGGCTTCGGCAGTTCGGCCTCGTCAGTTCGGCTTCATCAGTTCAGCATGAAGGAGAAGAAGAGCTCGGATTAATTAAAGTTGTTATTTCCTTTCATGTTTTGTTCTTTATTTTTGTGGATTAGTAGAATGTAGCCACATACATGTGGATTAGTAGAATGTAGCCACGTGTATTAGGTTAAGTTTTGTTGGCAGTTGTTCTCTTTAAATAGGAATAGTATGTAACCTTGCATGTACGGAAAATTAATGCAGCTTTCGTCGTCTTCATTCTAAGTATTGAATCTTTGAATGTTCTTCAATTTTATGCTTTAATCTTCAGTTCTAATTAGGATTCGGGTCCCATTGTACTCTACCTTGGATCTTTCTAGATGCTTCTGGATGAAATCGGGGTTCAAAATCAAGCGATTCCATTCTTTGCAGACAATTTTGAACTTTAGAAGGTCGTTGGATGGAAGCCGATGCAGTATTTCTTCGTGTAAGTCTGTACGGATGTATGCCGCAGCTCCGCTTTTTGTTCGAGACATCATCACGCAATAGGTTTAGATTTTAGGGTTTTCAAAGTCATGGATTATATAGAATTCTAACTTCTTTTCCATGAAAAGTCGGAGTAAATTACTTGAAATCAAAAGTAATGAGTACGGATAACAATAGATATTTATTATTTAAAATAAACACTAACATATTTTAAATAGGATTTGCCAAAAATAAGTAAATATTATCTTTATCATGAGACCTATCGCTTTTGGTGATTCGAGTCCTATTTACAAAAGGAAACATAATACATTGATAAACTCTGTACTATATATTCTGCATGTATGAGTTCTGTCCAACTCAAAATTTCAAGAAAAGAAAAAAAGAAAGACAATATGTGTTCGATATTCAAATTATTCAAAGATTCTTCAGATAGTGAAGGTTTTTCGTCGATTTTTTCACTTTTATCTGAATTTAATTTTCTTGTTTGTGATATATATACTCTGTTCACTGCACTATTTCTGTAAAATCATATTAAACAATTTAAATTCGTTTCAATTTCCACTTTAATTTTTATTTTTACTAACTTTTTTTTTTGAATGAATCGGCAGAATATAGTAGGGAGACGAGAGAGGCTTCACCATCGCACTTGCTCGCTACAATCGAATCTTTTCCAGAGCTACTGAAGCATGGGATTAAGATGTTAGAATCAATAGAATTTGATGGCGGAGACTATAAGTGGTATGTATCTTATTTGTTTTTGTTTATCGATTTTAATCAATATATTTGTAATTTGACTCACCTTTATTTGTAACAAAAGGGCGACTTTTTTTATGAAAACAAAAAAACAAAATTATTTCGATGGCTTATATGTAATTGTCAATAATTTTTGTGAGCTTTGAGCTTTAGTCTATAGACTCATGACATGGGATCATATTCCCAACTGTGGATATATTATGATGTTATTTTATTTTATTATAATTATTTTTAGCTTTTAATTTCCAGTTTTATTAGTCACTAGAGTTGATAGATCCAAAGAAGGTATTTTGTTTTTGTAGTGCACTAAAATTTGTTTATTGAACTCTGGCAGGAAAGTGATAATGAATCTTGATAGAGGTAAACAGATTTCTGTAAAATTGTCCATGGTTGGGACAAGTTCTCTACCTACAGGTTGGGAGGTGAATGCCATCTTCAACTTCTTTCTCTACAATCACATCTCAGATAAATATACTTGTTTTCGAGGTAATTAATTTTTTTGTGTCTCATGATTCTTAATTTTTGTTTTTTTTATTAGTCCCCTACACTCAATGACTCAAAATACACTTACCAAGAAAGTAACCTTATACTTCCTCCATCCATAAAAATTGCGACTCATTTTCCTTATCGCTCCATCCACAAAAGTTTCCTTTTTTTGAACATACCCGCATACCATTTATATTTTTTTATCCTCATTATCCACCAATACTATTTACTAAAAAATCACTCATGGCCCTAGAAATCTCACTGACATGGTCGTTTGGTCGGAAGGAAAGCGTCTTACCAACTGAAATACACTTCATTGTTATATAACAATACCTTGATCTTAAAAGTTTGTATTCTTAGGTATTACTAATAAATTATTTTTGTTGTTTGAAACATGAAAAGGAAAACCACGGCGCTTTCATGCTATAGATTCGGAATGGGGATTTTCCAAGTTGATGAGGATCAAGCATTTGAAAGATCCTTCTAATGGTTACCTTTTGAAGGACAAGTTTGTTTTTGGGGCTGAAGTTTTTGTCATTAAAAATCAACCACTCGTTGAGAAAACTTCTGTGCTTGGAATATCGTATCCATATAAGCGCCAATGGAAGATTCCAGAATTCCCCAAACTTGAAAGCACTTGGAAGTCTGAAGAGTTCTCAGCTGGAGGATATAAATGGTACCTTTTTGTCTCTCTCATTCTTTATTTTTTTCTACTTTAGGGCTTGTTTGCTATATGAGGTTTATGTTCATATATTTTATTTTATTTTATTTTTTCTCCATTGAAAAATTTAGGGAAATTCTGATGTATCCGAATGGATGTAGAAGTGCATCCGGCCGTTATGTGTCCATATTTTTTAGATGTGTTGATGCAGAGAGTTTTCCTCATGGTAAAAAAGTGAATGCATCCTACCTCTTTACCTTCAAAAACAAGATCAAATATTTATATGACCACTCCAAAAAAGGTATGAAGCTGTACCTTTTAGCCATTAGTTTAATTTGGCTGCATATATATACTGATTTCTCGCACAACTTCCTTATTATTTACAATCAAAGTGGTACCTCTTTCTTCTTTAACATCTCAATCACAAAAACATTAATTAATTAATCCCAAAACATTGAGGCATAAACAACCGGGACGGAGGGAATATATAATACTGTCCGCCCTAGATGTTAATTAAGAAACAATTTATTTGACAACGAAGCGCAGCTCAGTTGGTAAGACGCTTCCCCTCCAATCCAAAAGGTCGGGTTCGAGTCATCTTGGGTGCGTGTGTGTGTGAAAGTGTTGTATTTGCCTGATAAAAAAAAAAAACAATTTATTTTGTTATAAAACTGCAAAGTGTCATCTTTTGGTAGAGCCTGATGACATGTTGTGTAATATAATATAGGAGAGTATTTATTAGGTGACGTGAGATAATATCTAAATATTGTTACAAATAAACTAACATTGGAAGGAGTATATGATAGCTAGGGTTTTTGACTTTATAATTCCATTCTGGTTGTACTCTCAGGAATTGAGTTTAATTATTTTGCTTACAAATTAAATATTGTATTTATTTCTTTGTTGCAGCGATGGACTGTTTTTCATCTACTGCTCCGAGTTGGGGATTCACTGATTTTAAAGCCATTGGTGATATGAGGGACCCATCCAGAGGCTTCGTTGTTGATGACTGCTGCAATTTGGAAATACAACTCTCTGTGATTGATCTACGTACATCAATCATAGCTATAAAATGAATTAGTGATAAAATAATCAGAATTTGATTTTCTAACGAAAAGAGGAAGACAAAGATCTTAATTGTTATTTGGTTTCGCCTACTCGAGATGAGACCCCTTCCAACTTTGGCATTCTAATATTTATTTATTTATAATTTTTTCTTCCTCTTGTGTTTTTATTAATAATAATTTTTCTATTTTTTTTTTCTTGTGGGTCATTTTGATAATAATTGACATTTCTTACTTCTCACCCTATAGTTTTCGTAAGAACTTACCACTATGTGTGTATAGGCGGATTTCATTAATACTGCAGAATATGATTGTATACATTAACATATATAGATATTCAAATGAACTATTAGCATCATGATTTAAACAAAAAGTATTTACTCATTTTAACTACGGAAGTAAATATTGTTGTTTAAACTATTTACATGAATTAAATATTCGTAGCTAATGTAAAACCATGTCTCAAAAACACTTGTACTTGCACAATCTTCAAGAGAATAATAAATAGCAAACCAAAATATTCAGTTTCCATATTATAGTAGAACAAAAGGGTAAAACAAGAAGAAAGAAAAAGAAATATTAACCTAGCTATATTAATCAACTGGTATTTCTTCTTTTTCCTTTTCCCCGAAAACCAACAAGAGAGGATAAATCAAACTGTCTATGCACACGATACCTTCATATCATATCTGCTGCAAGTGCTAGCTAAGAACCGTTTCTGAAGTTGTACTTTGTAATCTGTGATCCGTCGTAACCTTTTAAGATCACGTAACCATTCGGACAAAACACTATAGGAATAAAGATACGCAGCAAAATATTATCAATAATACCATAGTTAATCGTATATCCTTTGATATTTGCAAATTTAGTCCAAGACTCCTTAACACCTTACTCCTTCATCATCCACAGCTCATATGCCTCTTCCCTAATGCAGATTATAGATAAACATCCATCTACAACTCCTAACGTAGGCCAAGAGTTCGCGGGGCAATGCATCCTCTCACTGTTACCATTTGTTTGAAAACTATGTACTAAAATAACAACTTCAAATGAAGCACCGAGCGAAATCACACCGACCGGACAATGCAGGCGCCCGTGCAAAAAGCTTCCAATCTCACCTAAAATGCAAAGGCGTTGTTCATGGATTAAGTGATGGGTGGAGGAAGAAAGAAGTGGGTTGTTGGTGTTGCGAGAGAGACTATATACTTTGAATGTAATTGTAAGTTGCAATAACCAACACATATTCTCCATTAGCCGGATGGTGACCGAACCAAGAGCAGTTCAACGCTTCGTGTCGAGGGATTGACGGCTGCGATCTTACCATCAAGAAGCCGACATAACACCAAACCGTCGCACGATCTGAGGAAATGATTTCACATCGCGCAGAGGGATTTTATTAGCAATATTCTTTTCCAACTCTATCATCTCTAAATCGCTCGTACTCTGACGTGAGCATTCGAGCCCCGCTGGACTCTGCCTTGGATCTTTCTAGATGCTTCTGGATGAATTCGGAGCTCGAAATCAAGTCCCGCCATTCTTTGCTAACAATTTTGAAAAAGGTCGTTGGATAGAAGACGATGCAGGATTTCTACGTATAAATCTGTAGGGATGTATGCGGCAGCTCCTCTTTTTCTTCGAGACATTATCACGCTATAACTTTAGATTTTTAGGGTTTTCAAAGTTTTGGATTATCTTGTAGTATAAGTCGGAGTAAATTACTTGAATTCATAAGTATTGAGAAGGGCAATTCTATAATTGCCCGCATTGACTCCTTAGCCCCCTATCTATTGAGAATTAATGGATAACAATAGATCTTGGACTCGGTTCAGATCTGTCCAAATAAATAAATAAATAATAAAAATTGACTGATAAAAAATCAGTAATTTGGATACGGTCCGGCCCGCCCATTCAGTTACCGTATAATATCTACATAATGTTTCTTTAATAGAATATATAGATATAATTTTTTTCTTATGATGTGATAACTAACTTTTGAATGAAAGAATAAACTCCAGATAATAATTATAGCATAATTATGAATTTCAGTTTATTTTAGAAATTATTTTGCAAAGAAAAATATGGACGTAAATCTAACTAAATCCATGCGCCCCGGCCAATTAAAACAGACAACTCACGCGCCGTGTACTTCAAAAGTCCTAGGTCAATTTTTTTATTTTATTTTATTTATCTCAACATTCTTTAGGGATATAATTGATACACATTAATAAATTTCAATAGACAAAGACACTTTACTTTCTGAAAAAAGACAAAATAAACATTACTCCCCGTCCACCATCTTTGTATCCCAATTTCGTAATAATATGTCAAAATAGCTACTTATCTTAGTAAAAATTAAATTATAGTCACAAACTTAAAAACATATAAATTCTAGTCACTTCCTATGTGATGAAACAAAAATACTCTTAATCAAATACTCCCTCCGTTCACGTTTCATTAGTTTGTACCTCGGATATATTCAAGTAACACCACGTCAAAATGGTCGGAACGGAGGGAGTACTAATAAAAAAATACAAAAAGGAAATTAAAAATAAAAATAGAAACGCCCCCCCCCCCCCCCTTCCCCCACACACACACACACACACAAATTTGAAATTCAGAACATCTAGCTATATTATGAGCACTTGGAAAAAAAAATTAAAACTGACTATCTTAACCAAGTTAGGCAATTCTCAAATATCTGCTAGGATCACATTTAATTAACATATAATTCTGGAACAATTTGGAAATGTACCAACTGTCGATTTGCATATTACGACTAGATCTCCTTTCTTCTCCTCGTCCACTTACTTTCCTTCTCCTTCAGATCTGCTCGCAAAAAAAACAATAGAAATAATAAGAACATAAAAAGAAGAACCAATAATAATCAAAAAAGAAAAGAAAAAACAGCACTTACCTTTAGAAGAAGAGGTAACACGCATTGGATATAGATTCCCCCGCATCGGCATCGCATAACAAAGTTAAAAGATTTGACCACCTTCGCCCACTTTTGATTATGACCTCAACTCTCTTGTCTCTCTTGAAAGTTCCAGTTATTGAGTTTGGGAAACTTTGAGTTTGGGAAACTTCGAGGGCTCAAGTTTCAGAACATCAATAGTGGTTGTACTGTGTTTCGACTCCGACACCATTTGAGCAAGGACGACATAGTCACCAACCTTACCTGTTCTAAGCTTTCGTTTCATATCAATCACGCACTCACTACTCTCAGGCGAGCGAGTATCAATAAAGCACCCCAAGAGGAGATGCAAACCCTATTTTGGATTACAGAAAATGGAGATGCACGCGTCATCTTCACCAACCAACCCTCATCCCACACCTTCCTACCTTCTTCATCGGGCGATTGAAGGTCTGAAGGTCAAGTGCAAAGACGGTACCCATCTCAGTTTGCACTACCAGAGTAATCTTATTCACAATACTAACTCCTCCAAGATCAAATTAAGCCGCCGAATGGATCCTTAGTAAGAGAGCCAGTAAAACTAGCAACCACCCTACTACCCTCTACGCCATACAGCTTGTATGAACGAGGCTCACTCCTCAGGTATCTATAACTATAACTCTCCAAGATTATCAACAACGGAGGCAGGATTCTAGCTAGACATTTCCCCATCAATATCTTACAACTCAAATTCGAATGTACCGGCTTTTCTTTGATCAGCAAAGTCGAGTTTAGTTGAACATACGACAATATATTTTTTGTAACGAATAATTTGGAGGACTTAAGAGGAGGGGCACGACGTAGTTCACTTTTGTCGAATTCGCAGTCTTTTAACCCTAAATTTTTTTCAGACACTTTGAAGGTATACACAGTAGTAGAACATGCATCAATAAGGTAGAGCATAGAATCAACAGCACAAAACAACAATTGATCAAAATCAACAAATCGGACTTAAGGAAAGCTAGTCTCGAATTCAAATCCTCCGTTAGAAACGCCGTTCAATTCCGTCATGTGTAATCCATATTCACCCTTACTCGGGTAGTGCAAAACAACGCATACAACTGGGAGACGAGATGATTTACCAGACTTCTTTGATGGAGCCATGGATGAGCAAAAAGGGTTGGATAATAAGCGATTTTATTTTATTTATATTTTTTCTAAACCATCTCCTACCTGAATTGCCATATGTAGGGAAGTAATGAGAGTTTATTAGAATTGATTTAGGGTTAGTTGCTGAAAATATACTAAAAGACGTAATTATTATTTATAACTAGTACGCTCTCCGGTGCGATGCACGGCAACCAATCGTAAGACCTAAGAGAAATAATTATAATATACGAATGAATATATAATTATAAGAAATTATGTAATTTAAATACATCATCATAAGTATTAAAAGTTAAAGAAGATTTATTCAAATTTATAGAAATACCATAAAATTTGAGAATGTGAAGTCGCATATATATAACATAAATATTTTCTATGGGCTTCAAAATAAGCAGTTAATGTAGAGGATAATTGTAATTTACAAAATATATAAACATGAAAAATTAAAGATTTACATTACTCCTAGTTCCTATTTCAGAGATATGGAACCACACTAAAGCTATACTATTCTGCATAAAATAAATTGTGTCCACTCTATCAACTTTGTTCACTAAAGCATGCACTATAATTTTCCAACATTATTGCTCCAGAATATAACCTTTTAATTTTTTTTTTCTTTTTTTAAGAGTCCACAACATAAACTTTAATTATTCTCATCGTAAAAGATCTTTATAAGCATCATCTTGACACAGAATATTGAAACTCATGTAGTCCTATATTACATACTAATATACATATTGAAAACATTCCATGCATACAGAAGAACACCACCATAAACACCATATGCAATGACCTATAATTAAAAGCATCAAATATGAAAATAAACCAACAATACTTTGATAATCCTACCTTTTGTAAACGAATTTCTCATCATGATCTTAGTAAATATAAAATGAGTTGAAAACCTTGAGGAGCAGACTAAAAAAATACAACTATATATAGCAAAAATACAATAGAGATCCACCCCTCTCAAGATCTACATGCACTGAAAGAAATGGGAAATCAACTTATTTGCCACATATAAATATTGAAAAAGACTGGTTGTAACATGAACATGGAAGTCTGAGAAAAAAAAAAAAAAAACATGAACATGGAACATATATATTTCCAACATTCGAACATAGATTTCTTGTGAAAATGCGGACATGTATTGGCCGAACCACCCCATGAATAGAGAAAGCTAGGGATCATCATCATCAGTATGCACAAAACTTGTTCTTAAGCATTATTAAAAAAGAATAAAATCAAAAAAATAACTGCAAAAAATCTAACAATTAAAGGTTGATAAAATACTACCATATGAACTTTGGTGAAACCTGACTATGAGATAATAAAATACTACCGTAGGGTCGTAAACTCAACCTGAATATGAGTGGCGAGAGTTATGATCTCAGTGAGCTTGATAAAGGCTTCGATTACTCGGGCAAAACAATTTGTTGGTGAAACCTTTCGCTTTCCTGCAAAATCAGGGTAAACTGCAAGATACTACCCTGTGTTTTGGGAAACCTACACGAAATCCCCTTGTGTTTTCTAATTTGCATAAAACACCCACGTGTTTTAAAAAACCCTGCACGGTTAACCCAAACCGTGAGCACCTATCGCCGTTTGCTCATTTTAGTATTATTTTGTTCGATTTTTTCTATTGTTTTATATTTTAATACCTTAAAAATTAATATTGCAATCATTAAACTTCAAAATTTTAAAAAATCGACACTCGATTTGTCATATTATTCATTTTTTAAAGTTTAATGGAAAAATTGCAAATCGAATGTCGATTTTTATAAATTTTGGAAGTTTAATTATTGAAATATTAATTTTTAAGGTATTAGAATATAAAACAATCGAAAAAATCGAATAAAATAATGCTAAAGTGAGCAAACGGCGATAGGTGCTCACGGTTTGGGTTAATCGTGCAGGGTTTTTAAAAACACAAGGGTGTTTTATGCAAATTAGAAAACACAAGGGGATTTCGTGTAGGTTTCCCAAAATACAGGGTAGTATCTTGCAGTTTACCCGCAAAATCAACGAATAAATAAGTCGCTCACTTCGGAGTCCTCGGAAAAATTCTAAATTGCGTACACATCTGTACTTTCAAAGATTCGAAAGAGGAGATCGAGATGGGAGATGACATTGTGCAATATGGAAATAAATATCGATTGAGAGCGTGTAGTTTAGGGATTAAATTCTCTCAAATCGGTTTTGAAAGAATAATAGATTTTTGCTTTCGTTAAATGTGGATTATGGATAATGATTTTGTTTAGAGAGGGGTTGCGTCAATTTTTAAGAGAGTTCCGTAAGAAGTTATAGTTTCATCGTGAAATGAAACAACTTCCCACATCCAGTCACCCATAGATCGTGCAAATAACTGATTGAAAAAAAAAATGGCGCCAAAATAACTTCCAATATCATTTTGTTTTAATATATTAATAGATTATTTAGAATAAACATAACATATATAAAATAGGATTTGCCAAAAATAAGTAGATATTATCTTTACCATGAGACCTATATCTCTTGGGATGATATTCTCTATCCCCAAATATATGTCCCAATGGTTTCCCAAATCATAATTTCTACTAGTTTAGTTTTATATTGTGTTTTTTAAAAATAAAAATACTATAATTTAGTAAATCTTAATAGACATTTATGAGAAAAAAATTGAATTTTTTTAAAATTATATACTTTATTTTTGAATTTATCAACTCTAATATACTAATAAAAGTGAAATTAAATGTAAAAGAATAATAATAAACCATAATTGGGATGGGTGAACCCTTGAAAATAATTATAAAATTAAACAAAATCATTGTAAAATAATTTTTTTTTTAAAATGAATAAAAAACCAATAGAATTTAGGTTTCGGGACACTATTGGGACATGATTTTGAGGATAGAGGATCCCAAGCCATATTGCTTTTGGTAATGAGTCCTATTTACTAAAGGAAACATAATACATTAATAACTCATTAACTTAGTACTATATATATGTTGTCCAACTCAAAATATAACCAAAAAGAAAAAAGAAAGACGATATGTGTTCGACAGTATTGCAAATTATATACAACTTATTAAAAGATTCTTAACCGATGGTTCTGCCCCTAGCTCCAGCTGCTAATAAAGGTTTTTCGTCTACATATGCAGCTCTTCGATTTTTTTTTTCTTTTAACTGAATTTAATTTTCTTGTTCTGTATATGCTATGTTCAATGCGCAGTAGGTTTCTGTAAAATCATGATAAACTATATTTTTGTTTGTGGAGTTATGATATTATGTATACTTGCGAGTTTTAATTTTCACTTTAATTTTTATTTCAGCTAACTTTTTTTTTGAAAGAATTGGCAGAATTTAGTAGGGAGACAAGAGACGCTTCACCCGCGCACTTGCTTACAACAATCGACTCTTTTCCGATGCTACTGAAGCATGGGATTAAGAAGTTTGAATCAACGGAATTTGAAGCCGGAGACTATAAATGGTATGTTTTTGTTTTGGTTTTCTTTATCGAGTTTAATCAATGGATTTGTAATCTGACTCCCCTTTATTTGTAACTAAAGGGCGACTTTTTTTTATTTTTTATTTTTTATTTCGATCGATGGCTTATTATATATTGTCAATAATTTCTTTAAGCTTTGAGCTTATGTCTATAGAGTCGCATGGGATCCTCTCCTCTCCCAACTATGGTGTCCCTATTCATGTTCTACAATCAATTTGTTATTCGATGTATTATGATTTTCTTTTATTTAATTATAATTATTTGTGGCTTTTAATTAATTTTCAGTTTTATTATTCACTAGAGGTGATAGATCGAAAGAATGGTATATATATTCTTAAGATTTTAAATTCTGCCTCTAGCAATTTTGTGGCTCGACTTAATTAGATCATATTTATAAAATGTCACCTATTGACTATAGAGTTGTTTAATATTTTTTAGTGTATTAAAATTTGTATATTTAATTCTGGCAGGAAAGTGATAGTGAATATTGATGGAAGTGAGCAAATTTGTGTAAAATTGTCCATGGTTGGGACAAGTTCTCTACCTGCAGGGCGGGAGGTGAATGTCATCTTCAACTTCTTTCTCTACAATCACATTTCAAATAAGTATACTTGTTTTCGAGGTAATTAATTTTTTAATTTTTTTTTTGTCTCAAAAATATGATTCTTTTCGTTTTTTTTATAAGTAACCCTGCCTTCATAATACACGTACCAAGAAAGTACAAAAATGTACATATATAACCTAGCTTATTTATTTTTCTCATTTTTCTGTCCACGCTTATACTTCCTCGGTTCATAAAAATTATGACTACTTTTCTTATTGCTCCATCCACAAAAATTTCCTTTTCTGGACATATCATGAATACCATGTATAATTTTTATTCTCATTATCCACCAATGCTATTTACTAAAAAAATCAACCATGGCCCGGCAAACCTCACTCATATGACCGTTGAGTTGGAAGGAAAGCATCCTACCAACTGAGCTGCCTTCGTTGTCATATACTCTCTTCGTTTCATACTTTGAATATATGTATTTGATAAGGACTCAATCCTTATCAATTGGTGCTTTCATTGTTGAACTTGTTCGATTATGGCCGTTGTTTCGGGTTCATCCTCGAGCGCATCCACACCACTGGTGACCACTTCCCACTCGGCGCCACCGCTCAATTTCCCACCGCACACGACCTCGTCGTCATCCACCGCTTCCATGGATCAGATTATGTCCATGCTCCGCCGGTTGGAAGCACGGCTCGATGCGTCCGAGCAACGTTGGGTGCTGCTACCTCCGCAGCCACGAACCGAGCCCGACCCTCCCTACGGCCTGCCCCTCTCTTGGCTGGCGGCGTCATGGTCTCCCAGCCCCATCGCATCGCCATCCACAGCAGTCACGGTGCCCACAGTGACTGCATCCTATCCGATGGCATCCGACGCCTTTTGCCCATCACATGGGTTCCGTGCCCCAGGCCTCAGCCCGCGCCCCTTCCCACACCCCCCACCGACTTCATGGGATCCTCCCTGATTCGCACCGGACGCGCTGTTCGTTCGTCTTGGGACCTTCCGCCTCCGCGGTTCTTGCCGGACCCACACAGCGTTCGGTCGTCCTGGGATTCCCCACCACCGCGAACCCACAGCCATGATGCAACCGGCCAGCGTTCCACGTGGGACTTCAACTTCCCGAGTTATGAGCCGCCGCCGCAGCACTTCCAACCGTCGCCCGCTTCGACCTATGGGCTGCCAGATCCACCACCGCCACCGGTGCCGGAACCACCCTACGGCGTGCCGCCTTCGTGGCGCTTACCGACGTGGGATCTAAGCGGAGTCTCTACCGCTGTTCCTACCGTCTCGATCACGCCGATGCCGTCAGCCTCAGTTCTGCAGCCATCAACCCCCATTCAGCAAGGCTACGAGCAGCCGTCCTCGGCGTTGCAACCGGATGCAGTTTCTGAGAGTGCTGAAGGTGCATTGAAGGGCAATGGTTATGAATTTGGAATAGCTGAAAAGAGCAAAGAAGTTGCTGCGAAAATTTTGCTCGTGAAGGATCATACTTCCGCTTTTGTCCATAAAGGCGGTGAAATTGGCAAACTTGATTTCCACTTCCCGGTTGGAGCACCACTTCATGGAATTAATGCATTGTTGACTACAAGTCAGCTTCAGCCTTATGATACAGCAAGCAATGCATTGGCTCTCTCCCTTAGTCCCGTTGTACGGGCTCTTTTTGATCCAACCAGCGCTATGCTGTCGTACGACCCGAACTTCGGGCTGCCGTTGTGGCCGTCAGGGGAGAAGGCGGGAAGCAACGAGGGGCTGCGATGCCGTGGTGTTTATGACTCTCCGCGCGGGATCATCTTCTTCACAGCCGTACATGAGCTTGAATCTCTCACGCTCTCTCCCTTGAAGTATGATGAGTTCGTATATGCTGGGCAACTTCACCGTCGAGATTGCAGAAAGGGAATTGGATAAGCATGGCAGCTAACGTATATGGCGTTCTCTTTCCCTCCTTGTGGACAAGAAGGTTTTTAAGAGAGGGGGAGTTGATACGTAGATAACAAAGTGATACAATTGAACTGAGACAGAGGGAGTAATTATTATTTGACTCTTAAATTTTAAAACAAAACCTTGATCTATAAAGTTTGTTTTCTTAGGTATTAATTAATCTTTTTGTTTTGAAACATGATAGGAAAAGCACGGCGCTTTCATGCTATAGATTCGGAATGGGGATTTTCCAAGTTGATGAGTATCAAGGATTTGAAAGATCCTTCTAATGGATACCTCTTGAAGGACAAGTGTGTTTTTGGGGCCGAAGTTTTTGTCATTAAAAATCAGCCACTCGTTGAGAAAATGTCTGTGCTGAGATTATCAAATCCATATAAGCATGAATGGAGATTTTCAAAATTCTTCAAACTGGGAAGCACTTGGAAGTCTGAAGAGTTCTCAGCTGGAGAATATAAATGGTACATTTTTCTCACTCATTCTTTACTTTTTCTACTTTAGGGCTTGTTTGCTATGAGGTTATATTCATAAATTTCTGTCTTTCTTTTTTTCTCATTGAAAAATTTAGGGAAATCGAGATGCATCCAAACGGATATAGAAGCTCATGCGGCAGTTATGTCTCCATATTTTTGAGATGTGTTGACGCAAAGAGTTTTCCTCATGGTAAAAAAGTGAATGCATCCTGCTTCTTCATCTTGCGAAACAAGATCAATCATTTAAAAGACCACTCCTTGAAAGGTACCTTTCAGCTATTAAATTCATTAGTTTGAATTTTCGATACTACTATACCTGCGCTGTCCAGATGTATGAGACGTATAGACAAACTAACATCGGAAGGAGTATATGATAGCTAGGTTTTTGACTTTATAATTCCATTCTGGTTGTACCCTCAGGAATTGAGTTTAATTACTTTGCTTACAAATTAATTAAATACTGTATTATTTCTTTGTTGAAGTGACGGAGTGGTTTACATCTACTAATCGGGGCTGGGGATTCCCTGAGTTTAAAGCCATTGATGATATGAGGGACCCATCCAAAGGCTTCGTTGTTGATGACTGCTGCAATTTGGAAATACAACTCACTGTACTTGCTGTACAAGAATCGTAGTTATTATAAAATGAATTAGTGATACAATAACTTAACCACTTTGATTTTCTAACCAAAAAGGAAGACAAGGGTCTTAGTTTCTTGTGGATTCTAGCTTCGTTTGACTTCTATAACTATGTTCTTGTTTGCTAGATTTGATGGGTTTATATTACTTCATTTGTTAAAAATTAACATATTCGTATTTTGTTTATCATCGTATAATAAGCTATTTCTTCAAACATTCAATTTGATTAATATTTGAATTCAGATGGCAATAAGCTAAAATGTATGAGATGGTTCCTTACTTCTCTCACAGTCTCACCTTATAATTAGTTTTCGCAAGAACTTATCCCTATTATGTGTATATAAGATCTATGCATGTGTGTATATACGATCAGAGGCGGATCCAAAGGAAAATGTCGAGAGGAGTCGCAACAAGGCTGGGGGAGGTCTGGGCACTTTTCCAGATTTCATTAGTACTGCAGAATATGAATGTAGTATAGATTAACATATATTATTCAAATAAACTATTAACATCTCGGTCTAAACAAAAAGTATTTACTTATTGTAAGTAAAGTATTTACTTGAATTAAATTTTCGTAGCTAATGTGAAAACCATGTCTCAGAAACACTTGTACTTGCTACCATGCCTTGATTAGTCAAAAATAGCAAACCAAACACAAGAATAGCATGTGTCAAAAAAAAAAAAATAAACACAAGAATAGCAAACGCAAATATTCAGTTTCCATATTATAGTAGAACAAAAGTGTAAAACAAGAAGAAAGAAAAAGAAATTAACCTATATTAATCAACCGGTATGTGTGCGTGTGTTGGCCTAGCGGTAAGAGGTTAAAATCTTGGACCAAAGGTCTCGGGTTTGAGTCCTCTGTGGTTCGGCCTTAAAATTTGCCTGATAAAAAAAAAAAAAAAAATCAACTGTTATTTTTTCTTTTTCCTTTTCCCCAAAACCAAAGAGTGATGAGAAACCAAAGTGTCTACGCACACGGTACCACCAAATCTGCTGAAAGTGCTAACATTAACAATCCTATTTTCCTTGTTTCTGAAGCTGTACTTGGTAATCCGTGATCCGTCGCGGTTTAAGATGACATAACCATTAGGAAAAAATACTATAGGAATAAACACACTCAAAATATTATCATATTTAATCTTATATCCTTCGATATTAGCATATTTAGTCCAAGATTCCTTAACACCATACTCCTTCATCCTCCACAACTCATACACCGGCGGTGCATTAATGCAGATCATAGATAGACATCCATCTACAACTCCTAACATAGGCCAACACTTCACGGGGCAACACATCCTCTCGATGTTGTCATTTGTTTGAAAACTATGTACTAAAATAACAATGTCCAAGGAAGCGATATCAGTCACACCGACCGCACAATGCAGCCACCCGTGCAAAAGGGTTCCTATCTGTTAGTATGCCTTGAATCTATATTGTTTGTCACTACGCAAACGGGGGTCTCGCTGTATTGGGCCTTAATTGGTATATTGGGCCTAGCCCATCTGGTTTACTCTATTTATATAGAAGTAGGGTACAAAACTCTGTAATTTGTAATCTGATTCTGAATACAATTTGTTCAACGTTCTTGCCCATGGACGTAGCCAACACAACGTTAGTGAACCATGTAAATCTGTGTCTCTTTACTTTTTATGTTTGTTCGATTACTCAATTATCCTATTTCTTCATAACACTCTCGACAATGCAAACGCGTGCATCATGGGTGGAGGAAGATAGAAGTGGGTTGCTAGTGTTGCAAGAGAGACTATATACTTTGAATGTAATTATACATTCCAAGTAATTTGCAAGAACCAACACATATTCTCCCGTAGCCGGGTGGTGACCGAACCAAGAGCAGATAAACACTTCACCTTCGATTACATCGAGGAACCGACATAACACCAAACCGTCGCAAGATCCGAGCAATGATTTCACATCGGGCAGAAGGATTTTCTCAGCATTATTCTTTTCTATGTCTATCATCTCTAAATCAGTACTCGCGCGTACTCTTTTTTAGGGTGAGGAGCCGGGCCACCTGCCTTGGATCTTTCTAGATGCTTCTGGATGAATTCGGGGCTCGAAATCAAGCGAAGCCATTCTTTAGAGACGAGTTTGAAGTGTAGAAGGACGTTGGAAGGAAGCCGATGTAGAATTTCTTCGTATAAATCTGTAGGGATGTGTGCCGCTCCTTCTTCTCTTTTTCTTCGAGACGTTTTGTAGGTTTAGGTTTAGGATTTTCAGTTTTTAATTTCAACATACTTTATGAACTCTTATGAAGTGAATACAAATAGATAAATATAGATTATATAAATTACAAATTTCAAAGATTAGGATGGATATAAATTATAAAAGACATTCACTTTGCTATGTGGAAAAAAAAAAAAGAGAAGAAGAGGGATTTAGTATCTTATAAACAAAATTACTATAATATGATAAATCATTGAACATTTATATATAAATAAAATTTAAAATTTTTAATAATTATATTCTCTAATTTTGAATTTATCAAACTTAATATAACTAATAAAATTAAAATTCAATACTACTATAAAATAATTATAAACTATAATTGGATGGGTGAAATGTAAAAAATAATTATAAAATCAAATTAAATTATTATAAATTAAGATTATTAAAAAATGCATAAAATTTGCAGAAATTAAGATTTGGTAAAGAGGATCTCAAGTGCCCCAAGTCCCCAGCAAGAATATTAAAAATATGGACTGGACAACTTACACTGTGTATTTCAAAAGTTGTTGGTCAATTTTTATTTGAAACACACTTTGAGGATATGATTGATACAGATTAGTAAATTTTAAAGATTGCAATAGTAGATAACGACACTGTGCTTTGTAAAAAAGGAAAAAAGAAATAAATAATTTATCATTTATCACCAAAATATTCTAAATAGGATTTGCCAAAAATAAGGAGATATCAGAAAAATCATAAAAATAATTATGCTACAAGAAATCTATCTTCTGCATATATAAATATGAGTTCAGGCCAAATCAAAATTTAATAGTAATAACCGAAAAAAAAAAAAAAAAAAAAAAAAAAGTATTCCTCTAAACGATGGTTCTGCATCTAGCTTCAACCGATGATGAAGGTTTTTGGTCTACATTAACTCAATTAGTCACACACACACATGCAGCTCTTCGATTTTTCTCTTCCATCGATCGGGATTTAATTGTTTTTTCCTTGTTTGTTATGTTGCAACTAATTTTTCTGATAAATCTTGATTAAACAATGATTTTGTTCCTGTACTATTATTATGTATGTGCGAGTTCGAGTTGTTTTTTCCACTTTAATTTGTATTTTAATAACTTTATAATTTGAAAATAAAAAAAAAAATCGGCAGAATTTAGTTTGGAGACGAGAGAGGCTTCGCCAGCGCAGTTGCTCACAACCATCGAGTCTTTTCCAATGCTGATGGAGCATGGGATTAAGATATTGGAATCATCGGAATTCGAGTCTGGAAACTACAAATGGTTTGTACCTTAATTACTTCTTTTTCTCGAACTTTTTTACTTTGACTCTCATTTATTTGTAGAAAAAGTAGAAAGGTGACTTTTCATGGCTCGTAATATTAGGTCTCACTTGATATATATAATACTCTTTCTGCCCAATTGAACTTGACACGTTTATTGAATATATACGAGTATAAAATAACTCTAACCATAAATCGTCAATTAACATTGGTAGTCAAATTAAAGAACATAGAGTATCCCGTCATCCGTCGTCCATATCAGTTGTTTTTAGAATTACATAGGAAATCTATAGCAAAGATAATTTTGTCATATATATATGAGAAAATTGAGATTTGGACTTGGCACGTTTTACTAAGGAGAGACTTGAGTGCCTCAATCTTAATTGCTACTAGATCGAGGCCTCATCGACATGGTTATTAACTATCTAATACTATAGACTTAATTTAAAGCCTTGTAACAATATTGGTGCTTAAGTCACCCCGGATGCGTGTGTGTGTGAGTGTATTGTGTTTGTCTGACAAAAATATATATATATATATATTGGTGCTTGAGTTACGGTCATTATGCCCATTACATTGAAGTGTATTTTTACTTTTGTTAATTATTTGTGTACCAAAATTTACATATTGAACATTGGTAGGAAAGTGAAAATGAAAATTGATGGAGATGAGCACATTTCTGTAAAATTTTCCATTGTTGGGACAAGTTCTCTACCTGCAGGTTGGGAGGTGAATGCCTTCTTCAACTTCTTTCTCTACAATCACATCACGGATAAATATACTTGTTTTCGAGGTAATTAATCTCTTTGTTTCTTGTAAATTATAGTACTCACCAAAAAAGTAAAAACATAATACTACATCTGTCTCAACGATGTTAGGCTTTTTATTATTATATACCTCATATATGAATAAGAAAGCTTTAATATCGCTCAGACGGAGGGAGTACTATTTATAACTTTATTTATTGTTATCTTTTTTTTTTAATCTCAACTTATACATAGCATTAATTACAACTAAGTGCGCAAATGTTCTTAAAATTTGAAATATAACACTTAAAAATTGAAACATGAACAGGAAAAGCACGACGCTTTCATTCTATAAAACCGGAAAGGGATTTTCCAAGTTGATGAGTATGGAGGATTTGAGAGATCCTTCTAATGGATAACTTTTGAAGGACAAGTGTGTTTTTGGGGCCGAAGTTTTTGTCATTAAAAGTCAGCCACTCGTAGAGAAAATGTCTGTACTTGGAATATCGAATCCATATAAGCGCGAATGGAAGATTCCAGAATTCTCCAAACTGGGAAGCACATGGAAGTCTGAAAAATTCTCAGCTGGGGGATATAGATGGTACATTTTTCTCTCTAATTCTTTATTTTTTCTAATTTAGGGCTATATGTTCATAAATTTCTTTTCTTTTCTTTTTTTCATTAAATAATTAAGGTATATTGAGATGCATCCAAACGGCAGCACAAAGGTATGCGGCTGTTTCGTCTCCGTATTTTTGACATGTGTTGATGCAAGGAGTTTTCCTCATGGTAAAAAAGTGAATGCATCCTGCCTCTGTACCTTCAAAAACATGCTCAATCATTTACAAGACCACTCCAAGAAAGGTACCTTTCATCTATTAAATTTAGTAGTTTAACTATATGAGAGTATTTATTAGGTGAAGTGAGGTTATAACTAAATATTGTCACAATATTATTTTCCATTTTATGTATGAGACATCCAAATAATCTAACATCGGAAGGAGTATACGATAGGGTTTTTGACTTCATAATTCCATTAATTATTCTGGTTATACCCTCAGGAATTGAGTTTAGATACTTTACTTACAAATTAAATACTGCATTATTTCTTTGTTGCAGTGATGGGGTGGTTTACATCAACTGATTCTGGTTGGGGATACGATGAATTTAAAGAAATTGATGATATGAGGGATCCATGCAAAGGCTTCGTTGTTAAGGACTGCTGCATTTTGGAAATACAACTCTCAGTACTTGTTGTACAAGAATCGTAGTTATTATAAAATGAATTAGTGATACAATAACTTAATCACTTTGATTTTCTAACCAAAAAGGAAGACAAGGGTCTTAGTTTCTTGTGGATTGTGGCTTCGTTTTGACTTCTATAACTATGTTCTTATTTGCTAGATTTGATGGATTTATATTACTTCATTTGTTGGAAATTATCCCTATGTGTGTGTATATAAGATCTATGTGGGTACATACTATCAGAGGCGGATCCAAAGAAAAATGTCGAGGAGAGTCGCAACAAGGCTGGGGAGGTCTAGGGCACTTTTCCAGATTTCATTAATACTGCAGAATATGTTTGTAGTATACATTAACATATATCAATATTCAAATAAACTATTAACATCACGATTTAAACAAAAAAATGTACTACCCTCCATCCCATTACATTAGTCACATTTACCTTTTTGCACGTATTTCCACCGAAACCTAGTACGGGTTTTAAAATATAATTTTGACGTATTCATTTTTTCACGGGATACTATGAGTGTCATAGTATCCCGTGAAAAAATGAATACGTCAAAAATATATTTTAAAACCCGTACTAGGTTTCGGTGGAAAAACGTGCCGCAATAGTGAATGTGACTAATGTAATGGGATGGAGGTAGTATTTACTTATTGTAACTACTGAAGTAACATTGTTGATTAAAGTATTTACATGAATTAAATATTCGTAGCTAATGTAAAACCATGTCTCAAAAACACTTGTACTTGCTTCACCATGCCTTGCATAAAATAAATTAGTCGAAAATAGCAAACCAAACACACTCTTTAAAAGAAGAATATACAGCAAACGAAAATAGTCAGTTTAAGAAGAAAGAAAAATAAGAACAAAAGGGTAAAAACAAGAAGAAAGAAAAATAATTAACCTATACTAATCAACTGGAACGAGTGAGGAGATATCAAACTGTCTATGCACACGATACCACCAAATCTGCTGCAAGTGCTAACATTCACAATCCTATTCTCCCTATTTCAAAAGTTCTTGGTCAATTTTTATTTGAAACACACTTTAAGGATATAATTGATACAGATATGATTATTAAATTTTAAAGATTGCAATAGATAAAGAAAAGGAAAAAAGAAATAAAAAGATGGGGGATTTTAAACATAGCCCCCGATTCTCTCAGTATAGCCCCAAGTAAAAATAAATAATAAATTTAATTTTAAATGTACAATTATATCCTTATATATGGTCCCCAACATCTAATTAATTTTTGAGATTTTATAATTTCGTAGCCTCCCTTGGGCATAGCCGCCGTAAGACTGCAGAAACCACGGCCACCACGACCACCGACAGCAACCACCTCCTCGAGAAGAACCCCCTTCCACGGAATCCTCTTCCATCCAGATTGCCCTTGTCCTTTATGTTGGGGAAGAAATTATGCGAGTGGCAAAAGCTTAGCAGGATCAATGAATAATTTATCACCCGCCATTGCTACGATGCCCTCCATCATCTTAATTGAAAAGAAAGACTTATTGATGGGGCCAAAGATTCATCTACTTTGCCAAAATCTCAACAACTCGGAAGGAGGGCCTTCATCGCGGGGAGTAAATCGGCCTCCGCCGCCACCGAAACGCCCACCTCCTCCTCCTGAAAGCCTCCGCCGCTGCGTCCACTCAGAGGCCTCAATCCTCATGTTGTAGTATGCAAGTTTTCGTGGTTGAGAACTGGAATTACATTGTTTTGGTTGTCACCATCTGCAACGGTAGTGGCATGGCGGCGGAGACGGAATGTGTTGGAGTGTTGGGAGCACAGATTCTTCGCCGTTCACCGTAGTGAACGGCATTTACTCTTCTGGTTTTACGGCAAGGGAAGCTGGGACAATAGATTTTGTTAATAATTAGATATTAAGGATTATATAAGGATGTAATTGTACATTTAAAATTAATATTATTTTTATTTTTATTTGGAGGCTTTAGGGAGGGAAATAGGGGCTATGTTTAAAATCCCCTAAACAGATTTATCATTTATCACCAAAATATTCTACATAGGATTGCCAAAAATAATTATGCTAGAGAAAATCTATTTTTCACACGATCTCACCCCATACATATCTTCCTATCAAAACCGAGTCCTATTTACATAAGGAAACATAATATATTAATCAACTAAATGCTATTCTGCTTATATAAATACGAGTTCGTTCCAACTCAAAATTTAATAATAACCAAAAAAAAAAAAAATGTTCTTCAAAACGAAGGTTCTGCATCCAGCTTCAACTGATGATGAAGGTTTTTGATCTACATTTACTCAACCAAAATTGTCACACACACACATGAAGCATGAAGCTCTTTCATGATTTTTCTCTTTCATCGATCGGAGTTTAATTGTTTTTTTTTTTTTTCATGTTTGTTAATTAATTATATGTTCACTGCAACTATTTTTTCTGACAAATCTTGATTAAACAATGATTTTGTTGAGTTTGAGTTGTTTGTTCCACTTTAATTTGTATTTTAGTAGTAACGTTTTTGAAAATAAAAAAATGGGCAGAATTTAGTTTGGAGACGAGAGAGGCTTCGCCAACGCACTTACTCACAACAATCGAGTCTTTCCAATGCTAACGAAGCATGGGATAAGATATTGGAATCATCAGAATTTGAGGCTGGAGACTACAAATGGTTTGTATCTTAATTACTTCTTTTTCTCTTATCTACTTTTCATCCATGGATTTTGTATTTTGACTTTTATTTATTCGTAGAAAGGGTTGACTTTTCATGGCTCATAATATTATGTCTCACTTGATATAATGTATAATGCTCGCTCCGTCCTATTCAATTCGACACGTTTATTAAATATATGCGAGTATAAAGTAATATAAACATGTCATGTAGGATGGGATAGATGGAGTACCATGGGACCTAAATACTATATAATAACATATGATTTTCGACATATCAAAATGAGTTATGAGGATGGATGGAGTAATATATATATATATATATATATATATATATATATATATATATATATATTATTTGATCACTAAGATAGGAGAATTTTTTTATTTTTAAAATAACCCTAAACCATAAATAGTTAATTTATATTGGGAGTCAAATTTAAGAACATAGAGTATCGCGTCATCCATATTAGTTGTTTTTAGAATTATATATCAAATCTATTACAAATATAATTCTGCTCATATATAAATATCAGAAAAGTGAGAATTGGACTCGCAATATTTTACTTTAAAAAAAATATATTATAGAGTTAATTTAAAGCCTCTGTAACAATGTTGGTGCTTGAGTTACGGCCATTATTATAAAATGACCCATTAACTACATTGCTGTGTTTTTTTTACTTTTGTTAATTTTTTGAGTACCAAAATTTACATATTAAACATTGGCAGGAAAGTGATAATGAATATTGATGGAGATGAGCACATTTCTGTGAAATTTTCCATGGTTGGGACAAGTTCTCTACCCGCAGGTTGGGAGGTGAATGCCATCCTCACCTTCTTTCTCTACAATCACAACACAGATAAATACACTTGTTTTCGAGGTAATTAATCTCTTTGTTTCTTGTAAATTATAGTACTCACCAAAAACACTAAAACATAATACTCCACTTTATTTATTGTTGTCTTTTTCTGTATCTCAACTTATACATAGCATTAATTACAAATAAGCACGAAAATTAAATGTTCTCAAAATTCGAAATATGACACTTAACAATTGAAACATGAACAGGAAAAGCACGACGCTTTCATTCTATAACTTCGGAATGGGGATTTTCCAAGTTGATGAGTATGAAGGATTTAAAAGATCCATCTAATGGATACCTTTTGAAGGACAAGTGTGTTTTTGGGGCAGAAGTTTTTGTCATTAAAAATCAGCCACTCATTGAGAAAATGTCTGTACTTGGAATATCAAATCCATATAAGCGCGAATGGAAGATTCCAGAATTCTCCAAACTGGGAAGCACTTGGAAGTCTGAAGAGTTCTCAGCTGGAGGATATAAATGGTAACTTTTTCTCTCTCTCTCTTTCTTTACCTCGCTACATTAGGGCTTGTTTGCTATGAGGTTAAATTCATAAATTTCTTTCATTTTTTTTTTTTCTTTGAAAAATTTAGGTATATTGAGATGTATCCAAATGGAAATGGAAGGGCATCCGGCCGTTACGTCTCCATCTTCCTTAACTGTGTTGATGCAAAGAGTTTTTCTCATGGTAAAAAAGTGAATGCATCATGCCTCTTTATCTTCAAAAACAAGATCAATCATTTACAAGACCACTCCTTTAAAGGTATGAAGCTTGTACCTTTCGGCTGTTACATTTATTTATTTTGTCATGTCTTAACTCAATACATATATATGTGATTTCTAGCTTCCTAACTTGATATCTTAAAGTGTTTAAATGATAGCTATTTTGACCTTTTTGATTATTTTTAGGTGCTCTACTAAGTTACTTGCTTGCTTTAAATTCTGCTGTAACAGTGGTACATTGGTTTACATCAACTAATCCCAATTGGGGATTCCAAGAATTTAAAGCCATTGATGATATGAGGGATCCATCCAAAGGCTTCGTTATTAAAGACTGCTGCATTTTGGAAATACAACTCTCAGTACTTGCTGTACAAGATTATAAAATGAATTAGTGATATAACTTAACCACTTTGATTTTCTAACCAAAAGGAAGACAAGGGTCTTAGTTTCTTCTTGATTCTGGCTTCGTTTTGACTTCTATAACTTTGTTTTTGTTTGCTAGATTTGCTTGGGTTTAGATTACTTCATTTGTTTTTGAGTTATTTCGCTCTTCTGATTATTATATTTCTATTGTCTTAAACAACTCATTGAGATTTAATTAATAAAGAAAGTTTCCGCTACTCGTTGGCCACATGGTATGAGATTCTAGATCTGTTTCAATTTTGGTGTAATAATATCAATTTTTCTATTTTTTTCTTTCGGTTTTATAATACTCCGTATCAAATTTTTCTAAAATTTAATTTTCTCATGGATCATTTGTATAATAATTTACATTTTACCAACTTGGGATCCCCTATCTCGATTTTAGTGTCTCAACCGTGTCCGAAATCATAATTTCTATAAGTCTTATGCATTTTTCTTCAATAATTTTAATTTATAATGATTTTGTTTGGTTTTATAGTAATTTTATAGGATTCACCCATCTAATTAGGATTTATAATTATTTTTTAACATTTAATTTCACGAGTACGGCGGTTTAAGGTGCTTAGCTGTCAAAGTAGCTGTAGATTAGTTAGTCTATAGTTATAGTTTACTAATTCTGTAATCTTCTCTTTGAGTTTAGTAAATGCAGAAAACAAGTTTTCATCTTTCTCCTCCTTGTTCTTAGTTTTATGCATGTTTCTCTCTCTATTCAAATAAGGAAGGCCATTACAACTTTATCTTCGCCTCATAATCAAACTTCAGCTCTCATGATTTTTTTAAGAAAAACATATGTACGTACACTAACAAAAGAACCCTTCTTGAAATATAAACGTGTAATTAATCATAGCAGAAGCATCAGCCCCAATTTCTTCGCCAAACTCATATTTTGCTTCTACAGCAACATACTCAATGCAGCAAAGTAGGTCGCTTGATCAAACACAGTCAAAAAAAAAATCAGATTCCATAGGAAATCACTCATAATTTTGTCGAATCGTGAACTCAATGCAGACGTACGTACGACATTTATATGGTGGGAAAGATATATGTGCGTGTATAGTATATGATCAGATGCGAATCCAAGAAAAAATGTCGAGGAGAGCCATGAAAAGGTGTTGAAATCGAAAGTAATATTCATAAGGAGTAAAGCAAATTTCAGTAAAATTCTTCAAAAAATCATATATCAGAGTTAACAGTACAAAAACCGTGCTCTTTCTATTTATATCTACGCAAAACGACAAAGACTCTCAACGGAACTAGACACGTGGCTTCTAATACAACCGTTAAATGAAAACTTATAACCAACGGTGTAGATGCGTCCTCAATAGAAAGCATGAATCCCGCCTCTTTGTGATCCAAGGATCGAATCACGCCAACTGCAAGATCCCCATGCCTTCGATCTACCTCTCCGTTATTCAATATCAAATAAACTGATAACTCGATAATCTCAACAAAAGACCAGGGTAGTGGTGAGGCACTTTTCGAGATTTCAATAATACTGATGAATATGATTGTAACATAGTATAAATATTCATATAACTATTAACATCATGATTTAAACAAAAAGTATGTACTTTTTGTATCTAACCGAAGTAAATATTGTTGTTTATGAACCCAATAAATAAAAGTATTTACATGAATTACATTTTCTAATTAGCTAATATGTAAAAGCATGTCCCAAAAAGCACTTGTACTTGCTTCACCATGCCTTGCGTGAAAGAGAAAAAATAAAAATAAAAAAATAAAAAAAAAAAAAAAAAAACCAATCAAACACAATCTTAAAAATTGAAAGAAGAATAGCAAACATAAATATCCAGTTTCCACTATACTAGATCAAAAGGGTAAAAACAAGCGAGAAGAAAGGAAAATAAATTAACCTATTTAATCTTCAACTGCTATTGTTCATTACCTATTATCTTCACTGCTATTGTTCTCTTTCTTTGTTCGTTTTCCTCAAAACCAATGAGTTGGCAGAAACCAGACTGTCTATGCACATGATCCCTCCACATTTGTTGTAAGTACTTGCCTTAAGAATCTTAGCCTCATTGTTTCCGAAGTTGTACTTGGCAATCCGTGATCTGTCGCCCTTTAAGATGACATAACCATCCGGAGAAAATACTATAGGAGCATACAACCCACTAAAGTGATCATAACTAATGTTAAATTCCTCCAATTTTGCAAATTTAGTCCAAGATTCCTCAACATCATATTCCTTCATCACCCACAGCTCATACACATCTTCCCTAATGCAGATTATAGATAGACACCCATCTACAACTCCCAACGTAGGGCAAGTCTCCACGGGGAAACACATCCTCTCAATGTTGCCATTTGTATGAAAACTATGTATTAAAATAACAATTTGAAAGTAAAAAGGTTCATCCATGAGCGAAATCACACCAACCGGCCAATGCAGTCGCCCATGCAAAAAGGTTCCTATCTTATCGAAACTATAACAATGTTGACCGATTAAGTGATGGGTGGAGGAAGAAAGAAGTGGATTGTTGATGTTGCGAGAGAAGGTATATACTTTGAATGTAATTATACGTGTAGTTATTTGCAAGAACCAACACATATTCACCCGTAGCAGGGTGGTGACCATACCAAGAGCAGAGCAGATCAACGCTGAACCTTCAATCTCACTACGTATAGATGGATTTGGTGTATGTACCAAACATTTTCTTGTGTAGGGGTTGACGGCTGCGATCTTACCATTGAGGAGCCGACACAACACCAAACCATCGCACGATCCGAGGAATGATTTCACATCGGGAAGAGTGATTTTCTTCTTAGCAATATTCTTCTTTTCCATGTCTATCATCCCTAAATCAGTCTTGTTTATGGTGAGGGGCCGGGCCCAACTGCCCTCTGCCTTGGATCTTTCTAGATGCTTCTGAAGATCTTTCTAGATGCTTCTGAATGAATTCGGGGCTCGAAATCAAGCGCAGCCAATCTTTGCAGACAATCTTGAACTTCAAAAGGTCGTTGGATGGAAAGCGATGCAGGATTTCTTCGAGTATATCTGTAGGGATGATGAATGCAGCAGCTTCTTCTTCTTCCCGCGCTGCTCCTCTTTTTCTTCGACGCATCTTTCGCTGCTGCAGGTTAAGGTTTAGGGTTTTACGCATATCGCACCCACAACAATTTACTTTTATAACACCCAACATAAAATCTCGTCAATTTCAAATAAATCAAAAGGTAGAGTTTTCTAATTCATTGTATAATTATCATTCATACTTCGAATCAGATAGGTATGGAATCAAAAGTAAATTCTTATTGTTTTTTGTCAAAGGGCATGCATCTACACACATAAAAGAATCATTTCAAAATTAGAGAGAAATGAAGGTGGGGGCGCGAGTAACCTGGATAGAGAGAGAGAGCGCATTTGCTTTACTGCGCCTCTCGTGAGAGAGCGGCTTTTTCCATAAGAGAGAGAGAGAGAGTTTCCACATACATTAGGGGAAAAAGAGGACGAAAAGGTTTTCAGCGGTTTTATGCCATTAAATTTGTATAATGACACAAATATATAATTGTACGCAAATTTTTAATAATTATATTATCTTGAATTTATTAACCCGGATATAAGTAATATAAAGTAAATATTAAAAAATAATTATAAATTTTAATTAGATCGGTGAATTTTAAAAAATAATTATAAATAAAACTAAATTATTATAAATTAAAATTATTGAAGAAAAATGCCAAAAAAAAATTAAAAACATGGACGGATAACTCACATTGTGTATTTCAAAAGTCCTTGGTGAATTTTTATTTGACAGACACTTTGAGGATATAATTGATACACATTTAGTAAATTTTAAAGATTTCAATAGATAAAGACATTTTGCTTTCTGAAAAAGAAAAAAAGTAATACTCCCTCCGTCCCAAAGATAGCGTCTATTTATTTTGACAATAATTTTAAGTTTTTTCATCCCATAAATTTGAGCACGAAAATTCAGGGAATGAGTAATTTTTTCCCAATTATGTATAGTATAAGTATAATATTATTCATAATTGGAAAAAAAATTACACATTTTCTTAATTCTTGTACTCAAATAAATGGAACGGAGCATAAAATTAGTGTAAAAAGAAATAGGACATTATCTTTGGGACGGAGGGAGTATCTTTTTTTTATCATTTATCACCAAAATATTCTAAATAGGATTTGCCAAAAGGGTAATTCTAAATACAGCCCCCAAATTACTCCCCACAAACGAATTTACATTTTTAACCCCATAGCCCCAACTAAATCTTTTCATCCCAATAGCCATGGATTCGACGTGCATTTTCAGAAAAATTGAATCCATCCTTCCAAGTTCCAAGTGCACCGGATGAATTATAGCAAACCAAATTCACACTTCTATATTAAGGTGTATAATCCAAAATTATCATTTTATGTCAACGATGATCAGTGATGTAGATGAGGTCTTAGAGGAATTATTCTAAGCGCCTGTTAATGATGATTGAATTTTTATTTATGAGGATTTTGAGAGATTCAATCATAAGATCGATCTTACGGAGAAAAATGATTGGTGAGTTATAAATGTCAAGAATTTGGAGTCCGTGTATTGTTTGTGCCATGTCAATTCACCAAGAACAAAGAAAAGCTGAAAATTCAATCCTTCAAGTTTTATGACTTTTTAATTTGTGGTTGTGCACATAAATTTTCTTGAGCAAAATGACCGACGCAAAGAACCAGCGATGTGTTTTGGGGGCTGCGGTGATGACAATTATAACAGTAGGATTTTAATTTTAGGGCTAGAGGGGCTATAGGGTTAAACTTGTACATCAATTATTATTTTAATTATTTTGTTTAAATTGGGGGCTGTGGGGAGTAATTTGGGGGTTGTGTTTAGAATTACCCTTGCCAAAAATAAGTAGAAAACATAAAAATAATTGGGACACACTTGCATCAGCCCAGACTCACATTGAGGTCCATTGAATATTTTTATGAGGTGTTCTTTTTTGGGTTATGGGCCAAGTGGATTAATTGGGCCTTGATAATTTATTTTGCTTTCAAGACTTGGCCACATTATGCGGCCGGGCTAATACAAGTCTTTGTCAAAATAATTATGCTAAACAAAATCTATTTTTCACACGATCTCATCCCGTACCTATCTTCCTGTCGAAACCTAGTCCTATTTACATGAGGAAACAAATAATATTAATTAACTCAGTGCTTCTGCATATATAAATATGAGTTCGCTCCAACACAAAATTTAAAAATAGCCACACACAAAAAAAAAAAAGTAATCCTCAAAACGATGGTTCTGCATCCAGTTTCAACTGAAGATGAAGGTTTTGTTCTACACATGCAGCTCTTTGATTTTTCTCTTTCATCGATCGGAATTTAATTGTTTTTTTCCTTGTTTGTTATGTTAACTCTATGTTCACTGCAACTAATTTTTCTGATAAATCTTGATTAAACAGTGATTTTGTTCCTGTACTATTATGTATGTGAGAGTTTGAGTTGTTTTTCCACTTTAATTTGTATTTTAGTAACTTTTTTGAAAATAAAAAAAATCGGCAGAATTTAGTTTGGAGACGAGAGAGGCTTCGCCAGCGCAGTTGCTCACAACAATCGAGTCTTTTCCAATGCTAATGGAGCATGGGATTAAGATATTGGAATCATCGGAATTTGAGGCTGGAGACTACAAATGGTTTGTGCCCTACTTATTTTTCTCCATCCTATTTTTACTTTAATTTACTTGGACTCTCATTTATTTGTAGCGAGGGTGACTTTTCATGGCTCATAATATTAGGTCCCACTTGATATAGTGCATAATATTTCTTTCGTCCCTTTCAACTTGACACGTTTATTGAATATATGCGAGTATAAAATAATATAAACATGTCACGTAGAATAGGATGGAGGGTGTACCACGAGAACTAAATTCTATTTTAATATTTGCTTTTCGACATATTAAAATGCATTCTGAGGATGATGGAATAATATTTTATTTTTAAAATAACCCTAAACCATAAATAGTTAATTAATATTAGGAGTTAAATTTAAGAACATAGAGTATCACGTCATCCATATTAGTTGTCTTTAGAATTACATATGAAATCTATTACAAATATAATTCTGCTCATATATATATATGAGAAAAGTGAGAGTTGGACTTCGGACAATTTTACCAAGGAGAGACTTGAGAGCCTCAATCTTGCTACTAGGCCGAGGCCTCATTGACATGGTTATTAACTCCGTTCCGCCCGGTTTGACACGTTTCATTATTTTATACGTCACTTATATTTAAGAAAACGTGTCAAACTAGACAGAACGGAGTGATATCTAATACTATAGACTTAATTTAAAGCCTCCGTAACAAAGTTGGTGCTTGAGTTACGGTCATAATTATAAAATGACCCATTAACTACATTGCTATGTTTTTTACTTTTGTTAATTTTTTGTGTACCAAAATTTACATATTGAACATTGGCAGGAAAGTGATAATGAATATTGATGAAAGTGAGCACATTTCTGTAAAATTTTCCATGGTTGGGACAAGTTCTCTACCTGCAGGTTGGGAGGTGAATGCTTTCTTCAACTTCTTTCTCTACAATCACAACACAGATAAATACACTTGTTTTCGAGGTAATTAATCTCTTTGTTTCTTGTAAATGATACAGTGTATAACTTTATTTATTGTTTTTGTTTTTGAATCCCAACTTATGCATAGCATTAATTACTAATAAGCGCGCAAATGTTCTCAAAATTTGAAATATGACACTTAACGATTGAAACATGAACAGGAAAAGCACGACGCTTTCATTCTATAACTTCGGAACGGGGATTTTCCAAGTTGATGAGTATGAAGGATTTAAAAGATCCATCTAATGGATACCTTTTGAAGGATAAGTGTGTTTTTGGGGCCGAAGTTTTTGTCATTAAAAATCAGCCACTCGTTGAGAAAATGTCTGTGCTGAAATTATCAAATCCATATAAGCAAGAATGGAAGATTTCCAAAATTCTCCAAACGGGGAAGCATTTGGAAGTCTTTCTCAGCTGGAGAATATAAATGGTACATTTTGCTCTCTCATTCTTTACTTTGCTACATTAGGGCTTGTTTGCTATGAGGTTATATTCATAAATTTCTTTCTTTCTTCTTTTTATTCATTGAAAAATTTAGGTATATTGAGATGAATCCAAATGGAAATGGAAGGGCATCCGGCCGTTACGTCTCCATCTTCCTTCATTGTGTTGATGCAAGGAGTTTTCGTCATGGTAAAAAAGTGAATGCATCCTGCCTCTTTATCTTGAGAAACAAGCTCAAAAATTTAAAAGACCACTCCGTGAAAGGTATGAAGCTGTGTACCTTTCAGCTGTTATATTTATTTATTTTGTCATATATTAACTCCATACATATATATGTGATTTCTAGCTTCCTAACTTGATACCTTTAAAGTGTTTAAATGAAAACTATTTTGACCTTTTTGCTCTACTAAGTTACTTACTTGCTTTAAATTCTGCTGTTGCAGTGACACATTGGTTTACATCAACTGTTCCCAATCAGGGATTCCCAGAATTTAAAGCCATTGATGATATGAGGGATCCATCCAAAGGCTTCGTTGTTAAGGACTGCTGCAATTTGGAAATACAGCTCTCTGTGCTTGCTGTACAAGAATAATCGTAGTTATAATAAAATGAATTAGTGATACAAAAACCACTTTGATTTTCTAACCAAAAAGGAAGACAAGGGTCTTAGTTTTTTCTTGATTTTGGCTACGTTTTGACTTCTTAGATTTGGTGGGTTTAGATTACTTCATTTGTTAGAAACTGATTATTTACGTACTCATATTTTGTTTGCTTTATTTATATCATTGTATAATAAGCTATTTCTTCAAACATTTAATTTAATCATTTTCGTACGAAATTGTCAAAACGAACATGTTATATGTTTTCATATATACTTTCTCGCTTGGGCTCTCAACGATTTAATTTGAGATACATAAGATTTCTTCGTTAGCCTTTTTTACTTTGACAAATTAATATCGTAGTATAATTTATTAATATTGTAATGATATTTATTACTCCGTATTTGCGTAGGAGTATGATACTATATTCTTGAGACGTCTAAATGAGGAGATTGAAGGGCGTAGTTCGACTTCATATTTCTAGTGATGAGGAAATTAACTAATTTTTACTTAATTATCTCTTTCTATTTTTCCATATGTCTCATATGTGGCATCTTACTTTCTTGATTGTGTAGTTAAGTAGATAGTGTCTGATTTTTCTTTTTGAAAAAAAAATAAGCTTTTAAAAAAAAAATGGACCTTATTACTTTTATTTTTCAAATTTTGCGCATTCTTTTTAATTTTGATGTCAAAAAAACAGTATTTGTGTAAGAGAAGAGGGAGTATTTTATTTCGACAAAGGAAAGTATTTGTTACTTATTATGATTTTTAGGGCTGACTATCGGTCCGGTTCCGATTAACCGGAACCGGAAATCCGGGTACTCAGAACCGGTTATTCACGTTTTTTAGGAACCGGTACCGGAACCGGATAAGCTAGCCGGTTCCCGGTTCCGGTATCGGTTATACCGGATTACCGGTTAAGATACCAGAAAATTATTATAATCAATCAAAATGTATTTTTATCTATTTTTTTAAAGTCAAAAACAAATTAAACAATGATTAAACATAAAAAAATAATAATATATAATTTATTCATAAAAATAATAATATATAATTAAGGATTTGGGGTATTTAAAATGTTTAGTAATTGTTAATATTAATATAATATATAATTTATTTATAAAAATATATTAAAAAATTAAATATTAACCGGTACCCCGGTTCGGTACCGGTTACCCGGGTACCGGAATTTTGCTTGAGGTTGGAACCGGTTACTGGACCGGAATCAGATTATCCGGTACCGGTTCCGGTCCGGTTCCGGTTCGGTACCGGGAATCCCGGAATACCGGATTCTCGTTTGACAGCCCTAATGATTTTATACATAAACCTTCTTTTTTGAGTTCTTTCCTTCTTCTGATTATTATATTTATATCATCTTCAACACTCTGTTCAGTGCCCCTTTTATAATAATACTCCATATGTGTCTTGTATAGAGCATAAATTTGAGGGATGAAGGGAGTAGTAAACATTAAAAATTTAATAAAAATTAAAATTTAAGACACGCGCGGAGACATCTTTGAATTCACACGGGGTTCTTAAACCTGTCCCACAATTTCTTTCTTATTTTTTTTTTGGAGTATATAAGAATAAGAACTATATATGTCCCATTATTTGTGGATGTAGCCGAAAAAAAGTATGACTAAAAAGTCTATGAGTGATGGGTTATTGGTTCTCACCCTATAATTAGTTTTTATAAGAATTTATCCCTATGCATGTATATAAGATCTATATGCGTATATATAATCATCTAACAAACCGTTAGATGATGTTAGATCCTAACGAACCGTAAGAATTTATCCCTATTAGTTATCCTACATCATCTAATGGTTCGGTAAGGGTGTTAGGATGTAACATGATTAATAAACCCATGATGAGTCATATGAATAGTGGTAGGTTAATTAATCTATTTTTGTGTTTGGTAGAGTAAAACAAAAAGTAAGATAACTTAAAATGTTGTTTGATGGAAAACATATAACTTTGGATTAGAATACACAATAACAATATCACCCTTATCCAATTTACTAGACTTTCAAGTAAAATAATAAATAAGTATTAAAATTTAAAATTAATTATAAATAATAAAATAAATACTCTGTATTAATTAATAAATATTTATTAATAAATACTCAGTAATCATTATTTATAATAATTATAAATATTATTTATAATTATTAAAAAAATTATTTAACATAATTTATTTTATCATTTATTAAAAATAATTTTCATTTTTATTTAATTATTTAATATTTTATTTAATTATTTATTAAAAATAATTTATTTATTTATTATTTAAAATTTCAATTTTTTTTAATAAATAATAAAATAAATTTCTTTTATGCAGCCTTCCAAATTTTGAAAAAGGGTAGAATGGAAAGAAGAAGAATAACACGGGTTACTATTTTGCTTATCTGACCAATTTCGTGAGTTTATTTAACATGGGAAAATAGTGTAATAAGAACGGGTCACTTCTTTATCCAGGGCTCCTTAGTGTAGGACTTTAAGCTACCAAACCGTTAGATGATGTAGGATAACTAATCCTATCATGCTTCATCTACCCTATCGAACGGAGCCTAACATGTACTATCTCCATTTTGCCGAAAGAGCCTCCTTTTTTATTTATCTGTGAGGTATAAAATAATAAAATGAGGCTCTTTCGGCGAAATGAAGGGAGTATAAACATTAAAATAAACTATTAATATCGTTCACATAATGTATTTACCAAAGTATATATTGTTGTTTATGAACACAATATAAATCGAAGTATTTACATGAATTAAATTTTCGTAGCTAATGTAAAACCATGTCTCAGAAAACACTTGTACTTGCTCCACCATGCCTTGCGTTTAAAAAAAAAAAAAAAAAAGTCAAAAATAGCAATCAAACACAATCTCTGAAAAAAGAATAGCAAACGAAAATAATCAAGAGATAGATCAAAAGGGTAAAAACCAGAAGAAAGGAAAAGAAATAATTAACCTATTTATTCAACTGCTATTTCTTCTTCCTTTGTTCTTCCCCACTGCTATTTCTTCTTCCTTTGTTCTTCCCCCAAAACCAACGAGTGAGGAGAAACAAAACTGTCAATGCACATTATCCCACCAAATCTGTTGTAATCAAGTTGTACTTGGCAATCCATGATTCGTCGCCGTTTAAGATGGCATAACCATTCGGACAAAATACTATAGAAACATACCTATTCAAAATATGACCATAGTTAATTGTATATCCACCAGTTTTGCACATTTAGTCCATGATTCCTAACACCATACTCCTTCATCATCCACAGCACAAACACCTCTTCTTCGCCCCTGCAGATTATAATAGACATCCATCAACAACTCCTAACGTAGGGCAAGACATGGCGGGGAAAGGGCAACGCATACTCTCGATGTTACCATTTGTTTGAAAACTATGTACTAAAATAACAATTTCTAAGGAAGCGGGGCGCGGCATCACCCAGACCGGGCAATGCAGCCGCCCCCGCAAAACGGTTCCTATCTTACCAACACTGAAAACTCTTTCACGGATTAAGTGATGGGTGGAGGAAGAAAGAAGTTGGTTGTTGATATTGCGAGAGAGACTATATACTTTGAACATAATTTCACAAGTAGGTGACCGAACCAAATGTGCAAGAAACAACACATATTCTCCCGTAGAGGGGTGGTGACCAAACCAAGAGCAGACCAACGCTTCACCTTCGATAGCATTATGTATAGATGGATTTGGTGTATGTACCACGTATTCTCCTGTAGAGGGATTGACGGCTGCAATCTTACCATTGAGGAGCCGACATAACACCAAACCATCGCAAGATCCGAGGAATGATTTCACATCACCCAGAGGGATTTTCTTAACAATATTCTCTTCCACGTCTATTATCTATAAATCAGTCTTGTTCAGGTTGAGGATCCGGGCCCCATTGCACTCTGCCTTGGATCTTTCTAGATGCTTCTGGATGAATTCGGGGCTCGAAATCAAGAGATTCCATTCTTTAGAGACGAGTTTGAACTTTAAAAGGTCGTTGGATGGAAGCGGATGCAGGATTCCTTCAAGTATATCAGTAGGGATGTGTGCCGCTCCTTCTGCTTCTTCTCTTTTTCCTCGAAACATCTGTAGGTGTAGGGTTTTTTTTTTTTTTTTTTTTTTTTTTACATCTGTAGGTGTAGGTTTAGGTTTAGCGTTTTCAGTTTTTTATTACAACATACTTTATGAATATAAATATATAATTATACCCTGTACATTTCAAAGATTGCGATGGATATAGAAAGACACGTGCTTATTTAATTTGTGAAAAGAAAAGGAAAATAAAATATTTATTATAATAAATAAACACTAAAATAATCTAAATATATGGGATGGGATTTGCCGAAAATAAGTAAAGATCAAACTAAAAGATTATCTTTGCCATGAGACCTATCTCTTTTAGTAATGTGAGTCCTATTTACGAGAGGAAACATAATACATTAATAAACTCAGTACTATATATTCTGCATGTATAAGTATGAGTTCTGTCCAACTCAAAATTTAACGAAAAGAAAAAAAGAAAGACAATATGTGTTCGATATTCAAATTATTCAAAGATTCTTCAGATAGTAAAGGTTTTTCTTCGATTTTATTCTTTCATCTGAATTTAATTTTCTTGCTTGTTATATACTCTGTTCACTGCACTGTTTTCTGTAAAATCATGACAAACAATTTAATTCGTTTTAATTTACACTTTAAGTTTTATTTTTACTAACTTTTTCTTTGAATGAATCGGCAGAATATAGTAGGGAGACGAGAGAGTCTTCGCCATCGCACTTGCTCGCAACAATTGACTCTTTTCGAATGCTACTGAAGCATGGGGCTCTGCCCCTTGGACCCCGCTATCGGGGGCGCTGCCCCCGAACCCCGTTCTTTAGGGGCTTCGCCCCTAAAATCATAATAAATTCATATAAGCGTGCACTCCGCACCACCAAACTTACATGATGTATTATTATGACAATACTGATCAAACAAGTCAATCCAATTACACTAAAATATCCAACAGTCGCTTCGTCCACAAAAATTTCCTTTTTGGACATACCCTTTATACTTTTTATCCTCATTATCCACCAATACTATTTACTAAAAAACAAAACCTAGCTTGATCTTGAAAGTTTTTTTTCTTAAGTAATTTTTTTTTGATCAGGCAATCAATCTTGTTGTTTGAAACATGAACAGGAAAAGCACGGCGCTTTCATGCAATAGATTCGGAATGGGGATTTTCCAAGTTGATGAGTATCAAGCATTTGAAAGATCCTTCTAATGGATACCTTTTGAAGGACAAGTGTGTTTTTGGGGCAGAAGTTTTTGTCATTAAAAAACAGCCACTCATTGAGAAAACATCCGCGCTTAGAGTATCGTATCCATCTTGTGCGCTTGAATGGAAGATTCCAGAATTCTCCAAACTGGGAAGCATTTGGAAGTCTGCAGAATTCTCAGTTGGAGGATATAAATGGTACCTTCTTTTTTCTCTCTCATTTTTTATTTTTTTTCTACTTTAGGGCTTGTTTTATATAATGTTTTTTTTTTTTTTTTCTCCATTGAAAAATTTAGGATAATTCAGATGCATCCGAACGGGGATGAAAAGGCATCCGGCCTTTATGTGTCCATATATTTGAGATGTGTTGATGCAAAGAGTTTTCCCCATGGTAAAAAAGTGAATGCATCCTGCCTCTTTATCTTGAGAAACAAGCTCAATTATATACAAGACCACTCCAGAAAAGGTATGAAGCTGTACCTTTTTCACTTTATAATTCCATTATTAATTCTGGTTATACCCTCACAAATTGAGTTTAAATACTTTGCTTACAATTTAAAAATTGTATATATTTCTTTGTTGCAGTGACAACAGCTTGGTTTACATGTACGAATCAAAGATGGGGATTGGCTGAGTTTAAAGCCATTTATGATATGAGGGACCCATCGAGAGGCTTCGTTGTTGATGACTGCTGCAATTTGGAAATACAACTCTCTGTGCTTGCTTTACAAGAATCGTAGTTATTATAAAATGAATTTGTGATACAATAACCACTTTACTTTTTCTAACCAAAAAGGAAGACAAATTATTTTCTTCTGGATTCTGGCTTCGTTTTGACTTCTATAACTATTTTATTTTTGCCTTTTTGTGTCTTAATTAATAGTAACAATTTTTCTTTCTTTTTTTCTTGTGGATCATTTGGATAATAATTGACATTTCACCATATTTGTTTGGGGTACCTATCCCATAACTGCGTCCCAAAATGTATGAGATGGGTTCTTACTTCCCACCCTATAATTAGTTTTGGTAAGAACTTATTATGTGTGTATATAGGTTCTATGTGCGTATATGTGATTAGAGGCGGATCCAAAAAAAATATCGAGAGGAGTCGCAACAAGGCGGGGGGGTATGGGGCGCTTTTCGTGAAATAAAAAATTAGTAACAAATATTGTCACAAGTACATGACAAATAATGTAATTAAATATGATTTCTATAGGTATCCTTAGCAAAATACAGTCATGATACATTGGTATCATGACAGAGTGGTATCAGAGTAATTTTTGCTCTGAAACCAAAGAGTCCTTTCAAATTGAGACTAGTTTTGAATTGCTAGATGATACGATCGTATCGTTTATTTTAGGATAGTATCTTTTAGAATTATTTGTTTAGATTTATATTCATCTTTAGTTTATCTTTTTCTTGTTTAGTAGATATTCTAGCCCTATAAATATGGGTTTGTAATCTCATTATTATCATTGAAGAAGAAATAAGAAAATAACTAAAGTTTGCCCTAGTTCTGTTCTTCTTCCTCACGCAACGTGAGTTTATCTTCTGCTGCCGACGAGGACGTCCCTCGCGTCCAGCAACATCCACCGACGACCTTCACGACGAAGGCGCCGGGCTGTTCTTATCTTCGCCGACCTCTTGCTCGAGGCGCCGGACCGTTCTTCGTTTGTGGATCGACGTTTCGATCGCTTGTTAGGGTTTTGATCCTAACAATTGGTGCTCTCGTTGAGAGCTCTCTCCTTGAGAGCTTTCATCGCCGAACTCATTCCATCGCCGAACTCATCGCATATCCGAACTCAGTCATGGCCAAATCCGGTTACCCACAGCCGCCGACCGGCGTCCTCACAGGCGGCAATGCACATGAGATCTCGCTCGGCCCTCCGCGGCGTCACCCGGCTGCCGCCGCACGCGGGATTGTCGGATCGAGCACCTGGACGATTCAGGCGGATGACAGCCCGCTACCCCGTCCACCACCACCACCATCAGATGTCCTATGCGCAGGGGATGGATCGCCTCATGGAGCGTTTGGATCGGCTCGAGGCCCGCCTCGTTGACACCGATCGCTGGGGCTTTACTTCTGCGCAACCACCACGTTCCTCGGCGCACGGCGCACGACTCCTCCATCACTAGCCTGTATCTTGTTGGGACCGGCCTCCAGCCCGGCCCCATGGCATTTTTGATCGTGATTTTCAGGTCCCACGGCAGCCTATGTGTTGGGACCCTCCTCATCATCGAAAGCGCTCAGAACCTGCTACGTGTAGGGATCAGCCTACGGCTCCCTTCCAATCTGAACGTCGTGATTTTCCTCGACAGCAGTTCATAGGCCCACGGTTTATGTCGACCCGGTCACAGCTGCCGTCGTCTTGGGATCGCTATGAGATTCCGCAGTCTCCGCAGGCCCGACCACAACAGCCGTCGTCTTGGGATCGCCCAGCCGCTCATAACTCCATCGACGTCGGGCAAGATTATCACGGCCTACGGCAGTAGACTTCTTGCTGGGAGACACCTCTTCGTCGGAATCAATTGCTACAGCCCCGGCAAGAATCACCGAAAGAGATTAAATTGTTAGCGCCCAAATTCGAGGGATATGCAGCAACGAATTGGACAACCGACCGTGTCTCGATGGAGGAAGAAGACGCTGTGGAGGAGATCGAGGCGGAGAAAGACGATGGCCCACCAGAACCAATGCCTGAAGGTGTCGCCATCCACAGCCAAGAAGTTTTGGTTCTCTCCGACTCGATATCCGACTCCGATTCACTGGAAACAACCTGTGTGGAGTTCCCGTCGTCGCCATCCTCCGACAGGACGCGCGATGCGTGTGATGAAGATAATGGGCCGCAGCACTTCCCAAGACAAATTGGAGCTTTCATTCTTACAAAGTTGAAGGAAACTACAGATGATTACCTTGGGAAGTGTGGGACTCAAGCTATGCTTTCGATTCCAGATTATTTAAATGATGTCTCGCGAAACGCTACCAAGTGTGTTGGTAGAGTTGATGGTCTTGATGTTCAGAGATTGAGTAATGCGCTGATTGAAGTGGTGTTTTCGTATGGTTTGCACAGGAATGCTGTGGTAATGAAGCTTGAATCGAGGCCCCACGCACTCGCTCTCCGGTATAGCATCTCCGCTATCACGAGTGCCATATCATGTCAACTATTGGGAATTGTTTGGTGTGTGTTTGATCCAGGTGGGGATATTTCACCACCGTTTCCGTTTTGTTTCCCTTCGTCCCGGAGTTCGTGGTTCGCGGCAACATGGTACCCACCTTGAGGACAAGGTGGAATTTAACCGGGGGAGAGTTGATACGATCGTATCATTTATTTTAGGATAGTATCTTTTAGAATTATTTGTTTAGATTTATATTCATCTTTAGTTTATCTTTTCCTTGTTTAGTAGATATTCTAGCCCTATAAATATGGGTTTGTAATCTCATTATTATCATTGAAGAAGAAATAAGAAAATAACTAAAGTTTGCCCTAGTTCTGTTCTTCTTCCTCACGCAACGTGAGTTTATCTTCTGCTGCCGACGAGGACGTCCCTCGCGTCCAGCAACATCCACCGACGACCTTCACGACAAAGGCGCCGGGCTGTTCTTATCTCCGCCGACCTCGTGCTCGAGGCGCCGGACTGATTTCGTTTGTAGATCGACTCGTCGATCTTCCGTTAGGGTTCTACTCCTAACAATTGAAATGATAGGTACCCAAGCCAGGAGCCCTAACTCCACCCAAAAGCTAGCCTATGAGTGGAGGTTTGACCCCTTACTTAAGTACCAATCCACACTTGTTTGTGAATCCGATGTGGGATCGTATCATTCGACCCCCCTTAAGAGCCGGACGCCCACGGACGGCTCTCACTCTAGGCGGCTCTCACTCTGGTCCCTACCAGGTAGCCTTTTCCCAAGTAGACGGCGCTCACTCTAGGCGGCTCTCACTCTGGTCCATCAGGTAGCCTTTTCCCGCACCACATCCCGACCTCTCAATGAAAGCACCAATGATAGGTACCCAAGCCAGGAGCCCTAACTCCACCCAAAAGCTAGCCTATGAGTGGAGGTTTGACCCCTACCAATCCACACTTGTTTGTGAATCCGATGTGGGATCGTATCACTAGACTAGTTGAGTCAACGACAAAGCTCATCAATCACTTCAACACATCATGCTCAATGAGGAAAAAGATAAATATCATCTTTCAAATATTGTTGAAGTATTTCAATCACAGCTTAAGACTTGTTTTAAGATCACATAAAGAGTCGAGATTTTATTTTTCTTGAACATAGATTGCTTACGATGATGCTTTTTCCCTCTCTGACATAGATATGAACATAGAAGGAAAAACGAAATCCGCTTCCTTATAGTAGAAGTAAAGGAAATCAGATAAAAAAATAAAAATAAAAAAAGAAAAAAAAGAAAAAGAAAATAAAGACGAGAAAGTCACGCAAGAAGCAAATGGGTCAATATTTCTATCGGTTTCAACACTCATTGAGACATTCAAGAAACAAAGGTTTCGCCTTTAAATGAGTTTTATATCATTAGTGTTCTAATAGAATTTTTTTTTCTTTTTCTTGTAAGTCATTTGAATAATAATTGACATTTCACCATATTGGAATGCAGATGGGGATCCTATATATCCCAGAATTGTGTCCCATTATTGTGTATATGGCGGGGAAAAAAAGTATAACTAACAGATAGTTCTTAATGTGTGTATATAGTTAGTTCTAGTAAACAACTTATCCCTATATGTATATGTAAAATATCGAGAGGAGCTGTGACAAGGCAGGCGAGTTGTGGGGCACTTTTCGAGATTTTATTAATACTGCAGAATATGATTGTATACATTGAAAAAATATAAATATTCAAATAACTATTGACATCATGATCAAACAACAAGAAAGAAAAAAAACGAAATTAATCTATTTAATCAAACTGCTATTTTTTCTCCCCCAAAACCAACGAGTGAGGAGAAATCAAATTGTCAATGTACATGATCTTGCCTTAAGAATCTTAGCCTCACTGTTTCCGAAGTTATACCTTTTAATCCGTGATCCGTCGTCCCTGTTTAAGATGACATAACCGTTCGGACAAAAAAAAAAAAAAACCTCTATGACTATATATCAAAGCAACATATTTCGCAACATATATACGAATATCATCGATTTAAAATATATAGCAACGAAGAAAATGTTTCTCCAAGTTAATTGTTATTGTTATTATTAGGTATAATAACGCTCCAATGCCCACCATGAGCATACTTAATAGAGATAATATACCTTTTTGCTCAATTTGACTTTGTAAAATCAATTTTAGCTTTGAAATATAATTTATACAAAACTACTCAATTTTTGCTATGGAGGACAAATATGTCCTTCCCTCTCCCCTAGGATTGGTAAAGTAGCAGCTCAGCCCAGTCCAGTCCGGCCCGACCCACCCAAGCCAGGCCGGGCCGGCCTGCCCGTACCAGCCCGGCCCGTTCTGCCCGTACCAGCCCGGCCCGCTCTGCCCCGGCCCGTCGGCCCGACCCGTCTGGTAAACAGTACTAAAAGAACATAAACGTACTGCGTAATCAGTTACAATTTGATATTATCCATTTACCACTTACCACTTACCACTTACCCGTAAACAGTACTAAAAGAACATAAACGTACTGCGTAATCAGTTACAATTTGATATTATCCATTTACCACTTACCACTTACCCGTAAACAGTATTAAAAGAACATAAACGTATTGCGTAATGCAGTTACAAATAGGCATTATTCGTTTACCACTTACGGGTAAACAGTACTAAATGATCATAAACATACTATATAATTGCACATTTCGGGAGGAAAAAAAACTAAATTAAAATTTTCAGGCCGGGATAGGTCAGGCTGAACTGAGTTGGGCTGGGAGAGAGAGAAGGGGAGAGAGTGGCAATGTGCTCAAAAGTAAGGGTATTATTGTCCACCCATACCAAAATATGGGTAAAATTTGTGTTTTTTGTATTCCAAAGCAAAATTTAATATTATAATGTGTTTTTTGGTATTTTATTTTTTTCTTCTATTTAATATGCACACGGATGATGTGGCAATGTTTTAAATAAGGAAATTAATTTAAATGTATACCATAAAAACTAAACCCTACCAAAAAAAATTAAACCCCAAATGAAAATGATTAACGACGTGGCACTGCCAAATAAGCGTAGGAGAGCGTTTCTATTATTAGGTAGATGAGATTATGAATTTGTGATTTATATATATAGGAACATGACAATATCTCCTAGTGGAGAGGATGTGGGTGTGTGGTTGTCGGTGGCCAATGGCGGATCTAGAATTTTTTTTTTTTTTTGAGGGGGCTGCGTTTCATTTAATAGAAAGGAATGTGCTCTCTATTTTCTGTTAGCTTCACAAATATGTTTTTATTTGGCTTTTTTTAAATAATTGTTAGTGAAACTGTGTTGGTTCGATATTGTTTCACTCATTACATGCTAAATTATACTAAAATAGTTATATTTTTAGTCCCCAAAACCACCGTAGTGAGAGATCGAGCTGTCCACAAAGTTTGTCCAAAACTACATAATATTACATACTCCCTCCGTCTCATTGGTTTCGCTTCGTTTCTTTTCGGCACGGAGCTTAAGAAGAGAGTGTTAGGAGTGTTTAAGGTGTTTGTTAAGTAAAGTAGATAAATGATTAGTGAATAGTAACAACATTTTAATTATTAAAAATTAAATAAATAAAAATTATGTTTATATTTTTTTTGGTAATTAATTAATTTTGATATTTTTTTTTTTTGGTATCCTTAACAATTTCGAGCACAAAAAAAATTACATTTTCAGAATTAAAATCGGGGTTAAGGAGCAAAAATAAAGAATTGCATTTCAAGTAGAAGGAAATCTTAATCAAGGAGTACTAATTTTGAACTTTTCATTGATATGCACTTTCCCACCAATATTCAAACAACAACTAAGGAGGGAAACTAGCTAATTTCAGTATAAACACAGACAGCATCTCCCCTATTTCTACAACTCTTCTTGATAAAAAAAAAAAAAAAAAAAAACTGAAGAGGAAGAAGAACAAGTTGCTGAGATGGTGAGGCCACCGAAGAATCAAACGACTGCTGGCCTGACTTTGATCATCCAGTTCATCCTTACAACTTCTAACAATGGGAAGCCAAGGAGAGGAGCCATAACTGAAGCTGCAACCAAGTGGAATGTCTTCAGATCTTGTGTGAGTCGACTTTGGGCAGCTGCAAAAAAGCAAAGAGATGAAGGTAAGTCAATTCATAGTATTTCTGGGCATAAGAATAGAAAGAAATGGGTGAAGCACACACCTGATTTTGCAGTCATCAAGAGTCTTGATGTAAGTCTAAGAACAACTTTGAGAAAGATGGAAAGTAGTTTAAAGGCTATAGAATATCCTATCAATATCAGTAGAAGCACCCTTTGCAGATGGCATCAAAAACACATCCTGTTTTCATACACAAATTCTATCAAACCCTACTTGACTGCAGATAATAAATTTCTTAGAATTAGGTTTTCACTAGAATCCTTACATCTTGATAGAATCTTGAACAAGCTAAGATTCCAGAATATACACAATGTTGTGCATATTGATGAAAAATGGTTCTATATCACCAAGGGTTCAAATAGATACTATTTGACCCCTGATGAGGAAGAATCGTACAGAGCTTGCCAAAGCAAGAAATCCATTGGGAAGATAATGTTCTTGTGTGCTGTCTCAAGACCCATCCTCAATGAGGATGGGAGTGTATTGTTTGATGGTAAAATTGGAATTTTTCCATTCACTCATCAAGTTGAGGCACAGAGAAGGTCAAGAAACAGAGATAGAGGAACCTTAGAAACCAAAGCAATAAATTCTGTCACAAGACAGGTGATGAAAGAAACTTTAATCAACAAGGTACATGTATGAGTTGATCTCAGAATTAAGTTTTTCATCATTGATCATGTTTTGGCATTCCTTACTTTACCTTATCTTATCCAGCACATTTATCTCATTCAAGCCAACAAATTTACATAATGAAAACAGGTGATTCCAACTATAAAAGCCAAGTGGCCTGAAGGAGCAAGCAAGAACATAATAATTCAACAAGACAATGCAAAGCCTCATATCACAGATTCTGATCCAGAATTCAGAGCAGTTGCTAGTTCAGATAGTTTTAACATTTGCTTAGTACAACAACCACCTAATAGCCCTGATTGCAATGTGAATGACCTAGGGTGGTTCAGGGCAATTCAGTCACTGCAACAACAAATAACTTGCAAAACAGTGGATGATTTAGTGAATGCAGTGATGGAATCATTCTATGAGTTGCAGCCTTCAACTCTTAACAATGTTTTCTTATCATTACAAGGTGTAATGACAGAAATATTGAAGGTCAAAGGCCACAACAACTACAAATTGCCACACATGGGCAAAGAGGCATTGATAAGGGCAAATGCACTACCAGATAACCTAGATGTCCCATTGGAGTTGGCAAGAGACTGCATTGACTATTTAATCCAAGAAGGGCAGATAAATGGCATAGAGGCCTTGATGCATAGACTTGGGATTGAACAACTGACAGGATTGATATCAATTTGAAGCAGGCACAAGACTTTTTGACTAGTAAGGGACAATGTTGCACTTTTTGTTATCAAAAGCAAAGACATGCTTGTACTTTTGGACTAGAAAGTGCATTTTTTTTGTATCTCTCTAAGCATTTTGTTCATCTTTTATAGTAATGGAAGTGATCTAAGTTTATGCAAGTTATATTGCTCAAATTTGTATGCCAAGAATTGAACAATATCCATATCAATTCCAGCTAATGAACAACCAAACATATTCCAACAAGCAATGAACAACAACACATAGATGCATAGAGAGAATCATAGAATTCCAACAACCAAACATATTCCAACAATCAATGTTGATCCAGAATTCATCACAGAAATGCCATCAACCAACAAACTAAGCAGCTAAACCAGAGAGGACTAAGCATTTTACATGCATGAAACATTAATACATTAACAGAGAATTCTTCCTTAGTCGGGAAGAATGGAAGCTCCCATGGGTGGCTCTTAGGCCATCCTTCCGGCAGCCCCCTCACACATGCAGTGGCAGGCGATGGAAGAGGGATGGGCAGAGAAGCCGACAGTACAAAAGCTGACGGTAAAGAAGCCGACATCAGAGAAGACGACGGAAGAGGGCTGGGCAGAGAAGCACACAGCAGAGAAGGCGACGGCAGAGAAGCCGACGGTACCTCTCGCTTACCGCCGGCCTCCAGCAAAGCCAAAGACGTGCCAGATCTATCGGGATTCCGAAGATTCCCCGTACCTCCAAGGCTTCAAAGAGATGGGTACGGGTTTTGAGGAGGTGGAGAGTCCGGAGGTCCAGCGTCGGACCACCAGTCGCCGCCGGCGAGCCCACTGCTCAGAATATTTTCGGCGGTGGAAGGGGTACACTCCCGCTTCAGCCTCTTGCTCCGTTTCGTCATGGCGATGGGGGGGCGGCGTACGGTGACCCATTGATCTGGACTGCTTGCCGGCGAAGGATTGTTATCCATGGAGATCGGCTTTGGCATCGGAGAAGACATGAGATTGAGGGTGAGAATTAGGGTTCCTCAGCAAAAGAGACGAGGGGTTTTTTCCAATTGTGTGCGTAGTGTGTTAGCAGATTAGGGTTTTCTTTTCTTTTGTTTGAGTTGGGCTAATAAATGAAGGTAGGTGGGGAGTTGTTGAATTAGATTAGGATTACTTAATCATAATTAGTGAGGATTTTTTAATATTTAAGAATCCCTTATTTTTGATAATACTTTCCTTTTTAGGATCACATCACAAACAATTACACATGCTTTCGAGTAATTCATTTTCTCTCTTTTTATTTATTTATAATTATTAACTATATAAGATTAAAATTTAAAAAAAAAATCTTGTTGCAATAACAATTATACCTACACTCACCCCTCACATGCTATTATTTTAATAATATAAAATATATTAATATAATATTCATATATGAAAGGTGAGTGTAGTACACCTATATGTACACAAGAATTTCCCGTTTTCTTTGGATTTTTCTATTCTTTTAGTCGGTCCATTTAGTTTAATTTTACAATTATTAATTAAAATTTCTTAATCCAAGTATTTATATAATTGTTCTTTTATCATTTACTTCGGATTTTAAAGGTTGAATAATTATTATATTACTCCTATTAGGGATTGATGAATCTAAAACTATGGTATATGGTTTCAAAATTTCAAGATTTCGGAAGGAGTATAATTCATCTTATTATAATGTACTTCTATTTAAGTGGTGGGACACAATTACATACTCCCTTCTTTTTTCTTTTTTTTTTTTCTTTTTTTTCTTTTTTATCGGGTAAACACAAGGCACTCACATACATTTTTTATGACTTTCTAAGCTCAAGGAAAATTAATTGCTCTAATTATTGAAACTTGTTTAGGAACAACCCGGCGCTTTAATGCAGTATTTCCAAAGTGGGGATTCTCCAAATTGATCTCTAACAAGACTATAAGCAGCCAAACACCCCTTTAGTCTACATATATTTGATTTCAATTTTCATTGTATAACTTAGGAAGGTTAAGCTGTATCCAAAGGGAGTTGATAGTGTACGGGTAAACAACCAGTAGGTATCCATGTATTTGTGTTGCGCGTGGATTCAAATAGCTTTGGTACTCATCGGAAATTAAAGGCAGCGGTTACCCTACGCATCAAGAGCAAGATCCATGAAACTCACCACTGTTACAACTGTAAGCTTTTTTTTATTTATTTACTCCAAATTATATATACTTGCAGCTCCTATTCGAATTCTTAGTTTGGTCATGTTTAACAACCTAAATTTTGCGTTTTATCTTAAATTTTTAAACCCTTAGCTGGATGAATTTAAGTTAATTAAGATTGATATATAAAAGAAATTTTGCGTATAACATCTAGGTATTTTTGTTGCAGATGATCATTGGTTTACATCATCTTCTCAAAGTTTGGGATATAATGAATTCATTCGAATTGCTGATATGAGCAGTCGAGAATTTCTCGTTGACGATTGCTGCTTTATTGAAGTAGAAGTATATCTGTGCAAGCTCTTGCACTTGATGCACCTAAAACCTGGCTATTATTATTATTATTATGTTCGTAGAAAGAAGATTAATTGTTTGGATGGCTTAACTTTGTAAGCTGGACTCAAGTTCAAACATATTAATGAACCGTTGCTACTTTTGATATTTTGCAAGGACGGTTTTTGGTACTCGCTAATCTATACCCTGCTTGTGTTTTTTTTTTTCCTTATAATTCTCTCATCTTTTACAATCTACACTCGCTGAAGGGTTTGTTTTATCAGAGAATGAAATTAGCTCATGTTTGGTTCATATTTTTTTGGGTAAGGAAAGAGAAACAATTAATTGATTTTATTATCTTTTGTTTGGTTTGAGTAATATGTTATCAATTTTCCTTACTTGGGGGTAACTCAATCAATTACATTGTTACCCCTCAAGAAAGAGGGGAACAAGGAGAAAGGAAATCCCCTTCCAAGTGACTTCATTTCTTTTATTGAACCAAACACTCAATAAAAGTAATCATTATCATTTCCTTACTTAACTTGATTTCATTTCCTTTCCGTTACCCAACTTGAACCAAACGACCCTTAATATGTATCATAGTCTACAAAGTACGACAATTGCTCAGTTGAAATTTGTTAGTTGATCTCTTATGCTAGTGACAATATCTCTTTTTTTAAATATAATTAATTCTCAGTTGTTTTCTAAGTTTAAAAATATTCTTGACATGTGATGATCATCGGTTGGTACGATAAAACTATGTTAGATTATGGAATAAATTAGATTAGATTTAGTTATGGAACATGGATTTAGTGATGGAACAAATTAGATTTAATTGTAATCTTTTATCCTAAAATAGAAAGAAGAATTATTGTCTAAACACAAATTTCCATTATATTCAAAATTAAATGAAAATTAAAATTATGGTAAGAGTACAAAAATACCCCATTATTTATTTATTTATTATTTTCAATGATATCTTTGCAGGTTCCTTGAGGTTAAGGAGACAAGAGATGCTTAAAATTTGAATAACATTATATATTGACAAAAATTATCTTTCAAATTTCAACGGGGAATACACTAAGGCTGCGTTTGGTAATCATCTCAAGATGAAGAATGATGATTCATCTCAAGATGACTCATATGAATAGTGTCAAGATGAATCATTCATCTCACCATTTGGTAGCAAAAAATTCAGACCCGGATGATATCATATTGTGTTTGGTACAAATTGCAAAACTCTAGATTAAATTTAAATTGACTATTTTACCCTTATTAAATACCCCTACCGATTTCACTTTTATCGTTGAGATTAAATAGTACCCTTTATTATTTATTATTTATTACTCTGTATTATTATTATTATTATTATTATTATTATTATATTATTATTATTATTATTATTTTATTATTTATTATTATTATGATATTATGATTATTATTATTATTATTATTATTATTATTATATTGGTTGAGTTATTATTTTATTATTCTTGTTATTATTATAATTATTACTATGATGTTTATTATTTATTATATTATTATTATATTTATATATATTATTATTATATATTATTGAGTTATTATTTTATTATTCTTGATATTATATAATTAGTTACTAATTGTTCTTATTTATTATTATTATTATATTTATTATGTATTATCTTGTTAGATTATAATATTACTATTATTATTATTAAATTATTATTATTTATTATATATTACTAATTATATGTTACTATTACTATATATTATTATTAGTATTATTTTATTAAATTATTAATATTTATTATTATTATTATTATTATATTATTTATTTATTATTATGATTATTTTATACATTAATATTATTATTTATTACATTATTATTATTATTTATTATTATTACTATTATTAATTATGACTATTATTATTATTTTTATTACATTATTATTATTATTATTGATTATTATTATATTATTATTATACTATTATTGTTATTATTTATTTATTTATTATATTATTATATTTTATTACATTATTATTATTATTATTATTATTTATATAGTATTATTATTATTTGAAATCGTATAAATACATAAGGGTAAAATGGTAAGAGAGAGAAAATATTGTGTTACTGTTTTAATGAGTTCACCTCATCCGACCAAAAACGTGAGATGACTAAACAAGGCGGAACAGTGATATCAACGGGCCTTGTATATTTCAATTTTTTTAGATAGTTACGTCAATCTTGGTTCATCTTCGAGTCATCTTTTATTAATGTAGATGCCGATAATTTTTTATGTGTCTACAAATTAATTTAAATAAAAATAATTGAATTCTTGCTTTTCTCTGTACAATTAATTATATGTTAAAGTGCAATGGAAAAAAAAATGTAATGTACTTAAATGCAACCCAAAACTGAGGGAGTTTAATTTTCTAATATAGTTACATACATAATGACTAAATGGGCCGGGCTGAAAGATAATAATGAATTTTGCCTGCAAATAAGTATTTACAGCCCATTTAACCGTAAGTTATACTTGCAAATTTTTATTCGGTTCAGCGAGAACTAATGTCCCAACCGAAAAGAGAACAGGACTTGGAGCTAAGAAGCACTATAAATACCGGAGAAATGGCTGTTATTATACACGCAGCTGCGCGTTGAGCACATAGCGAACTATTCTTTCGCCTTTTACTAAAGAATACCGTGTGCTCGTCGCAATTCAAGCAGCATACGCCAGTTTTTGGAGGGTGTTTTCTTTAAATAGAAAACCCCAACAATTACGAGTACAATCTTGTTTTATAGCGGATAAAAGAACAGCTGTTAAGGCTTTTGTTGTCAACGCTCCACAGCCTAAAATGATTTATCTAGACGAATTCTAAAATAAAAATATATTGCATGTGTAAATTTATTATAACCAAAAGTTATAATTAAATTATCAAATTTTTGGAATGAATTTTTCTTTTATCATACTTTTAAAGCTGAAAATTGAATAAGAAAATAAGAATTACAAGAGAATTTGAAGGATATTGGGAGTTTCAAAAATAATTTGGATTCATATTTTGCTAGGAGAGAAAATTATAATCTCCAATGAAAATATTAAATGATAGAAAATGGCTGATGATATATTTTTTTTTAATTAAAATCTCCAATCAATATATTATTTCTATTTATAGACAACTTTAAAATATAAATTTTGGTATAATTTGTCTTTTAATAAAAATTTATTTGCATTATTATCTAGATAAGATCTGTCTTTCAAAATTCATTTAGACCAATCACGACTTGTCAAGTGACGATATCTGATAGGATTATATAACCTTTTTTACCCGACAACTTGTTTCAACAATCGAGTCATGCATTTACATTTCATTTCTTTTTTTATCATTATGTTTGTCTTATGCAAACGACTCATGATGAGACTCACCGATAACCCTAATCTTTAGTCTTAACTAGAATTATTAAATTAGTTTTTTTTTTAGGTAATTATATTTATGGTAGTAGTATTACATTACCAACACCACTTGAGAAAACAAAATTTGTAATTCATTAGCCTTTTTAGCTAGTGAAGTACAGTATTAGTTAATATTGAAAGGTAGTATAATTCTTCAAAAGATATATTTTTTGAAAGGTAAAAGAATATGTAATACAATTAGATTTATTAACTGCCCAAATTCCATCCCACTATTCCTCTTTTCTCCCGATTCCCACCCTTCGTCAAATTGCAAAATGAATATAAGAACTTTTAAAAAACAATGAAGACTTCATTACAATATACAATTTGAACCTATCTAATCAACTAAAAACATTTACTCAAGTTACTTAGAAAGATTAACCATTTTTTAACATTTCATGGTAATATAATCTTGAAGTTGTGCATCCAAATAATAAGAAGTCTATTCCAGCATGTCATAATTTTCTTAGTCCATCTTGGATCTCTTTTTTCCGTGAACTAGTTTGTATCCCGTCGAAATTCGACGGGTATCACTTTATAATATATTTTATAAATGAAAGTATATCAAAAATAATTTATCTTAAATCCGAATCGAAAATAGCCCGAAGGATTTGCCAGATTAACCTAAAGTTTTGTAACAATGCTCATTCTGTGTCTAATATATTATTAGTTATAATAATTTGCATTCATAATTATCGATACATACTAAAAGAATTTTAATATTTTCTTGTCCAACGGGCCACCTCAAAATCGATTTTGTGTTTAGCACATATTATTATATATATATTTTTTTTAATTGACAAACATATACTAAAAGAATTTTTTTAAAAAAAATGGCAAATGGACCTCCTTAAAGTTGAATTAGTGTTATGGCCAAAATATATTAATAGTGTAGTCTACCATAACTGAAAATAGTCTGAGCTTTTATTGGCCAACGCGTCACCTCAAATTGATTTTGTATCTAAAAATTAGAAATTTATTTTTTATTACAAAAATTTAACAATCATAATTATCGATGCATACTAAAAGAATTAAAAAAAAAATATTGGTCAATGGGCCACCTCAATGTCGAAATAGTGTTCTCGAACTGAAAATAGGCCAACGTGCCACCTCAAACACTTCAAAATAGGACGCCGTGCCACCTCAAACTCAAAATCGATTTTGTATCTAATATATATATTTTTTGTTACACAAGTTTTACAATCATAGTTATCAATACATACTAAAATAATTTCAAAAAGTTCATGGCCAACTCAAAATCCATCTTGTATCTAAAATTTGCAAAAATTGACAATCATGGTTATTAGTACATTACTAAAAGAATTTCAAAAACTTTTTAGCCGACAGACCACCTCAAAATCGAAGTTAAAATATTTTAACTTAAAAACACTTTGGCTTGATTAACCCGAGCTAAAATTGGCCGATGATGGTTGTGTTTGTATACTGTCAAATGTCTTAAATTAAATATATATTTCTTGTTACAAAAATTTATCTATCATAGTTGGCATACTAAATTTTTTTAAAAAAAAACTTCTTGGCCAATATGGGTCACCTCAAAATCGATTTTATGTCTAATATATTGATGACGAAGCGTAGCTCAATTGGTAAGACACTTTCCCTCCAACCAAGAGGTCGGGAGTTCGAGTAACTCAAAAGTAGTTAGCTTGATCAACCCGAGCATGATATAAATGACCTTAATTTCTTGGCCAACGAGCCACCTTAAAATCGAAATAGTATTAGGGCCAAATATTTTAACTCAAAAATAGTTTAGCCTGATCAACACGAGCCTGATAGGAATGACCTAAAAATTGAATGAGTTGTCTGGTCTTATATGTTATTTTACAACAAAATACATACAACCTTCTCGAAATCGTTGAGTGCGACAATTTATTGGAAGTAATATCAAACACGCTAAATTATATTAAAAAATAAATTAATAAATAAATTATTTATCGGATAGTTGTATTCATTATATATCTCGAGTCATTTGTTGTCAAAAAAAATACTCCCTCCGTATCGCCGAATGTAGGTGTAGATTAGCCTAATAAAATATTAGGATTATATGTGTAGATTAGGAAAATAAAAATATTAGGAATAGCGAAAAATTAGAAACATAAAGTATGATTTTATACATATTTATTGAAAATTTTGATAAATAGAAATAGAGGATGTAGGAAGCGCCACGTAAGCACATGGATCGTTGTGGTGCTCCGAATATATTGATTATATAACCTATTCAAGAATCTGCATGAATAACTTACATGCAGTGTGTTCCCCAAATACGCTTCCTTGCTTCAAATCTTTTATAAGCTCTTCCAGTTTAATTTTAAAAACTCGAACTGATATATCTTGCCTATCTTCTGCTCTTAGTCCCCTATTCTTAACAAACCTCACGATCTCAGTCCATTTTAGGTTGCATGTAAAAGAAATAAACAACGACGAGTAGCCAGTCCACCTACAAATTGCCATGACATCTTGATAGTTTTGTATCATGTACCGCTTACCTCCAGTGAATAATGATGGCAATATCAAAGGCCTACCAACAGATGAAGTGTTTGTATTTCCTTTACTTTAGTGATCCTTGATATTACAATATATTTATGCTCTAAGAGCTTGTTGATTGTGCCGAATCCACTTTAACCGTTGTGTTTCCATCATCGTGTATCCGTCAACAATAAATTAGTGTAGCAAGCGTCTGGCAAGAAGAAGTTGTTGCCCTTCATTTCCCCTATCTTGAATTCTAAATGCTAAGAATTTCCTAATTGTGAGTTTATTCCTCTTGCTTGTATCAGATTCAAAATGCCGAATATCTAGATGGTAACCATCCTCTCCATTAATGAATATAGGTGGATATTAAAGTGGAAGGTAAGTTTGGTGAAATTCATTGATCCGATGTATATTACTGGAAATCTTCTCAACAATTATGTCTCTTTTGTCGGGCATCGAATCAATATCTCCAACAATAAGCTAGTGCAGCCACCTCCGGTATTGTAGGCATATTATATGTTCTACTATCTCTTGATCTTTTTCTTATGAGTCGAAGCTTCATATCCACGAATTTATCGCTTGATATACGATTGGCAACCATTCGGTAAATCTTGGCATACGCACTGTGTCTGTCAATCATTTGTTTCGGATCATTCACGAGAATATCATCAAAAAAAATTTGTGGATTTCCTTTACTGTAAAATAATAAAATTATAAAACATGGTTAGATAATATATGATCTTGTAATACATAAATATATACAGTTCTAATAAAATTTTACTACAATTGATTTATTTAATCATTTATCATATTAAGAAATCACAAACTACATTATTATTATATATATTATTATTTAATTGATATCCAACTTTTCATGAAAGAAAATTCGATCATAAACGCAAAGGATATTCTTAGGCATGATAATATATGTTGGCCTAACATAAGGAGAATTTTAAATATCTGAATCCCTGAAAGATAAAATTCCATTCAAATTAATACAGAAAAATCCATCATTACTTTCCCTCATGAAAATATAGGTATGAATGATTTCGTACGTGTTGCAAGATTATTATGATTATTATTGGGTATAGACATATATATTGAAGATAATTATAACAAATAGAATTAGATTCTTAGAATCCCTAGATATGTGTTTATGAAATTTCTCATATATGTATGGTAATAAGATATTGATGAATTGTTATTATGTGATTATATTAAATAATAATTTAATATGTATAAAAATATAGAATTTAGATAAATAGGAAACGGAGGATGTAGAGGGACGCCACGTAGGCGCATGGATCGTTGTGGTATTAGGAATCCGCTGCGGAACTATATATAAAATTTGACTTTTAATTTTTGCAGAATTCAAACTAATTTTGGCATTCTTTCTTCTTCTTCTTCTTCTTCTTCTTCTTCTTCTTTTTCTCTGAAATATTATATGTTTAAAGAGACAATTCACAAAAGTTGACATGTATTCTGAAATGAAACCCACCAAACTGGAGGGAATTAATTTTCTAATATAAATGACATATCATAATTAATAACGTGCGAAATTATTAATATATGTTTGATAAAATAGTTTGAAATACTCAAGTGGCATTGGTCATTACACACATATGTAGTCATACATACAATCATAAATTGTCAAGAACGACACTAGCAATTTAGTTCAAGACTTGATGCTTATACAATGTTATATACTCCCTCCGTCCTAAAGATAATGTCATGTTTTTTTTGCCACTAATTTTATGCTTCCTTCCTTCCATTTATTTGAGTGCGAGAATTAAGAAAAATGTGTAATTTTTTTTCCAATTATGAATAATATTATACTTATACTATACATAATTGGGAAAAAATTACACATTCCATTAATTTTCGTGCTCAAATTTATAGGACGAAAAAACTTAAAATTATTGTCAAAAGAAACAAAACGCTATCTTTGGGACGTATGAATATTAAATAAAACACTGGTGAAATTTTGGAGCCCATTACAAAATTACTTGAGAAAAAATAATAATCGAAACTAAAAAAAAAAAAAAAATCAAACAAAAGTAAATTAATGCTGAATTATTACCTTTTGTCACAAGACACGCTAAAGTTAAAAAATTGAGACCTCAAATTTTGAAGGAAAGAAGCAAAACAGTTCTGAGAAGGGAAAAAAGAAAAGCTAACTATCCCACATCGGAAAGCTAGTAGATGTGATGAAGCAATAGCAGTTAGATAAAGAGGAGAAAGGAAACTGAAAAACATACTTACCTGGACGGGGTCTATGGGTGATCTATAAGGCCCATGGCCTAGGTTGGCGACCTCTATTGCACTTAGGAGGGGCGCCCGCCTAAAGTCGGCCCAAGTGGTCGAGCTTACGTCATAATTTGTGTCAGTGGGGGCCTGCGTTCGCGCGGCCCCTGCCCAATTCAGTTAAGTACTTGCAAGCCCATACTTCCAACTTTGTTAAGCAAGATTGAAATTAATAACAGCCCAATAACGCTGACATGGTTGATTATATTTTTAAATTTCTAAATTAAATTCTTCCATTACATATCAATTAAGAGGGAAAATGATAATTTTTAAAACATTCAGGTAAGTAACCGCCATTCTTTTTTTTTTTTTCTCCTTGAATGAATGCTTACTGTACTTAAATCTTATGTGGGCTTCCAACTGATTTTGTACTGTATTTGTGTAAATACATTCAATCAATTATAAAGTGCGGAATTCACATAATAATACTCCCTCCATTTCATATATATTGACACCTTTCTTTTGGCTTTTCTGGCACGTTTTCACGCTCTCGATGATGGGTTTTAAAATGGATTTTTAAAGAATTCTTTCTTTTACGAGATACTACTAGTATCCCGTAAAAGAAAGAATTCTTCAAAAATCCATTTTAAAACCCATCATCGAGAAGCGTGGAAAAGCGTGCCAGTAGTATCCCGTAAAAGAAAGAATTCTTCAAAAATCAATTTTAAAACCCATCATCGAGAAGCGTGGAAAAGCGTGTCAGAAAAGCCAAAAAGAAATGTGTCAATATATATGAAATGGAGGGAGTATATATTTTTTGACAACCTAAAGCGTGAAATATTGCAAGTAGTTGGTACCTGTGCCTAGCTATTTATTTTTGTTGAATTCTTCTACAAACATTTAAGGCATTATTTCCGGGCAACTCTTGATATAAGAGTAATAAAATGCTCATTTACACAGAAAAAGAATTTCAAACTTGAAATACTCTTTTTGTTCTATTTGTCTTGGTGCATTTCTTGGATATATATACATGTGATTGTAAGATAATAGGAACGTTTCAAAATAAAAGGGACGGGGGAAATAAAATTAGGCTGTTTTTTTTTTTAAGTTTTTGTTCCCGTCACCACTCCGAAGAAGAAAATGCAGAGTCATTTGTGAATTATATCATTTTCTTAATTCCTATGTCTATAAATAAAACAACAATAAGCATCGAAACTCAGAAGAAAAATAACTCCTATTTCTGCAGATTATTTAGGAGTTCGAGCTCATATTGGTTTCATGGGTTCAAAATAGTTCAATTCCATGACCTTAATCTCTTAAAAATTCTAATCATCATATCATTATTCTCAATGATTTTCATTCGAATGACTTCAATATCAAATGCACATGCTAGGAAAATGAAAATTAATTTCAAAATTATTGGTCTTTCATTGCCTTACTTTAAAATAAACTCTATAAAATTTAGTACATAATCCCACACCGGTAGCATATACTTATTTATTAAGGTATATAATTCAATCACCTTAACCTATCATCGCCGAGCCAATTAACGATGACTTGTAACCTAAGTAGGGGCATTAACCACAATGATGCATCTTATGCACAACCACAATGCATGTTACGTGCAATTATAATACATCGTGCATTGCAAAATAGTGCTAGTATCAACCACAATGCATGTTACGTGCAATTATAATACATCGTGCATTGCAAAATAGTGCTAGTATTATGATGATGCATTAGTCATCATAATGCATTCTAAATACATTTTTAATGCATCAAATAATTTTAAATATCTACAGATAAGTCCATTTCTCATTTCTTACCAAAAATCTATTTTTTAAATGTGTGAATTCCAAGGACTTTGCTTCTCATCAGAAAGTGAAGGCAGAGGTTGTCTTGCGCATCAGAAGCAAATTATACTTATTATCTAATTTTGATTCCTTCTAAAACATAAAGTGATAAGAAACCAAAAGAAAAGGGCATGAGTTTAAAATTCGATAATAAGTATAATTTGGTAAAGAGAACCACGTGCATGGTTAGTAGAGCTAAAATAAAACTTTGCTTGAATAAGATTTAAGCTATAATGTACGGATTTTTTCTAACCACGACCCGTTGGGGTCCCTGCTTCTATATATTGATTCCAATCAAACCTCGACCTCTTGCATTTTCTGTCGATGAACAAGCTCTTTATGTTGCTGTACATAATAATGGCCACACAATCCAACCTACATCGAAAGGTTTTGAAAACAAGTTAAACAATGTAGGCTTCAATTTTCCGAGTATATTGGGGATTGACAAGTTCGAATCTAGAGTATTTGAAGCTAGAGGCCATAAATGGTTTGTTCAACCATCTTTTCTTCTAGTTGCGTTCTCTTTGATGGACATAAAAAGGAAGGAAAATATAGTGTTTACCCTTTAAATTTTTTCTTATTTTCCACCTTTTCTCACTTCCTTATCTATGATGAAGAATTTTACTCTATTGTTAGTGGGATAATATTTCCAGTGGGATAATATTTTCCTTCCATTGGAGTAAAAATGAAGGGGAAGAAAGAGAAAGAGGTTGGAAAATATGAGAAATAAGGAAAAATTTAAAAGGTGATTGCTAATTTTTCCTTTCTTTTTCCATCCATCAAAGAGAACGCAACCTTAGTAATTAATTAAAATCTAGCTAAATTTGCATCATTCTAATCTAATTTGCATGAAAATGATAATTTATCCTGATTCCTGAGGGATACAAGAGTGAAAACGATGAGTGCAACATTTCTGTATACTTTGTCATGGATGAAACTGAATCTCTGCCTTTGGGTTGGGAGTTTAATGCCATTTTTACCTTCTTTGTCTACAATCATCACAAGAAGACTGTTACCTCTCCGTCTTTCTCAACTGCGTTGACATCCAAAGCTCTGCTCCTCATCACAAAGCGAAGGTAGAAGCTATCATCCGCATCAAAAGCAAGATCGATGATACACACACACACCACTCTAAAATTTGTAAGTCATTTTTTTTTTTTTTTTTTTTAAATCCAAATTTATTGCGTGTAGTCATAATTGAAGGAAATTTAAGAAATGTATTGATATTTACCAAGGTAATTTACAATTTACGTGTAAATTAATATTCAACTTTTCACAATTGTGTTCGAACTTACTACCTCCGTCTCATTTAAGTAGGGACGGTTCCTGTAGATACAAGAATCAAGAGAGTAGAGATTGTGTGGCCATAATTAATTCTGAGGAGAGAGAGTTAATTGTGGTCAAATATTCTTTGCCATTTAAGGAAACAGGTCTATTAGTTGAGACGGACCAAAACGGAATACAGGTCTACTTAAATGAGACAGAGGTAGTAAATGAAATAGCAGTTAATTTAACATTTTCACAAAGTATTTTGAACAAACACATATCAAATCATATATATATTTTCTTAGATATCCAATTCAGTCGCGATCATAAAAAGCTGCATTAAATTAACAACACTAAACATTTTCTCATATGCAGCAGGTAAAAATTTGGCATGGTTTACATCTGCTTTTCCATCTTGCGGGCATCCTGAATTTATACCAATTGCTGATATAAACAATAGAGGCTTCCTTGTTGACGACTGCTGCATCCTAGAAGTCGAAATCTCCGTGCTGGATCTTGTACTTGATGAACCTAAACTCTAGTTTTTGTTTCCATGGCTTAGCTTTGAGGTGCGCCTCAAACAATGTTGCAATTTTTCATCTCTTTTTTCCTTTCTAAGGATCAATATCGTCGTTCGTCCTAAATTTAATTCACCAGTTTTTAAATGAAAGACCGCATAAGAAAAATCACAATTTCCATTCGTGACACCAAATCTCTGCCTTTCGGGTAGGACGTCAATGCCATCTTTGCCTTCTTTGTTTACGATTATCATATGCACAATTATCTATGCTTTTGAGGTTATTATATTCATGTTTGTTCTACTATTTCTGCTATGTTTACCTTGTTGACGATATATAGTTGTGTGTTTGGTGCTGAAGTTTTCGTCTTCAAAAGGGAAGCCAATGTGTTAATGAATGTTTCTCTCGTTTTCTCTTTGTATATATATATTCAAAGGAACAATTCGCTAGGCCAAAACCGCGCTGTATATATCTCAATTTATTTCTACTGCATTGATATTAGGCTCTTATAATTGGATCACAGTTTAATGATATTGGGCTTATAATTGGATCCCTAAAACTGGGCCCAACTCAATTAATTAAAATTCAGCCCACACCACCCATACCACATCGGAAAAACAAACAAATAAGCACTTCATTATTTAAGAATCCCAGGGCGAAAGGTTGCCGGGCTAAGTAGCGCTAGCCTATGACCTGAGCAGGGGCATTAAGGCGATGTCGAGATTGGAATTTGGTCAGGGTAGAAGTGGGGGCCTTTCAACAGGGTCCGTAATCCAGAGAGCTGGCCCCGAACGTGATAGATCCACTGAAGTTGGATCTCGCACAGCATGGCTGTGTTAGCCTAGGATCGTTTCATGGAAGCTCCGGAATTCACAGCACGGCTGCGGTTGTGGCTGTGTCAGCCTAGGGAGGTGCGGCCTCTATGGGTTGTGTTAAATGGTTACACGTAATATTTGCTGGCTTGGCAGAGCAGCAAGCACCGCTAAGGGGGGTCAGCTCTAACCACGGCCTGTTGTTGGCCTCGATTCTATATGTCGATATTCCAATCGAGCCTCAACCTTTTGCATTTTTCTTCCGTCGATGAACAAGCTCGATCTTTATGTTGCTACATACTACGCATAATGGCCACACAATCCAACCACATTGAAAAGTTAAACAACGTAGGCATCAATTGTCCGGAGTTTCTCTATTCATTTTGTAAATTTGTATCCAGGCGAATTAAAAAAATTATTTTCTCCTTTCCTTTATCAATATTCGATTAGAATAAAGTGGTATTAATTACGTACATCATTACATAGCTTTATGCAATTCTAAGTCAAAGTCTTTGCTTTTGCCGGTATATTGGGGTAGAAAAATGAAATGACAAACAAATGAAATGAATATCACAATCGTATCTCAAATTTTTTAAAAATTTTGATTTTTACAATGATTTAGTTTAATTTATGATTATTTTATAAGGTTCACACATCTAATTTCAGATTATAATTATTATTTGACATTTAATTTCATTTTTATTAGTTATACTAGGGTTGATAAATTGAAAATTAGGGTATATAAACTTTAAAAATTTCAATTATTATTTGTAAATGTTTATTATATAATTTACGATATTATAATATATTTTACTTTTAGAAAGCATAATATAAAACTAATAAAAATTAAATTTTGAGAAACGTATCGAATTCGAGGCAAAGATCCTCCCCAATGGAGATCCTCATCTACTCAGCTAATAGATATGGATATTAAGGCATTTCCAATGGAGAACCCAAAAATCGGAGAGACCCCCCTCCCCAACATTAGCCTCAGTGCACAGGTTCCTTCCGGGGCTCCCTCCGATTTTTTTTTTTTTTAAATTTCTTTTATGCAATATATTTAATTTAAAAATCAAATAAATACAAAAAAAAACCTTTTATTGAATATAAAAACTACATTACATAAAATAATGTCAGACCTCAAACAACTAGTAGGTTCTCTGAAAAGTAAAATTATATAAATAAAAAATAAATAAATGAAATATTTACAAATGAAAATTTTATTTTTTTATATCAGGCAAACAGGAAATTTCATTTAAATTATAATTTTTAATTACACAATTTACATGAAGTCTAGATTTAAAATTTACACAATTTAATTTCCGTTGAACTGAGCCTAACCCGTATGGTGGTGGTTCAAGTCTTGGTCCGGGCCTGTTGACCACCGGACCAGGCTAAACCCATTGACTTCCAAGCCGATCCCGGCCTTCCGAGTATGGGCAGGTCTAGTTAGCCCTATTGATTTAACTTGTAGCCTTGTAGGCTATTTTTCCACTCAAGTGGGATATCACAAAAGTCTAGTAAAACCATATGTTCTTCGGATGAGATTCTCGTGACTAACCGTGTATCAAAATCAATTTTGCTTGATTTTTTTTTGAATTTATATTTAATATGATTTAGACTAATATTATACTATCAATTAAAAGTGTTTTATTAATTCAATTAGGGTATATAATTATTATGTTAGCATTTTATGTATTTTTAACTAATAAAATCAAAATTAAATACTAAAAGATTAATAATAAATCCTAATTAGATTAGTGAACACAAAAATATGAAAACATCCATTTTTAATAACAAAATTATTTTTCTAGCCATCTTCATCAGATAAAAACTTTTTAGCCATTTTAAAAGATAAGTGATACACATCAAACAGGAGAACTCAGCCCAAAAGATTAGCCTATAAGGAGAAAGAGCTCATTTAATGTATATACCTCACACTAGTTGTTCTCACAACCGATGTGGGACATTGAGTCCATAACATTCGACCCTCCTTTGAGGGCCAACGTCCTTGTTGGTCACGATCATGTTGGTCACGGCTGGTTCTTTGCCAGGTCACCACTCCGTGGGCCACCACTCTGAGTTCTCGTTGGTCACGGCGGATTCTTTGCCCGGTCACCACTCCGTGGGTCGCCACTCCAAGTCGGCCCCAACGTACTCGTTGGTCACGGCGAGTTCTTTGCCCGGCCACCACTCCGAGCTGTCTGGGCTCTCAATGAAAGCACCAATGATACACACCAAACAGGAGAACTCAGCCCAAAAGACTAGCCTATCATGAGAGAGAGCTCATTTAATGTATATACCTCACGCTAGTTATTCTCACAACCGATGTGGGACATTGAGTCCGTAACAATAAGTGTCTAAAACACCCCGTAATCATTTTTTTAAGACTAATATTATACTATCAATTAAAAGTGTTTTATTAATTCAATTAGGGTATAATTATTATTTTAGTATTTTATGTATTTTTAACAAATAAAATCAAAATTAAATACTAAAAGATAAATAATAAATCTAATTAGATTAGTGAACACAGAAATATGAAAACATCCATTTTTAATAGCAAAATTATTTTTCTAGCCATCTTCATTAGATAAAAACTTTTTAGCCATTTTAAAAGATAAGTGTCTAAAACACCCCGTAATCAATTTTGGAATGAAATTTTATTTTATCATACTTTTAAAGCTGAAATTTGAATAAGAAAATAAAAATTACAATAGACTTTAAAAGATTCTGGGTGTTTTGATAGTTTTGAGAGAGTGAATGATTTTGGGAGTTTCAAAAATAATTTGGATTCGTATTTGCTAGGATAGAAAATTATAATCTCCAAAGAAAATATAAATGATAGAAAATGGATGTTGAGATTTTTTTTGTGATTCAGAACATATCAATATTGTGACTATTTATAGAGAATTTTATCATATAAAATTTTTGTTTTTAATAAAAATTTATTTGCATATTATCTCGATAGATTTATCTTTTAAAAATCACTTAGGCCAATCACAACTTGCCAAGTGACATTATCTAATAGGATCGGATAACCTTTTTTACCTGACAACTTGTTCCAACAACCAAGTCATGCATTTACATTTCTTTTTCATTTTCTCTTTTATCATTCTGTTTGTCTTATGCAAACGACCTATGATGAGAGTCACCGATAAATATAAGCTTAACTAGAACAATTAAATTAGTATTTTTTTTTTTTAGGTAATTACATTTATGATATTAGTAGTACCAACACCACTTGTGTTGAGAAAACAAACTCTTTAATTCATTAGCCTTTTTAGCTAATGAAGTAGTATTAGTTCATATTGAAAGGTAGTAGTATAATTCTTGAAAAGAAATATTGAAGGTAAAAGAATATGTATTACTACTAGAACTATTGACTGCCCAAATTCTATCATACTATTCCTCTTCTCCCGATCCCCATCCTTCGTCTTCTTGCAAATTGAATATAACTAAGAACTTTCATTAAACAATGATGACATCTTCATTTTCTGATTAAAAAAATAAAATGAAGACATCATTACAATATACAAAATGAACCTATCTAATCAACTAAAAACATTTACTCAAAGAGACTTAGAAAGATGAACCATTTTAGAACATTTCATGGAAATCTAATCTTGAAGTTGTGCATCAGAATACTAAGTCTATTCCAGCATGTCATTATTTTCTTAGTCCGTCTTGGATCTCATCTTTCAATGAATTCGACTTTTAATGTTTTTGCAGAATTCATAACCCGGATAAATTTTCTTATTGTTCTATAATTTAATTCAAACTGATTTTCACATTCTTTCCTTTTTTTTTCTCTCTGTAAAATTATATGTTTAAAGAGCCAATTGCAAAAAAAATTGACATGTATTCTTAAATGCAACCCACCCACCAAATCCGAGGGAGTTTAATTTTCTAATATAAATAACAACTCATAATTAATAATATACGAAACTAATAATATATGTTTGATGAAATAGTTTGAAATACTCAAGTGGCATTGTAGTCTCATATATACAATCATAAATTGTCAAGAACTAGCAAGTTAGTTCAAGACTTAATGCTTATATTATACAATGGTATTATTAAAACACTGGTGAAATTTTGGAGCCCATTACAAAATTACTTACGATAAAATAATAATCGAAACTAAAATACAATTATTCAAACAAAAGTAAATTAATGCTGAATTATTACCTCTTTGTCGCAAGACACGATAAAAGTTAAAAATTGAGACTTTAAATTTTGAAGGAAGGAAGCAAAACAGTTATAAAAAGGCGAAAAAGAAAAGCTATAAATATCCCACATCGGAAAGCTAGTAGATGTGATGAAGCAATAGCAGTTAGATAAAGAGGAGAAAGAAAAATGAGAAACATACTTACCTGGACGGGGTCTATGGGTGATCCATAAGGCTCATGGCCTAGGCTGGCGACCTCCATTGCACTTAGGAGGGGCGCCCGCCTAAAGTCGGCTCAAGTGGTCGAGCTTACGTCATAATTTGTGTCAGAGGGGGCCTGCGTTCGCGCGGCCCCTGCCCAATTCAGTTAAAAATGCTTGCAGCGCCCATATATGCTAACTTTGAAAAGTCTTTTTATTTGTTATTTTTTTTTCCTCTCTTGAATGAATGCTTACTGTACTTAAATCTTATGTGGGCTTCCAATTGATTTTTTACTGTATTTGTGTATATACATTCAATCAATAATCAATTATAAAGTGCGGAATTCACATAATAATATATATTTTGACAACCTAAGCGTGAAATATTGCAAGTAGTTGGTACCTGTGCCTAGCTATTTATTTTTGTTGAATTCTTCCACACATTTTTAAGGCGTTGTTTCCGGGGAACTCTGGACATAAGAATAATAAAATGCTCATTTACACAGTAAAGAATTTCGAACTTGAAATACTCTTTTCGTTCCGTTTTTCTTGACGTATTTCTTGGATATATATGTGATTGTGGAATAATAGAAACGTTTAAAGAAAAACGGGACGGAGGGAACAATAAAATTAGGCTGTTTTTGAACAACTCAAGATAAAAAAGTATTGTTAATTTCTTCATGCTCGTTCCAAGTTCGAAGTTTTTGTTCCCGTCACCACTCCGTAGAAGAAAATGCAAAGTCATTTGTGAATTATATCATTTTCTTAATGCCTATGACTACAGTAATAAGCATTGAAACTCAGAAGAAATATAAAAACTATTTCTGCAGATTATTTAGAGTTCGAGGTCATATTGGTTTCATGGGTTCAAAATAGGAGTTCAATTCCATGAAATTAATCTCTTAAAAATTCTAATCATCATATCATAATTGTCAATAATTTTCATTTGAATGACTTCAAATCAAATGCACATGCGAAGAAAATGAAAATTAGTTTCAAAATTATTGGTCTTTCATTGCCTTACTTTAAAAATGAACTCTCTAAAATTTAGTACATAATCCCACACCGGTAGCATATACTTATTTCTTAAAGGATATAACTTAATCTTCTTGAATATATTTCGCCGAGCCAATTAACGATGGCTTGTAACCTAAGTAGGGGCATTAAGATGATTGAATGTTGGGCCAAATCGGCTGACTGGGCCATGCTGCGCTATTTCTGGCCTGCCCATTTCAAGCTGGGAGTTGGGCTAAGTGGCCGTGCGAAGGCATGGGCTTCTTGGCCTTTAGAGTGGAGGGCACCGCGTCAGGCTGGCTTCACAGAGCAGCGTCTAACCTCCCGCTCTTGGCAGTGGAAGGATAACGGGCCGGTGTGTAACTGGGCCCATTGAAGACAGATCGGTTGGCCCCAATTAAACATTCATTTTTTTTGCTTTATATATTTTTTAATTTCATTCGGGAATAAATGCTCAAAATTATCTTGTCATGTTCAAATCTGAATTTCATTTACTAAGTTCAATTTTGCAAATTTTTTCCAACCTCGTAAGTTGTTATTTGTGTTCTACTTCCTCTGTCCACGATTTTTAGACACGTTTTTTTTAGCACGCATATTGATGATGGATTTTAAAATGATTTATTTTTACATTTATTTTTGTTAGTGTTAGATGCATGTAGTACTCGTGTTCATGTATTATTTTATCTTCATATAGCTTATTGTGTCATATAAAATAAGGTTTAAATTAAATGATGATATCTCCCCCATAATTCGTGAACACTTGTTGAAGATGCAAACATAGTATTCTTCCGATTCCGATTCCGAATTCTCATTGATTAGCCTATATATTACTCATTCCATCCGTGAAAAATGTGAGCATTTAGTTTCAACAGGCGTCTTAATATTTATAATGATTTTGATGTTGATGTTAAAGCGAAATGGATATTAATTGATTTTGAGAGTGGAAAGAAAATCATAGATACGAGATTCACGTTTTAAAATAGACTGTACACATTTTTGGCAGACGAATAGAGTATAAAATAACATGTCTAAAATTTTGTTTCTCATCCCATATCGGTATCTTATTCTTATTCACTAATGTATATAAACAAAAAAAATAGTATAGAGATTGCCGAGCCATGTAACGAGGGCTTGTAACCAAGTGGGGCATTAAAATGATTGGATGATTGGCCCTCTTTTCTGTGATTTGGCTTTGGTTAAGACGTCCAATTTGGCTAATGTTAAGAGATGATCGGTGGAGATCCCGCGCCACGCTGTCTTCACAGAGTAGTAGCGTTAATCATCATTAACGGGCCGGTAGATACCCTTTAAGTATCCTCTAATCCCCAAATTGTCCGCTTGGCCCATTTACACTTTCATTTTTTTCTTTTTCTTTTTATTACTTTTATTATTCACAAAACTTTTATGGTGCCTTACTAAACGTGAATTTTAATTTTTTAAACATTAGAAAATAAAATATACTCTAATATGACATCATAAGCTATATCTATACCCTATTATAAAAGAGCCTTATTTTACAAAATTTAATTTGTCTATTATATCCCTATTATAAATTTATTTTAAGGATAACTTGGTAATTTAAAATAAACTTAATTAAAGTTATTTACTTTTAAATTATAATTATATTAGTAGTGCACTTCTATTAGAAGTCTTATAGAAATTAAATTTTTGACACTAAATACACACAGTAAATTCAATACTAAAAAAGTGTTCAGTGTAAATTCATCAATGTATTAATATTATATGCTTAAATCAATATAGAAATTGTTATCTCTCCTATCACCTCTCTACACTTTTCTACTTTAATTAGATGAAAATAAATTTTTTTATTAAATAAGTATATTAATGTACATTATAATCCGGAAATAAATACAGTATATAATCTGGGAAATTGTGTTAATTATATTTTTGGGTGTTATTTATCATTGAAATTATATCTTTTTAATAAATTGTTGGACAATTTTTCAAACTGCTATATACGAGTTTCAATAAATTTTGAAAATAATAATATAAGAAATAAAGTATTGATTAGTAAATAGTCCTTCCAACTGTAAAAAAAAAAAGCGCATAAGTTTGTTTCACGAGTTTTAATTTTTATAATGAATGAAAATGTATTTGAGTTTGGATCTCAATCCATAGAAATGTATTTATGAATTAGTGAGTTGTGAAATATGGATCCATTAAGTTTTTTTTATATTAAATAAGTTGTACATGATGGTAAAAATTAAACAAATTATGTGAGATTCCACATCATAAAATGGAATGGTCGTATTGTTGGGATATTTAGTTGATGGAGAATCTTGGAATTAATATGGTTTAATAAAGATATAGGTTTTCATTTGAGTCTAAAATCCCACATTTTTTGTTCGCGGATGGACTTATTGAAAAACAAAATATAATTACAATGATAAATACTAATACCCAAAATAATAATATAAATTAGTACTACCTCCATCCTACTTCATTAGTCTCATTTGCCATTTTGGTCCGTCCCACTTATTAGTCTCATTTCTTAAAATGACAAAAAATTTGTGACTACAATTAACTCTCTTTTTAGAATTGATTAAAGCCACATATCCTCTACTTCCTTGGTTTATGTGCGCATTTGAAATGAGACTAATTAGAAGGAATGAATGTAGTATTAGATTATATTAATTTTTTTATTAAGTAAAGTGAATTATGATGCCATAAATTAATGTGCATCAATGAAATGATATTTACTGTTGTAATATAAATTCATATTTCCATCAAATATTTGAAAAAGTGGAAAGTGAAAAGAGGGAAGAGGGAAGAGGAGAGGTGCGTACGAAATAATAAATTCTTGTGCAAAAGAATTTCTTGTATTGATTTGACAAAAAGATAGACATATAATATTATATATTTATACATTTTCTTTGAAAATTAATTAGCCCATTTTCAGCATAGACGATGCCTTAAATACACATTATCCTTATCTTTGGAATACAATTTTTTAGCTACTTTAGGTGTGTGTTTTTTTTGTTTTTTGTTTTTTTTTTACTACTACCCGACTGCAAAAAGAAGAGGGCATGCAATATTTATATAAACATTTGAACTCAAAACTTTTATATTTTTTTGATTAGGTAAACGCAACACACTCACACACACACGCGCACCTGAGGTGACTCGACATGAAATATTAAACTTTTATTTTGGCTAGTATGAGTATTGGTTACAAGATTGTTCTCTCCTCTCATTCTATTCTAAACACCTATTTATAGCTACTCATATGGAGCTTGATTCTAATACAAAGTATATTCCTATAAGGACTCTTTAGGCTTATCTCCATCTTCTTATAGGCTAGCATCTGAGTTTCTATATCTCTCTTGGAGTTTGAGTTATAGTCGATGTAGAAGTCTTCCTTGCTTGGTGAAGAAGTCTCTTACTTGGGCCAAAATTACGTAGACCGAGCTTAATATCAGGGCCCATTTATATTGGGCCTAGTAGTTGGGCCATATCCTATCATAAAAATCTGCCATAATCTCATTATTCCATAATTAATTGGTTGTAAAATGTTCCATTTTACCCTCATGCATTATCACATCTGAGCACTTTACGGAAACTAACCATGATGCAGATTAAATCTTAACCGTTTTATTTGTATTAATCTAAGGCTAAGGGTGCTTCTTATTTTTTACATTAAATGAGATTTGTATGTGATCTCATCCCTATATATATATATATAATGATTCGTGTGTAAATAAATTCTGTCGTGTTAAAATGAGAAAAATGTTTAAAGGTATATAAAATCATGCTTAAATATGCATATAATTATGTTTATTATATACTTGTGCTTTTAATGTACAAACTAATGCTTAAATAAAATCATACTTATTTACTTTGAAACCATGTTTAAATCAATTGATAGCCATGATTTATTAACATATGAATTATGAACCAAACTCTATCTATATATATATATATATATTTCTTTTTTTTCTTTCCTAATCAGAAAATTAAAAATAATAGTAATCCACGTTCATTGTCTGCCATCTTTCCGCCGTGAACCATGGTCGACTTAAGTTGATGGTTACTGTCTATCTTCACTTTATATTTTCGAGGTGTTATAATTATATCTTAGAAAGATGCGCATTACAATCAAGAACAATAAAAAATAAAAATAAAAACAAATAAAACGTAGCATTGGAAAAATAAATCAACTTCTATATTGTTGACTCGACAGGATTATTAAATTTCTCCCGGTGAGAAGATAAAAGAGGATCGGACGAGAGTAGTTCATCTTCTCCGCAGCGCGGCATGTCCGGCGGCGGCGGCAGCATTTTCTCGTCGGGGGCATTCCCGTCTTTTACGATGAAGGCCATGTTCATTCCCCAGCTCTGATGACGCTCGAAATGGCAGTGCATGTACCAAACTCCTATAATGCAACATTAATTAATTAATATTTTTTTTTGTCCACTTTATAATGTGTATTTTTCTATTTAAAATGAGTTGAAAGAGCTCATTATATAATGGACGGAAGTAATATATGAATAATGAAAGGAGAATTACCTGGATTGTTAGCTTTAAATCTAATAGTGGCCCATCCATTTCTTTGAACGTTAACTGTATTCATCAACGGCGGGTCGACAAGGTTATAGCCGGCCGGATCTTTGGCCGGGTCGAAGTTGCCTAACCCGGATCCGACGACGTAGAAGCTATGGCCATGTAAATGCATGGGATGATCGATTTTGTACAATGTGGTGGCTTGAAACACGATTTCAACAGTCGCGTTGTACTCCAAGACCTTGTTGGTTTTGCGGAAGCTATGATAAGCAGATTTTGGTAGAATGAAAAAGTGTTTAAGATAGTAAATTTGGGAAGAAACAAGAGTAGCTGCTGCTCACTCGTTTTTGCATTAAGTTTCTGAGGATGCTTGATGGATTTTTTTTTCATTGATTACAAAAGAGAGCAACACTAATTATAGTGTGCAGTAGATGATTCTAGACAAAAGAGAATTAAAAAGATACAGTTGGGGAAGTGAAGGTTGACAGTAATTGCTCCACTCAATCTTCATTCAATGCATCTAGATTATTCTTGAGATTGCAAATTAGCTGTTTAACACCCCTCCTTAATTTGCAATCTTGATTTGCTTCTTGAACTTCTCAAATTTGTCGGAGGAAACAGCCTTGGTTAATGCATCAGCAGGTTGGTCATTGGTGTTGATAAACTTCAAGCATATTCTTCCTTCACTCACTTGAAATCGGATGTAATGGTATCGCAGCTCGATGTGCTTGGATCTTGCATGGAAGACTGGATTTTTCGCCAAGGCAATTGCCGACATATTATCGCAGAAAATCGTAGTTGCTTCACTTTGCTTGAACTTCAAATCTTCCAAAATTCTCCTTAGCCAAACGCACTCACGTGTAGCTTCTGTGGCAGCAATGTATTCTGCTTCTGCCGATGATAACGCAACAGATTTTTGTTTCCTCGAACTCCATGATATGATATTTCTTCCAAGACAAAACACATAACCAGATGTGCTCTTTCGATCATCAAGCGAACCTGCCCAATCACTATCGGTGTACCCCACAAGATTGAAATCTTCTTCTTTCTTATACTCAATGCCTTGATTCTTCGTACCCTTCAAGTACCTTAAGACTCTTTTTGCTGCTACAAAATGATACTTGCTTGGTTTATTCATGAAGCGAGATAGTATACTTACAGAGTAAGTGATATCCGGCCTTGTGTTGAGATAGTTCAACGATCCAATCAGCTTTCTGTAGAGAGTAGCATCGGCTTTTAACGCACCATCAACAAGCTGCAACTTTTCATTTTGCGCCATTGGAGTAGGAATGGGCTTGCACTGACTCATGTTGAATTTCTTCAACAAATCCTCAATGTACTTCTCCTGAAAAAGAAAGATTTTTCCAGGACTTTGTTTAACTTGAATTCCCAAAAAATATTTCATGAGACCCAAGTCAGTCATCTCGAATTTCTCCATCATCTTCCTTTTGAAATCTTCCACCAGACTTGTGTTTGTCCCAAAATAGATGAGATCATCTACGTAAAGACATACCACAAGAAAATCATTTCCAACATTTTTCACGTAGAGAGAAGATTCACTCTGACTTCGATTGAAGCCACTCTCAATGAAATGACTGTTGATCTTGTTGTTCCAAGCTCGTGCTGATTGCTTCAAACCATATAAGGCCTTTTTCAATCGATAGACCTTTTCTTCTTTTCCATCGATCACAAAACCTTCCGGCTGGTCGACGTAAACTTCTTCAATGATTTCTCCATTTAAGAATGCAGATTTTACATCGAGTTGAAAAACATTCACTTCCAATTGAGCAGCAAGAGCTAGAACCGTTCGAATCGTCTCGATTCTAGCAACTGGAGCGAACGTTTCTGTGAAATCAACTCCAGGTTGCTGAGAATAGCCTTTCGCGACGAGTCGAGCCTTGTACTTCTGGATTTCTCCTTTTTCATCGAACTTAACCTTGAATACCCATTTTAGACCAACTGTTTTCCTTCCTTTGGGCAGATCAACAAGCTCCCAAGTCTTGTTTTTCTCAATGCTGTGAATCTCTTCATCCATCGCCTTCTTCCACTGCTCATTCTTGGATGCCTCTTCGTAATTTTCTGGCTCACATGAGAATAAGCAAGACTCATATATCTCACTTAGAAGTCGTGTCCTTCTAACAGGACTCTCATCATCAGATTCAAGAGTTGGAGGTTGAGATGGAGCTGCTTCTTCTTCCACCTTTTGAGTTTGAGATGCCTGCGGATCTTCATAAAATGGCTCCTCCACAACTTTCTTTCCTTTCCAGTCCCAAGTGGCAGCTTCATCGAATACCACATCCCTCGAGACTGTAATTTTGTTTGTTGAGGGATCAACAAGACGAAATCCCTTGGATTCATCACTATATCCAATGAATACGAGCTTCTTTCCTTTTTCATCAAATTTCCCACGTGTGTGAGCTGGAACGAGTGCATAAGCTATGCTTCCAAAGACCTTGAAATGATCCACTCTCGGCTTCTTCTTCGACCATGCCTCGAACAGAGTTTTGTTCCTCACAGCTTTCGTTGGAGAACGATTGAGAATGTACACAGAAGTGTGTACTGCTTCAGCCCAGTAGAGATTTGGAACCTCCTTTGCCTTCAACATACTTCTTGCCATCTCTACAATTGTACGATTTTTCCTTTCGGCGACGCCGTTTTGCTGTGGCGTCCTGCTTACTGTCAGCTGCCTTTTGATTCCATTTACTTTGCAATATTCAATAAATGGATTGTAGAGATATTCACCTCCACGATCTGTTCTCAAGGTTTTAATCAAACAGCCACTCTCTCTTTCAACAAGAGCCTTAAAATGTTGAAAAGTAGAGAAGGCTTCTGACTTTTGATTAAGAAAATAAATCCACATCATTCGAGTGTAGTCATCAACAAAGAGAATGAAGTACCTCTTATTTCCAGGAGATGGAGTCTGCACAGGTCCGCAAATGTCGGAATGAACGAGCTCCAAAGGTTCCTTTGCACGCCATGAGATTTTTGGAAAAGGTAGCCTGTGCATCTTCCCGTAAATGCACCCTTCACAAACTTGATTATTTTCTTGGATGGCTGGAAGTCCGGTCACCATATTCTTCTTCTTGAGCAGCATGAGACCTTTGCAATGAAGGTGGCCATATCGTAGATGCCATAGTTGTGATTGATCAACTCCGTCAGCCTTGAGTGCTAGATTTGCATCCGATGACAACACGAGAGGAAAAGTTTTATTCCTCATTGGAATGTCTGCAATGACAAGGTTCTTTTGCTTGTCAAGGATTTTGCACCTTTCATCGTCGAAGAGAACTGAGAAATTCTTTTGAATCAATTGTCCCACACTTAGAAGATTGTGTGAGAGCTTCGGCACGTAGAGAACATCGGAGATGAGTTTCCGAATTCCATCCTTCATTTGAATAGCGATAGTTCCTTTTCCTTCAGCCTTTCTTTCCGATCCGTCACCAAGAACGATTTTAGTAGTGATATTTGGATCGATCTTGACGAAGAGATCACGGTTTCCTGACATGTGATTACTGCAGCCACTGTCTAAGTACCACATGCCTTTTGATTCTTGAGAAGAACCAGAGAAGAATAGGAACTCTTCATCTGTTTCTTTCGAGAATTTTACTTCCTCTTTTCCTTCATTTTTCTCTTTATTTTGAAACCAACAATCCCTCTGCGAGTGATTTGGGATCTTGCACCTCTTGCATTTGAAAAAGCACTCTTTGGATTCATGGTTATTTTTCTTGCAAATAAGACAACCAGAATTGTTACCAGAATTTGGTGAATGCTTGGTTTTCCAGTTGCTTTTCTTCTCGTTTGATCTACATTGGCTGGATTGGCTTCCTTTCCACTTGCCTTGGTTGCTGGAGTTTGCTTTGGAGACGTGCTTTGATTGGAAGGCTTGCTCAACCGATGTATTCCCCGAGCGATTGATTCTTTCTTCGTGTGCGAGAAGAGATCCTGTCAACTCGTACATCGTCATCTTCGTCAGATCCTTTGATTCTTCTATCGCGGCTGCTGCGTGATCGAACTTTTGAGGGAGGCAGCGGAGAACTTTCTGCACCACTCTCTTTTCTTCTATCGTATCTCCACACCCTTTGATTTGATTCACCGTCTCAGCAACTCGAGTAGAGAAATCTCGAACTGATTCACTTTCTTGCATTTTGAGATTATCAAAATCTCGCCACAATGATTGGAGCTTCAAGGCAATCGTCTTTTCAGTTCCTTCAAATTCTTGTTTCAGAATTTTCCAAGCTTCAGAGGCCTTCTTGATACCAAAGATGCGTGGAAAAATTGTTTTTCCAACACCTTGCTGAATATATCGCAGCGCTGAGGCTTCCTTCTTCTTGAATTCTTTTTGCTTCTTTGCGAAATCTTCATCTTCTTTGTTTGGTTCAAGATGCTCTCCATTGACAACTTCCCATAATTCTACGGACTCGAGAAATGTCTCCATTTGACTGGACCAATAAGGATAGTGTTCTCCTTCAAAGATTGGAACTTGACTTGGTGAGAAGGAGAATAATGGTGCTGAGGAGTTTGAGGCCATTGCGTAGAAAAAATGGAGAGAAGAAAAAAATAGGAACTGGTAAATGGCTCTAGATACCAAAACTGTTGGTTTTTGCGGAAGCTATGATAAGCAGATTTTGGTAGAATGAAAAAGTGTTTAAGATAGTAAATTTGGGAAGAAACAAGAGTAGCTGCTGCTCACTCGTTTTTGCATTAAGTTTCTGAGGATGCTTGATGGATTTTTTTTTTCATTGATTACAAAAGAGAGCAACACTAATTATAGTGTGCAGTAGATGATTCTAGACAAAAGAGAATTAAAAAGATACAGTTGGGAAGTGAAGGTTGACAGTAATTGCTCCACTCAATCTTCATTCAATGCATCTAGATTATTCTTGAGATTGCAAATTAGCTGTTTAACAGACCTTAACGGCGGTGCCGAATTGCGGGCGTGAATGATTGGTTAAGGCAACACCTCCTGTGTAGTTGTACACACGAGGAGGGAAGTCAGGGAAATCAGTGGTGTAGACACCACTGATTCCCCTGTAATAAGCATGAAGAATGTCGGTGTCTGTGGGCAACAACATCGACACGTTGTTCATGCTCGCCAACAGCCTCTCGGGCTCCTTGCACGAACTATCGTTGCAAGGATATTCGTTGATCGCGACCACGTAGAACATGCGGTGCGCGATGCCCTTAGGAACATCGCCACCGGCTAGACTTCTGAGTTGCCTGGTGAACTGGTTGGCGTAATCGGAGGAGTCCTCCAATGTGGCGAACTCAGAGAAGTATGGATGCAGCGGGGAAGGCGGCGGCGTGTAGTTTCCGGCGTACTCGACAATTCCGGTGGTGGGGATGTAATCCGATCCGGTGGCGTATACTCTGCCGACCATGTAGTAATGGCTGGGAGGCTGGTTGGCTTCTAGAAGGAAATCGATGGTCTGACCTGGCGCGATCGCGATGTAGTCGGTCGTCAGCGGCTTCGTGTAGGCACCGTCGGCGCCGACCACGGTGAAGTTGTGGCCGGCGATTTTGAAGTAGATGATGTAGTTCATCGCTGCGTTGACCATTCTGATGAGGTAAGTCTTGCCGAACACCAAGCTTACGTATCTGCACCATATCTAAACATTTTTAATATAATACTTTTATATATATATATATATATTTGTAATAATATATACAGTTTCTATTATAGTATACCTTGTTTTGAGCATTGATACAGTACTCCAGGTTGACTATTGATGAGGAAAGCATCGGAAAGATTTGAATCGCGTCCTTCAGCGTAAAATCCCTCCATGATTTTCTGCATATCACCATTCCACCACTCTCCTGCAACCATCCAACTTCATTAATTACCTTTGGGTACAAAATACGTATATATACGTATACGGAGAAAGGATTAAACTTGACAAACCTAGTAATATGGGAACTTGAGCATGAGGCTTAGGAAAAGGAAAAGTATGGTTCTTGGGAGGTAGAATGACGATGGCGCCATGGATAGTAGCTCGAGACCAATCACTATGAGCGTGCCACCATAGAGTACCTTCCTCGTCGGAGAGGATAATTTGTTGGGTAAAACTTGCTCCGGGAGTGATAGGGCACTGTGTCACAAAGTTGGTGCCGTCTGTCCATGGATATCTCGGCATTTTTACTCCATGCCTATAATTAATTACAACTTCAATATGCTAGCTAGCTTCTGCAGCTAATAATGCTTAATATATTCAAATTCACTTATCAATGGATGGTAATATTTTCGTCAGCACTATTAATAACATCGACTATGACCAGATCTCCTCTTCTGGCATATATCGTAGGCCCCGGGAACTGCCCGTTCACCGTTAGCATGGTCTTGGTGCTGCATAGCCTAGTGTGTGGAGTATTTACCAGCTGCGACAAGATAGAATTAGAGTAGCTTGAAAACACACACACACACACACACACACTCACACTTACCTCGAACCTATAGCGACGGACTTTAGCATCGACTGGAATTACGCCTTGAAGCATAATAATGCCTAAGAAGCACGTGATGATGAAAACCTTGTAGCCGAAAACATATTTTTCTATTTCTGGTGATTGTTATTGTTACTAGGCTTCAATTTCTAGTCTTGTATGTGCAATGGTGATTGTAATGCACGTTCTGCCCACTAGCATATATATATATTCTAGTGTAGCACCTGTCGAAATTCGACAGGAATCACCTTATATTATATTTTTTAAATAAAATAATTATATAATTATTTTTATTTTTTGATTATAGTATTGTTATGATACATTGAAAGAAAATAGTACATTATTAAATTGAATTAGTACAGTCATGATCAATAAAGTGGACATTTTTCGGTTAATTTTAATCGTTTTGAATGTCAAGCAGTCCGTTGATCATTGTAATAGAAAAATAAATTAGGAAATATATGTATAAAGTCACTCTACGCATTAAAAAACTCTACATGATGAATAACAAAGAAACTTCATATATAAATCAAATCAGAAACGCTCTAATGCTCATCGTAGGCACACTTAACATGCTCACCGGTGATGTGGCAATGCCACGTCGGCAATCTTACTCGTTACGGTTTAGTTTTTTAGGTAGGGTTTAATTTTTTATAAGTAAAGATAAATAATAGCCACATAGATAAAAAAGATAAAAAAAATAGTCACTTAGATAAAAATGATTAAAAAAATAACCACTAATGAATTTCGTGAACTGTTTGTTTTTTTCACTAATTCACGAATTCGCATTTTTTTGAGTGAATTCGTGAATTCAACCATTTTTTGTGAGTAATTCACGAATTGAGTTTATAAAATTCGTGAATTGCCTTATACTTTTAGAGCAATTCACGAATTTAAATTCGTGAATTAGGCAAGGGCGGAAGTATTATGGTAAGAGTGGCTATTTTTTATCTTTTTTTATCCAAGTGACTATTATTTATCTTTACTATCTCAAAGTTGTTATTTTTATCTATTTCCCCTTTTTTATTAACTTCTTTATTTATACCAATGTCACGTCATCCGTGGGCACATTAAAAATGCCCACGATGGGCATTGGAGTATTACTCGTAAATCAAATTTCTACTTGTTTGAATCTGCACATGATAAATTAAAATACAAGAAGATCTTAATCAGCGCCGCGTATCTCTGGAGGCAGCATCTTCTCAGTTAATATATAGTAATATTCATGTATTCAGATATTTCAGTGTGAAATAGGAGATTTGTTGAAATTATTTGGCATATAGTAGTAATAATAAGGTTCCACGCTGTTGAGCAAGAATCTAATTAATTGGAGAAAAAAAATTAAATTCTTAGTTAGTTTCCCCAGTCGTTGAGTCAACTTCTACAAAACCAATATTATGAACTTGTCGTTGTCGGCCACGCTCTCTAGGCGTGCTCTTCATTTTCTCTCATTTTTTTTTACTTCTAAAAATCCAATATTTTTTCTTTCTAACCCTGAAACACGACTATTGATAAAATTAATTGTACGCATCATCTTTGACATATATAAAAGAAAACTTGATGCATCACGTTTGATTCTCTTGCAGACGATTCAGCGGCACTGCATATCTATTGTAATAAAATAATTATTGCTACAATTTATCTTATAATGACGTTTTTTGAAGCGTTATATGTGTTAGTGTAGCAATAGATAAAGTGTAACGTTAAATATTTTGTTGTGACATTTCTTACCACCGAAATATCATATTATTGCTTCACCGAAACGAAGCGGTAACTACTTACATTTTTAGATAATTTATAGTAGCTTTTTTTGAAGTGCCAATATAGCAACATTTTATTTTTCTAGTATTGCGTCTCAGCTGCAACATTTTCTCATTGGACGCTCGAATTTAAGTGACAGCCCATCAACCCAAACTTCTGCAACATTAATATTATATATGTATATATAAATGTATATAATATTCTTCATATATTATAAGGTTCCACGATGTTAGGCAACAATCAAGGTTTATGAAATATTCTTCATATATTATAAAGTTCTACGATGTTAAAGCAAATTAATTTCTTACAAAAATAATAGGAGTATATCAAATTCGGCCACCACGTAGGTTAGCTACGGTTGACCCTGAGAAATTAGGGGATCTTGAGGAACAACCAAATCGAAATTATTTATTGAATTAATTGCGCATATATAGATATAAAGTATGCGTCTCCTTTATAATATTTGCTGAGAGCTTGTAACTTATTTAGTAATACCAACCCTTTAATTCCTTACACAGAATACCAACAAGAGAAATTACATTTTATGTGTACATTTAAAAAAATATATATATTTCAATATCACCACCCATCACTTGCAGATTTGAAATACTACATCCGCCCTGAGATGAGATCGTATGTTTCAACTTTAGTATACTAAAATTGATTTTTCTTGAATTTCTATATTTTCGATTTTAATTTAATATGATTTTGTTTTATTTTACACTAATTAACTAGTTTTGTTAATTTAATTATGGATCAAAATTATTTATTTAATTTTACACTAATTAACTGAAATTAAATGCTAAAAATAAAAATTAAATGCTAAATCATAGTAATATTGAGAAATTGAAAATTAAAAATTAAAAAAACAAGGAAAAATCATTTTTTTTGTTTTTTTGTTTTGTTTTTTGGTATACAATTGGTACACTAATGTTTGGATAGATGGTCTAATAATATGTCCATCTCCATCTTCCCCAAAAGCAACATCATAACCAAAACAAATAAGGGGCATTATCTTAATTAGTCCTAATTCTAAGCAAAAAAAACAAAAAGTGTGGGCATAACTTGGACCTTGGAATAATACTCATTTGCAATACTACAAAATAAATATGAAATTAGGTATAATTAGTCAATCATATCCACCATAATTTCGCAAAGTAAACGTCCCCTAATAGTATTTGTTTTTCATTTTATATTGAGCTAGCTCAATATTTACATTTTGACAATCATATCTATATTAATATAAGGATAGTTTCCCTCCAAAATTCTTGATATGTGACACCTATTATTTATTTTATTAAGTTATCATTTTCTATGCAATTCTTTAATGCATCTAATACTTTAAAAAATCTTTTTTTTGTTCATTAAAATTTAATACATTAACTAAATTTTAAGTAACTCAATGTCACTACCTAGGAAGATAATTTTGACTAATAGTTATCATTGTTTGTTTTTCTTAAACAGTAGTACTATTTTGTAGTGGTCTATTATATACACTAAAGTAAAATAGTCTTATTTAAATTCTCACTCCAAAATTATATTATCCACATTAATTAAAATTCTGGAGTTGGCAACAACTTAAAAATTATTTGCATTAATAAATTTGCCTACAATATTCAAGAATAAATCACAATTCAAAAATTCTTATGCATGCTAAAATTACAACTTAAAATTTGAACATTTAAATTTGTATTTTTTATTTTTTGTATATAATTATTGAAGTTATATTTTGTCATATAAAATATTTAAAAATTATTTCCTGACAACAGGGTGTGCAATTCTAGTATTACATGAGGAACAAATGCTAATCAATTTTTGAATTTTTAATGGGAAAAGGTCAAATATACCCTTAAAGCTTACTCCAAGGATCAACTAGCCCCCTACCTAAAGTATTATTATTATTATTATTATATGAAAAAATATAGCTTGACACGTGCACTTGGACAAAAAACTATCAGCTAGTTTTTAATGCTTCAAAAATTAAATAAATAGAAGAAAATTTGGTATAAACGCCATTGTCATTTTTATTAAATTTTATTTTGATTCCTCTGTTTAATAATAATAGTATATGTACTACAATCTTAAATTCTAGAATGTATAGTTATATAAAATAACTGTGTTTGGGATATTGTAATATTTAAATAATAAATAAATAAATAAATAAATAAATAATAATAATAATAATAATAATAATAATAATAATAATAAATTGTACTACTATTTTTAAAAGAAAATCACGTGTGGATAATAAGGATATGGATGTTAAGAATTTATAACATTAAGGGCTTATTTGTATCTATAAATACTAGTATATTTATAGGGGTTTAGCTGATGCTGATCCTCGGAGTAATAAGGATATTTTTTACCCTTTTCCCGTTTTAATATTATAATTATATTATTTCGTTAGCATTAGAGTAATAGTTCATTTTGGATGCCCAAATACTCGAATTTTGAACTAGTTTTTTCAAATTCATCTGTTTAATTTACTAGTATTGCTCCCGTGCGATACACGGGTCGTACACTGATCAAGCTTATAAGAAAAATTATAATAATAAAGTACGATATATTATATTGAATGATAATAAAATTACTTTGAAATATAGAGTTTTTTTTAAATAAAATAAAAAATTAATAGTTTACTACTGCTATTAATTTACTACAAGTATAGTATTTTCTACATTTATTAATGAGCTATCTAATCTTCAAGTTTTAAATTTAATAGTGCGTGATGCAATCTGTATGTTCGATCGTAGCATTTTACCAGAGAACAAATGATTCGGAACTTTAGAATTATAAGTTTTTATAATATTTTTCTCATACTGTAAAACCCTAGGAGACCCAGTAATACACCTACAAACCATTAATAATAAGCATCATATTTATGTCTATAAAATAATCTCTAATTTTTTCAATTCAATGCATGCAGTCCATATTTGACGGTTGTACAATAAAATAAAATAAAATAATATAAGAACTATTTTTAAAAAAATATATATGTATAAATCTCATAATGATGTATGTAGTTGTGTTGTTTTGATATATAATATATATATATATATATATATATATATAATGTAATATAATATTTATAAGACTGTCTAAAATACAATTGTGATGATAGAACAATATCAAAGAAAACAAATATGTAACACGTTTTTCAGATAAATAAATTAAATTCCGAGCAAAAACATAGTTTCCTTTAGAAAAAAAAATATTAAAAATGAAATAGTTATTCTAAAAGATTACTCAAAAAATCAAAAGAAAAGTAAAGACACATTGAGAAGATAGTTTTATAAAATAGTGCAAAAAACTTGGTGAGAATAATTAATTATACTTGCATTTATAGAGAAAAACATCAAACTCCACTCTAATTTGAATTATAGTTTAAATAAGACATTGGGCTTTATCCCAAAATTAGTATTTATCTTGTTGATGATGTATTAACCTTAGGATATTAGATTACTTTGACCTATACATATAAATAGTTAGTCAATACTTATGTTATGACTTTTGGATATATCCATATAACTTTTGGAGGGAAAATGACAAAGATATAATTATTGCAACAATTGAGCTTTTATATATTTTATAGATGGGTAGGTGGGAATAAAATGAGGGTTATGGGTAGGTGGGGAGGAGAAATACATTTTTTTCTTATTTTAATATAACTTAATTAAGGGCAAAATAGTCAGTTTTGGACCAAAAGAGGTATAAATTGTCCTTCACTATTTTTTTTTTACTATTTTAATAATATATATTTTGATATTGATACACAACTAAATAGTAAATATTAAGATAAATATTATTAAAATAATATACTAAGGGTGTGTTTGGTAGCCATGTTATGATGAGATAACATGGCTTATCTCAGGTTATCCCTGTGTTTGGAAGCCATGTTTAGCTTATCATACCAGCCCGTGATTTCGACTTGGCCAGTGCTTCAAACAATATTAAACCTCAATTTTTTAACTTTTTTTTTTTATCACACCTCCTACCCCGTGATAAAAACATTGTTCAATGACAAAATAAAATTCACCCATTTTTACCCTCTTTCTCCCATCTCATTTTAATTTTTCCCAAAAACCCTAGATCCCCCTTCTCTCTCCCTCTCCCTCTCTCTCCCGATTCCCTCTTCTGGCGCCGCCCTCGCCGGCGACTGTCAACGTGTCTCCAACTCAGGCGCTGACACCTTCTTGCCTCCCTTCTCTTATGATCTTCTCTCTATGTCTCTCTTTCTCCCCTTCTTCCTTCGCTCTCTCCATCTTCATGGCCTTTCATCGTCGCCGCCATAGATCCGCCGCCGACATCGGGATCCTGTTGCCGCTTCCGCCATGGCTTCACTGACAGCAAACTGAAGAGTTGCATGCCCGATTTCTCTCTCTTTTCTGCAGGTCTCCGGTTTGGTGAGGGCGCGCTCCGGCGATAATTCTGTCATCTCTAATCGATGAAGTGTCATCTCCAATCGACTTTGGTTCCTGGGTTTTTGAGCTTGGATGGGATCAAACAGAGGAATCAGAGCTTGGAGAAGAAATTGAATTGAACGGCATTGAGAAGAAATCCGACGATGACGAAATCCGATTATTCGAATTATTGTTCGATTATTGTTCAAATTTTTTTCCTCTCATTTTGTTTGTTTTCTTCGAATTGTTTGCTGCTGTTTGTTTGGCCATTAAAATCCTTAGGAAAAGTTTTTATTTTTATTTTTTATTGCTGTTTTGTTCGAATTTGTTTGTTTGCGTGAATTTTTCATGCTTGTTATGCTGAATTTGGTATGAAGAATTATTTTGGTTTGGGGTGAATCGTTTTGATTAAGCAAATGTCCTCTCAAGAATTTTGGAAGGTTAAATTTTGAGGGCTAAATTTGTAAATTTAATTTTTAATCATTGTACTACAGTAATTGTTAGTATTCATACCAAACATGCAACACACTTTTTTTTAACAGTATCATGGTTTTAATCTCAAGAGTTACTATTCATCTCTAAATTTTTTGCTTATCTCAACACTCCTACCAAACAAACACTAATATACTAAAGTTTGGATAGAGAGGATCTAATATGATCTAATAAAAGAAATGATAAAACAACTAACAAAACCTTTCACACACTAATTAGGATATGCAGGAATGGAATGACCATTACTGCGTTCATTCCTAATCTTATAGTTTTGGTATTGCCCAACAGGCCAAATGGTTTTTGTGTGGCTTTTTTTTATTGCAGGCAAATAGAGGTGGCAAAGAGCCTGGGTGGCCCGGCCCTTTCCAAGCCAATGAGATTTTAGAAAGAAAAAAAAAATCAAATCTAGTTAGGTCGATCCGAAATTTTATCGAGCCAAAATTAATTATGGCACATTCCTTCCCAAAATTAATATTATATTGTAAAATTATCAGTCGGGCTAGAATTTGGACCACCGAGCTTTACTTAATTTTGGCGGGATCGACTTGCCCTGAAATAAAAATACAACCGAGTCTAAAATCTTAGAGCTGACCCGTTTCGAAATCATATCGGTCTTATTGTTATTGTTAGCTCTTCAAGTAGTTAACTTGACAAAAATAGCTCAACTCGAATTGACGAATCAAGTTGTGCTCTAAGATTTTAGATCCAAGTTCGGCCTTTTTTTTCTAAACAATTTCGGCCCAAGTTCGGCCGCTACAATAATGGGCATAGGCTGAGCTAGACCTATAAACTCAATGTGATTGAGCTGGTCTTATACTTTGCATTCAAAATTGATTATTTCATTCATTGCGGATACCAACCATAAAAAAAATAATCATTTGGTTCATTCCTTTCACATCCTCATTCTATTATTAAGTTCAGACAAAAACTTGGGTGAAGTCGGCCACATAGTGTGGCCGGATCAAAGTGTCAATCTTTATACACAAAAGTGTTAATCTATACGAATAAAAGTGTCAATCTTTAACATAATTATTTTACGAATAAAATGTCAATTTTTAAAAGTGTCAATCTTTATATAGAAAAATGTTAATCTACACGAATAAAAGTGTCAGTGTTTTAGCCGGCCGCGCGGTGCCTCTGGCTGACTCAATTGTGTCCCTTAAGTTCATTCAATTCATTCTAAATTTTATTCCAGAATACTGGCATCACCTTAGTTTTTTATTTATTTATTTTTATTTTTTATAAATTTGACTCTACGGAATTATTAGTTTTGCCTATACTAGAAAATTGAAGAGGATTGGATGAGAGTTCTCCTCAGCAGCGCGGCATATCCGGCGGCGGCGGCAACATCTTCTCATCCAGGCCTTTCCCGTGATGACTTTCGAAATGGCAGTGCATGTACCAAACTCTTACAAATTTCATTTAGTCATTTATGTCAAATATAAAAAAGATAAAAAAAATAATAATAATAAATAAATAAATATTAGTCACTTTCTTTTTGCCCTTAATGAACTCATTTTCTATTTTCTACTTTTTAATTTTTGTTTATTATTTTATTTTAATTTAAACAAATTTAAATGTAATAACCGAAAATTGACCAACCTGGATTGTTAGTCCTAAATCTTACAGCCGTCCATCCATTCATCGGCACTGCAATGTTTTCCATCAATGGCGGATCCACGAGATTGTAGTTGTCCGGATCGCGAGTCGGGTCGAAGTTCCCGGATCCGGATCCGATAACGTAGAAGCTGTAGCCATGTAGATGGTATGGGATGCTCATTACCTCCGGCTAGGATGGATCCTTGGAACACGATCTCAACTTCCGTGTTGTACTCCAAAACGCAAGCTGCAGTTCCGAACTCCGGCCGCGACCCGTTCGCCGCCGGCATATCGTGTGCGTAGTCGAAAGCAGCAGGCGGAAAGTCCGGGAAATCAGCGGTGAAAACCCCATTGATCCTTCTGTAATAAGCATGGAGAATGTCGGTGTTCCTCGGCAGCAGCATCGACACGTTGTTCACGCTCGCCAGCAGCCTGTTGGACCCCACGCACGTGCTCTCGTGGCAAGGCCACCGGTTGAGCGAGAGAGTGTAGAACAGGTTTTTCGTGGTGATATTCCTCGGTACTTCGACCGGGTACTTCTCGTTGGCTAGGCTTCACAGCCGGTTGGTGAAGCCGGTCGACGCCCCCACGTCGTCAACTGCAGGAAAAGACGGGATCGGCAGGTGGCGACAGCGGCGTGTAGTTCCCGACATATTTGATTATTCCGGTGGCGGGGGTGGAGAGATACTCCCCGCCGGAGGCGTATACTCTAGAAGCCATGTAGTAATGGCTCGGCGGCTGGTTGGCTTCTAGAAGGAAATCGATCGTCTGACCCGGAGAAATTGCGACGTAATCGGTCCTCAGCGGCTTCGTGTAGGCGGCATCGGTGCCGACGATGGTGAAGTTGTGGCCGGCGATCTTGAAGAACAGGATGTGGTCCATCATCACGTTGACCAGTCTCATTAGGTAAGTCTTGCCCACCCTCACTCTCAACTTGAATGTATATGCACCATACAAAAACATTTTTTTTATTATCTAATTCACTAATTAATTAATTAAGAGCCGTGATACTTCAAAGTCTATTACTATTACTATCTCCTCCATGATATACATGCCCTGCGCCAACTTTTAGGCACTGGTTTTAATATTTTGTAATAGTAATGAATATTAAAATAGTGTATCATCTATTTATACCTATATAAAAAAGAGCATTGTGGCAAAATATACATCGCCTAAAATATCCTTATAATATATTAAAAATTAGGGGTATTAACGTAATCTTATAAGCTAATAATATTATAATCTACTAAATTAAGTTGAGTCATTCTTCTTCATAAACATAGTCTATCGTTCTAATAAATTTAGTTGACCTAAACATCATCTGTCGTTCTTCTCCATAATACTCACAAGTTTGCGGCTTTATTTTTTTTCCCTGAGAAATTAAAAATTTGTTACCGGCAAGCACCCGCCACTCTCTTCTTCATCTTCAAGTCTTCAGCGCCCCTTGTCTCCGGCGGTCTCCGGATTATTTTCGATTTATGCCCTCCATTATTTAAGAATTCCAGAGCAAAATATTGCCGGGCTAAGTCGCGCTAGCCTATGACCTGAGCAGGGGCATTAAGGCGATGTCGAGATTGGAATCTGAGCAAGGAAGAAGTGTTGGCCCTCCAACAGGGTCCCGTATTGCACAGCATGGCTGTGTTGGCCCTCGGAATTCACAGCACGGCTGCGGTCGTGGCTGTGTCAGCCTAGGGAGGTGCGGCTTCTATGGGGTTGTGTAAATGGTTACACGTAATATTTGCTGGCTTGGCAAAGCAGCAAGCACCGCTAAGGGGGTCGGCTCTAACCACGGCCTGTTGTCGGCCTCGCTTCTATATGTCGAGATTCCAATCGAGCCTCAACCTTTTGCATTTTTCTTCCGTCGATGAACAAGCTCGATCTTTATGTTGCTACATATCACGTATAATGGCCACACAATCCAACCACATTGAAAGGTTTTGAAAAGAAGTTAAGCAACGTAGGCTTCAATTGTCCGGAGTTTCTCTATTCATTTTGTAAATTTGTATCCAGGCGAATTAAAAAATTTATTTTCTCCTTTTCATTATCATTCTTCGATTAGAATAAAGTGGTATTAATTAGGTACATTATATAGCTTTATGCAATTCTAAGTCAAAGTCTTTGCCTTTGCCGGTATATTGGGGTAGAAAAATGAAATGACAAACAAATGAAATGAGTATCACAATCGTGTCTTAAATTGTAATTTCTATTAATTTTATGTATTTTTTTTTTCAAAATTTTTAATTTTTACAATGATTTAGTTTAATTTATGATTATTTCATAAGGTTCGCACATCCAATTTCAGATTATAATTATTATTTGACATTTAATTTTATTTTTATTAGTTATACTGGGGCTGATAAATTGAAAACTAGGGTATATAAATTTTAAAATTTTCAATTATTATTTGTAAATGTCTATTATATAATTTACGATATTATAATATATTTTACTTATAGAAAGCATAATATAAAACTAATAAAAATTAAATTTTGATAAACGTATTGAATTCGGGGCAGAGATCCTCATCTACTCTGCTAATAGATATGGATATTAAGGCATTCCCAATGGAGAACCCAAAAATCGGAGAGAGTCCCTCCCCAAAATTAGCCTCAGTGCACGGGTTCTCTCCGGGGCTCCCTCTGATTTTTTTTTATTTAATTTCTTTTATGCAATATTTAATTTAAAAATCAAATAAATACAAAAACAACCTTTTATTGAATTTAAAAACTACATTACATAAAATAATATCAGACCTCAAACAACTAGTAGGTTCTTTGAAAAGTAAAATTATATAAATAAAAAATAAATAAATGAAATATATACAAATGAAAATTTCATTTTTTTTATATCAAGCAAACAAAAAATTCATTTAAATTATAATTTTTAATTACACAATTTACATGAAGTCTAGATTTAAAATTTACACAATTTAATTTCCGTTGAACCGAGCCCAACCCATATGGTGGTGGTTCAAGTCTTGGTCCGGGCCTATTGACCACCGGACCGGGCTAAACCCATTGACTTCCAAGCCGGACCCGGTCCTCCGAGTATGGGCAGGTCTAGTTGGCCCTATTGATTTAACTTGTAGCCTTGTAGGCCATTTTTCCACTCAAGTGGGATATCACAAAAGTCTAGTAAAATTATGTGTTCTTCGGATGAGATTCTCGTGACTAACCGTGTACCAAATCGATTTTGCTTGATTTTTTTTAATTTATATTTAATATGATTTAGACTAATATTACACTATCAATTAACAAATTGAGTTTTACTTCTTTCGTCTTTTAATAAGTGTCCCGATTAGTTAAATTTGTGTCCCTGAATAAGTGTCCTATTTTAAAATTCTATGCAAAAATTATGTCAAAAAAACTATCACATTTACTCTATCATCATTGCGTATTTTTTACTTTTTTTATTTTTTTATACAATAATTAGTATTTTCGTGGTATTTACGACCGAGGACACTTTAATTAGAGAGTATACAATTTGTTCTTGTTAATTGTTATGATACACTAATTCCTCTATTAATCAAATCATCAAAACCCTATTTGGATTCAGATTCGTTTTCCCCAAAAAATCAGATAAATTAAAGGCTTTAATCTTGATTTGTTTTCCCCCAAAAAATCGAATGGCGGGGAAGTCAAAAGGACTTAATATCATACTTAGTGCCACGCTGGAAGAGATGCTTGATCGGCTGCCGCCTGAAAGCAATCTGCGGCGGTGGTTTGAGGCAATGCTCAAGATTATTTTTATTTTTATTTTATTTTATTTTTTTAAAATTAATTCTAAATTGTTAGTTTATATCTAAATAAAAACCCTATTTGGATTCAAGAAAATTCTGCACTTCAGATTTTTTTTCCCCTTAATCTTCCAGCAACAAAATGGGGCACGATAACGACGGATCAAATCAAAGTTTAATCTACTACATAGCCATAAAAATTGAATAAATGAAAAGAAAACTAAAAAACGAAAAGAGAGAAGAGTTTAGATTTCTTTTATGCGACACACGGGTTATTTTTCGTTTAAGAGATTTAATTTTAATGGGCCAAAACTGTTTTTCGTCGATAAAATCATCTATTAACCCACCAATGCTTACCCCATCAAACGTTGGAATAGTTCACAAGTTGATTTTTTTATTTTTATTTTATTTATTATTATTCTTTGCAAATATATATGTTCAAGATTATATTTGGACAAAGAATCGCCAAAATTTGAAATAAAAAAATCCGGCTAATACATTCAAGGAAAACGAAAAGTCGTATGTACCTTAATTATTGATAGATAGCACAGTTCTACTGGTCGAAACCTTCAATTCTCCTTTAACTCAAACTAAACAAAAACTTGTTCGGAGATTTTCCCTCAAACTGGCGGCTCCGCTGTCTCCGGCTGTGAACGGTTAGTGTTCAACACTTTCTCTTCTCAAATATAGTCGGAATCTTTAATTACTTATCTTGCTTTCTTCTTAAACGGTTTTAGGAATGATTTTTTTTTTTTTTCCCCTGCATATTACTTACATTGTGTGTTTTGAAAATGTGATATATGAAAATGATAAAGAATAAAAAACAAAAAAAATTCCGAAAATATTTTTTCTCTCATTTTTAATCAAAGAGAGCGCACTCATAACTATCTGTAAAATTTCCGTGAGTAGTTGATTTTTGTTATAATTTTTTGCAGATTTCTTGAAGAAACAAGAGATGCTTCGACTGCGGACTTGTTGATTAAATTAGAATCCTTTTCGCTATTTTCCCAGTGTGGGATTGACAAGTTCGAATCTAGGGATTTTGAAGCTGGAGGTTATAAATGGTGAGAGTATATATCCTTATTCATATAATATATAGGAGTAATTAATTGTATCTTAGATTTTGTATAAGTCAAGATTATTTTGGCAGGAAAATGTTGATAATTATGAAAAATATAGAAAAAGAAATGTCTTTGCTTGTTTTATGAATAGTTGTTAGTAGTAGTAGTTGTAGAAGCACGCTTTTATTTCTTGTAGTATAAATATTATTTTCCCTTGTATTTCGTACTGTAGCTTTCAACAATGTAGTAATGAAGAAATTTTCCCCAATTTTATTCTGTGTTCTTCTTCGCATCTCTTCCTCTGTTTGTTTTCACCTCTGCAAATTTTCCTCCAATTCATGTTCAATTCAGTTTTCCAACATGGTATCAAGAGCCCAGGTTCCGCTGGCATCTCTCTTATCAATTATTCCTTCTCCGATTGTGGTCGTTTTCTTCATGGAGAGGATTCGCAGATCTCGTCAACTCCTCATAATTTCTCAATTTATCCTCCATCAATCGGCGGTAGAGAGATCGTCTCCAATTTGTTGATTCTATGGAGGATATGGTTTTCTGGTTTTTAATCTCCTTCTCTGTTTCTCATGAATTGAACTATGTGGTTCTCTCTCTCGTTAAATACCTCTCTGAAATTTGTGGTTTTGTTGCTTGTTTCTCTTCGGTTTTTACCGATTTTATCATCTCTTTTTTGGATCTATATTGATTCAATTTTGTCTCTCTGATTCCAAATCATGTGGTCTCCAATCTATGTCGATTGAGTTGTTGTTGAATTTCGTAAGTTCTTAGTTCTCAGTTTAATTTTCTGGTGTTGATGTTGATTGGGGTTATTTTTGGATATCTCTTAGTTACTCTCAAGTTCTTTCTTCTCTCGAGCAAGCTGCCCAAGCTACAGTTGCTGTCTCTCAATCTAATTTTATTGTCTATGGAAGTTGTTCTTTGAGAGTTGTGAAAGTTTGTTGTCTAAGCTTCTCTTTCTCAGTTTATCAAATCGCAAGTTGCGATCTCTTTCTCTTCTCTGATCTAAGATCATCGATATCTAGATTTAGAGTCTCTCTTAATTTGTCTTCTCTTGTTTATTTCCCAATCTATGATTGATTGGAGTCTTTGGCTAGATCTCATGTGAGAATCTAAGCTTCTCTCTCTGAATTTGTCTTCTATCTCTATTTGAGATAGGTTTATCTTTGTGTCTCTCACCGATTGTTGTCGGTTAATTATGAATTGCGTAGATTCAGTGAGCTTTGATCATCATCAGAAAGTGAAGGCAGAGGTTTCTGTATGTATAAAAAACAAGCTAAATGGTACCGACTGCACTGAAAAATGTAAGGAGTTTAGTGTTTTCTTTTGAATTATAGTCGTTAATTATCGCACTCTCAACACACATTCCTTTTGAAACTAGAATCTAAACAAAAGCTAGTTAATTCTACCTTTTTTGTTCTTGCAGTTGACTATTGGTTTACTTCATCTTCTCCAACTTTTGGATTTCCTGAGTTTATGGCGATTGATGATATAAGTAGTAAAGGCTACCTCATTGAAGACTGCTGCTTTTTGGAAGTGAAGATCTGCGTGCAAGCCGTTGTAGATGATGCTCCAAAAATCTACTAATTAATTAATGTTGATCTTATTATTGTTATTTTGCATGGATTAACTAGAGTTTTGCTGGTTGGATCCGCACAATGTTCGATCGCTACTTCTGATTTTATTTCACTTTTTTTTATGGGTCTGCTTATATTCTCTGATTGAAGGATTTCTAAGAAAATGAATTCTCTTATGGATGTGCAAAACTAACTACATTTTTGTTTTGGTCGCGATAATTTAGGTCACAATAATTTAGGCGGTATAAATTAGTAATAACCGAAGCGAAGGAAGTAACCTTACACCCCTAATAGAATTTCCTCGAAGTGAAGGTAGTAAAATTTACAGTATTGAATATTGAATTTTAATTTGAATTAAATATTTTATTTTAATATCCAGTTTTATACTAAATTTTTTTCTGAAAATTAAAAATATAGAATTTTAATTAATAAAAAAAACAGAATTTTTTTTTGAATTTAAATTTTCTATTATAAATAACAGCCTTATTAGAGTGAGACAACTCAAAAAAAAATATATATTCATTTTTGAATTGAACGGATGGAGTAGATGTTAACGTGAATTTTAGATCCTACTTAAAAGTGATGATATGAAAATAAAATTATTATTATAATGAACTAGTATTTGTGCCCGAGCGATGCTCGGGTAGGAAATATTTATTATTTACAAAAATATTGGTTCATTTTTTTGCAAATATTAGCCAATTGAAAAATAATTATAACATTAAAAGAAAGTTTTCGTATAAATTAGTAATATTTATTAATTTTCTTTTATTTTTCTAAGAAAACAGATTAGTTATTAATTTCTTAGAAAAAGATTAAGTTATTGTTAACCAAGTTATATGGGAAATAGGGCAAAATAGTCACTTTCAAATAGCAAAGATAAAATCTAGCCACTTTGATAAAAAAAAAAAAATATAGCCACTTTTTAAATTAAATTACCTAATTAACCTTAATGAGATTAATAAAACAAATTTTAAAAATGGCCTAAACCCGACCAACCCCCACCATCCCTTCCTTCACGTCACTTTCCCCTTCTCTTCTCTGTTACCCGCGCCTCCCCCCTCCCCAATTCCTGCAACCACAGCTCACCGGCGACTCTTCCTCTTGTCTATGCCTCCGCCGTCGTTCCACCACCCACCGAAAACCTTCCATTCTCTCTCCTCTTCAACTTCTCCGATTTCTCATCCACAACTCCAACAGAAATCGGCTCAATTGCTGCGATTTCTCTCAGTATTCTGCAATTGATAGCGTGTGCAACTAGCTCTCTCCTATCCACCCAATTTTGTGAGAGACTCCTTCCTTCTTGGGCTTGATGGGGGCTTGGGTTGGAGCGACATTGTGCTGTTGATGTGGAGCTCTGTTCGTTTATTCAGCTTGCAAGGATGAAGAGGTCGAAAGGCGACTCTCCAAGTACAAGGAGGTTCGGATTATCGTACATTCTGTTGGCTGCAGCTGGGTTGTATTTGATCCTTATATTCTTCAAATTCTCTGATTTTTTGGAGAGTGCGGCTGTTTTAAGTGGGGAAGATAGCACTGGTGTTTTTGATGGATTTTCGCTGATGGATGAAAAGAATGCAGAGATTAGTAAATCACGAGCACGAGCATCAGGTTCTTTGCGAAGCTCATTGAATACATGAGTTTCTTTTAAAAAGAAATCGTGAATTTTTACTCTGGGGACTATTTCACGAATTCATTTGTAAATTCGTGATTTGTTCATTTTATGTGTGTGAAATCACGAATTCAAATTTGTGAATCGTACATTTTATGTGAGTGAAATCACGAATTTAATTCGTGAATTGTTCAATTTATGTTGGTGAAATCACGAATTCACAAATTCAATTCGTGAATTCGAAAAGGGAGGGGTATTATTGTAAGAATGACTAATTTTTATCTTTTTTTATCCAGTGGCTACTATTTATCTTTATAATTCCAAAGTGGTTATTTTAATGATTGGCTAACTTTCGGATATATAAAAAAAGAATACATTTCAGAGTTTACGAAAATAATGTACATGCATTGTAAGGGATATCTATTGGAACATGATAGAGCGTTTTTTATCTATATAATTTTGCCTAAATAATAAGAGAGAATAAAGGTCATATAAAGTTTTAAATATAATTCAACATACATGGTGGAGCTGTATTGATTTCATTAGAGAAACCAACATTTACTGTTATAGATTGTTAGACCAAAAATATGTGGCAAAAAGAAATACATACACATCAACAATTAATGTAGAAATATATATTGTATGATATATACACATTAATTGTACATTACAATTTATTGCAATAACAGAGTCCTATTATCATCGAAAAATTAAAGTAAAATTTGTTTGTGAAAATTTATTAAATAATGGTACTAAAAAAAACACATAATGAAGAAAATAAAAAAACAATGAGAATTACATGAGGAAAAAACAACTAAAATTGCCGGAAAATATAATTGTTGAAAACCTTGTTATATACTCCCACCGGTGCATTCAATTTGACGCGTTGTATTATTTTATACCGCACATATATTGAAGCAACGCGTCAAACTGGATGCACCGAAAAAACTCACCGATAAATCTAATCTTAAGTAAAACTATTAAATTAGTACTGTATTTCTTACGTAATTATATTTATGATATTAGTAGTATTACATTACCAACACCACTTGTGTTTAGAAAACAAATTGTTTCATTAGCCTTTTTAGCTAGTGAAGTAGTATTAGTTAATATTGAAAGGTAGTAGTATAATTCTTGAAAAGAAATATGGAAAGGTAAGAGAATATGTACTACAACTAGAACTATAAATTCCATCATACTATTCCTCTTCTCCCGATCCCCATCCATCGTCTTCTTGCAAATTGAATATAACTAAGAACTTTTATTAAACAATGAAGACTTCATTACAATATATACAATTTGTTTGAATCTAAGAGTCGATTCCATCTCTTAGTTTTTGTCTTTCTTCGTTTGTGGTTTTTGTTTTGTGTAGGTATAATACAATATACACGTTGGATTAAGGGGGAGTGATGATGTGGTCGATGATGTAGCAGATACATAGCTCGTGGGCTGCAGAGCTAGCTGCTGTGTGATCAAGCTCAAGCCCAATATCATAGTGGGCTTATGGTTAGGGCTGCAATCGAGCCGAGCCGAGCCGAACACCGTCGTGCTCAGGTTTGGCTCGTTTATTATCGAGTCGAGTATCGAACTTTGTTTACCGAATACTTAGAGTCTCACGAGCTTATTCGAGCCCTAATCGAGCTAAAATAAACTTTCTAAATTTGAATTTATATTTAAAATATTAACTATTTCTTTGAAAATAGATTATTTTATTCACATTAATAAGATAATATTGATCATTTTCTATAACAAATAGAGTTAATAGGATAATTAGTACTAATCATAATATATAATACAAGTCATAATTTACTAATAATCTTATATTTTCATACTAAATCAGTTAACGAACACGTTCACGAGCTAACGAGCCGAATACTCTCATGCTCAAGCTCGGCTCATTTAGTTGACGAGCTTCACTAAACGATCTCGAACGAACTTTTATCGAGCCGAACTCCGAATAGCTCACGAGTAGCTTGGCTCGTTTGCAGCCCTACTTATGGTTAATCCAAGAGATTAGTTGGACTAAGGGAGAGTGATGAGGTGGCTGATGAGTCAGTTGACATGTGACCTGATGTGGCGGCTGATGTGGTAGCTGATGTGGTGGCTGATGTGGCGAGCGACCAAGTTGTAAAGTGGCACAATATCATCTAGGGTTTCTAGAAGATAAAGATTGCGTGGAGATAAGCTTAAGGAGGCGTGGAAGGGTGGTTATCTACTCTCATGCAAATCCTAACCCTAACTTGGTGGCTAAGTCTCAAGCTCTATATAAAGTACATGATTCATTGGAGAATTTGAGATAAAGAGAGTTTTATTTGAGAGATCTCCAATTGTTTTAGGTTGAGTAATACTATCATTATACAACTAGCTTAGTGGATAGTTAGATTGTTTATGTTAGTAGCTTTTAATAGTTCGTTTCCTCAACCTTGGTTTGTAATTCTTCGTGAATTATAGTGTTTGTTTCGCCTTGAGGCACAGCAAGATATCATTCTGATATCTTGCGAAAACCATCTTCGAGTCTTCTTTGTTCTTTGTTGTTTTCTATTATTTTCCGCTGCGTTTGTGTTCTACGAGTCTGCCTCTGTACAGAGCTCTGTGAACACCTCTGTGTTTCTAACCACTGGTTGATACCAACACAATTAACCTATCTAATCTTGAAGTTGTGCATCATAATAATAAGTCTATTCCAGCATGTCATAATTTTCTTAGTCCATCTTGGATCTCATCTTTCCATCAATTCGACTTTTAATTTTTGCAGAATTCATAGCCCGGATAAATTTTCTTATTGTTCTACTACAATTTAATTCAAACTGATTTTGACATTCTTTCTTCTTTTTTTTTTTTTTCTCTGTAAATTTAAATGTTTAAAGAGCCAATTGCAAAAAAAAAAAAATGTCATGTATTCTTAAATGCAACCCACCAAACTCGAGAGAGTTTAATTTTCTAATATAATTAACATATCATAATTAATAATTTATGAAATTATATGCTTGATAAAATAGTTTGAAATACTCAAATGGAATTCATATGTAGCCATATATACATCCATAAATGATAAATACACTAGCAAAGTTAGTTTAAGACTTGGTGCTTATACAATGGTATTAAATAAAACACTGGTGAAAATTTGGAGCCCATTATAAGATTTACTTAGGAACAAATAATAATCCAAACTAAAAAAACAATTTTTCAAAGAAAAGTATATTAATGCTGAATTATTACCTCTTTGTCATAAAGGCACGATAAAGTCAAAACTTGAAGGAAAGAAGCAAAACAATTATGAAAAGGAAAAGCTAAATGTCCCACACCGGAAACTTAGTAGATGTGATGAAGCAATAGCAGTTAGATAAAGAGGAGAAAGAAAACTGGAAAACATACTTACCTGGACGGGGTCTATGGGTGATCCTTAAGGTCCATGGCCTAGGTTGGTGACCTCCATTGCACTTAGGAGGGGCGCCTGCCTAAAGTCGGCCCAAGTGGTCGAGCTTACGTCATAATTTGTGTTAGAGGGGGCCTGCGTTCGCGCGGCCCCTGCCCAATTCAGTCAAAAATACTGACCAGCCCATGTTTGGTAAACTTGGTGAATTATATATATACATATATATATATATATATAACATCATTACATGCAAGGGGAGCTCGCTCGATTTGCAGATTGGTCCGACTCGTAATTCACTTCTGACCCGTGTTCGATAGCCCGACCGTAGTGATGTTAATTGTGGTTACATTCATAAGTAGCTTAGTCCATCTTTATTCTATTTCATATGTCTGAGGATCCGCATAGCCCTCGATTTATGTGTTATTTATCCATTTCTACTTTTTGTATGCCAATGTTGGTGACTGACTGACTGGAGATAACTCTCTTCAATTATTTCTGGGATGGGAGGGAGTAGGTCTTGCTTCATATTTGTTACTCCCTCTGTCTTCGATTTACTGACACTGTTGACTTTTTAGATGATTTTGGAGTTTCGTGATGATGGATTTTAAATTGAATTTTTTCAGATTAGTTTTTTTTACACGATACTACAACACTCGTAGTACCTTGTAAAAAAAACTAAACTCTAAAAATTCGATTTTAAATCCATCATCACAAAGCTTTAAAATTATCTAAAAAGTCAACAGGGTCAGTAAATCGAGGACGGAGATTTCTGGTTTACACGACTTCAGGCAGCAAGCTATCAAAGCTATGCTTGTCAATCGAGTAGGTGATTTTGGATTAGCTCCTGGGATTTCGGGTTGTTTTACTCTCTTTCAAACAGTAGACTTTTCAACTATTTTTGCTTTCAGACATATATGGGAATCATAACCATAGAATAGAAATTCTTGGATTTCTTGCAATATGAGATTTAATGCCATAACTCTTATTTGTATTTTACTTCTTATTGGTGCTGTTGGGAAATTTGCACAGGTAGGATCGCATACTTGGTCACCCGATGCTATGGAGGGTCCCACTCCAGTATCCGCTTTGATTCATGCAGCTACTATGGTAACAGCTGGCGTTTTCATGATATTCATTACATATAAATTAAGAAGTTATAAATAAATGATAATGTTACAGCCCAATAATCCCGACTTGGTCAATTATATTTATATATCTCTAAATTATATCCTTACATTACTTATCAATTAAGAGGGAAAATGAAAATATTAAAACATTAAGCTATGTCGTAATTTTAATTTTATTATGTATATCTATCACGTATGGAATTTCCAATCAGCTCTCTGTACGTGGGCTTCCAATTGATTGTATTTGTGTATATACTTTCAATCAATGATCAATTAATTAATTATAAAGTGCCGAATTCAATAATCACATGTCCATATCAAAACATAAATTTTGACAACCTAAGCATGAAATATTGCAAGTAATTGGTACCTGTGCTAGCTATTTATTTTTGTTGAATTCTTCCCCTTACATTTTTAAGGCATTGTTTCCGGGGAACTCTGGACATAAGAGTAATAAAATGCTCAATTACATAGAAAAAGAATTCCGAACTTGAAATACTCTTTCGGTTCAGTTTTTCTTGACGCATTTCTTGGATATATATGTGATTGTAAGACAATAGAAACGTTTCAAGAAAAATGGGATGGTGGGAAAAATAAATTAGACTGTTTTTCATAAGTTTTGGTTCCCGTCGCAACTCCTAACGAAGAAAATGCAAAGTCATTTGTGAATTATATCATTTTCTGAATGCCTAGTCTATAAATTAAACAATAATAAGCATTTGAAATTAAGAAGAAAAATAAAAAATATTTTTGCAAATAATTCAGGAGATCTAGTTCGAGCTCAAATTGGTTTTCGTGGGTTCAAATAGAGTTCATCATGACATTAATCTCTTAAAAATTCTAATCATCATATCATAATTCTCAATGATTTTCATTCGAATGACTTCAAAATCAAATGCACATGCTAGGAAAATGAAAATTAGTTTCAAAATTATTGGTCTTTTTCATTGCCTTACTTTCTATAATAAGCTCTCTAAAATTCAGTACATTATCCCACACCGATAGCATATACTTATTGATTAAGGTATATAAGTCAATCATCTTAAACTATAATAGGGGCATTAAGATGATTGAATGTCTGGCCAAGTCGGCTGGCTGGGCCTTGCTGCGCTATTTCTGGCCCTCCCGTTCCAAGCTGGGAGTTGGGCTTAGTGGCCCGTGCGAAGGCGTGGGTTTCTTTGGCCTTTAGAGTGGAGGGCACCGCGTCAGGCTGGCTTCACAGAGCAGCGTCTAACCTCCCCTTCTCGGTAGTGGAAGGATAACGGGCCGGTGTGTAACTTGGCCCATTGAAGTCAGATCGGTGGGCCCAATTTAGACATATATTTTTTTTGCTTTTATATATTTTTTTTATTTCATTCGGGAATAAATGCTCAAAATTGAGAGAGGACAGAAAATTATAGATACGAGGTTCACGTTTTAAAATAGACTGTACACATTTCTGGCAGACAAATAGAGTATAAAATAACATGTCTAAAATTTTGTTTCTCATCCCATATCGGTATCTTATTCTTATTCAATAATGTATATAAGCAAAACAAAATAGTATAGAGGTTGCCGACCCATGTAACGAGGGCTTGTAACCAAGTGGGGCATTAAAATGATTGGATAATTGGCCCACTTTTCTGTGATTTGGGCTTGGTTAAGACGTGCAATTTGGCTAATGTTTAGAGATTATCAGTGGATCCCGCGCCACGCTGTCTTGACAGAGCAGTAACGTTAATCATCATTAAGGGGCCGGTAGATATCCTTTAAGTATCCTCTAATCCTCAAATTGTCCGCTTGGCCCAATTACACTTTCATTTTTTTTTCTTTTCTTTTTATTACTTTTATTATTCACAAAACTTTTATGGTGCCTGACTAAACGTGAAATTTACTATCCACATCACTCATATAATATATATATATATATATATATATATATATATATATATATTTTAATTTTTTAAAGATTTGAAAATAAAATATAATAATATGACATCGTAAGCTATATGAAGATAAAAAGAGTACATAAATACAACTATGACCAGGCCCATCTCAATTAATATTTGAGATCCTTTGCTAACTATAAAATTTTCTAGGGAAAGAAATATTGAGAAAACGGAAAGAAGTCAACAAGAAGAAGACGCGAAGAAGATGATGCGGAGTGTGGCTGAGAAACAAAAATATTTAAAGAGGAAGAGAGAGATAATTTAGATTAAAATAAATAGCTGAGCTTGGGCTTTAAAAAAAAGAAAAACAGTTAGCCTTGATATATTTTTTTAGGTCCTATTTTTTTTGGGGACTGTTCTGTAGAATAGCTTGGGCCAGCTCATAGATAGGCCTGACTATGATATGTATTTGACACTAACATAATATTCGGTACAAACATATATATATATATTTTTTGAGAAACATTCGGTACAAAAATATTAAAGTGGAAAAGAGAGAAAATTTAGATAAAAATAAATAGTTGGGCTTGGGCTTTAAAAAACAAACAGTTGGGCTTGATATATTTTTTTAGGCCCTATTTTTTTGGGGACTCTTGTTCTGTAGAACAACTTGGGCCAGCTCATATACGGACCTCACTATGATATGTATTTGACACTAACACAGAAAAATAACAAATATATAGATAGTACTAGAATATTACACGAACCTAACCAATATCCGACACAAATTCAAATCCGATAAAAAGACTAAACGGTAACCTATTAATTTCGTGCGTATACCAACCCTGCTAGCCTACTAGTTGGGAGAAACTTGGAAGAAATCGATCCGAGCCTTTTAGCATTGAGTTGTTCTAACTGCTTTTATTAAATAATAATAATAATAAATACAATAAAAAAATTATTTTTTTATTAACAAGGACATACTCTAGAGTTGAGATTCGTTAATCATAATCAAACATTACAAATGTATTATTTGATCGATCGTGGATTTTAGAGTGTTTTTGTGATGGTGAGATTTATAGAAAGCTAAGAACACAAGAATTTACGTGGTTCGATCTATGGGTAGATCTACGTCCACGGAGGGAAAAGAGAATGTTTATATTGAAGTCTCTTTTGCTAGTAAAATACAGTGACCTCCTTTTTATCTTACAAGATAGCTCTATTTATAGAGAATTGAGGTCACGGGTGATTCATGGATGCTGCTCTCGCATGTCCGTCCGTACTCTGACCATCGCGGGTGGTTGAGAAATCGTGGGGCAGTTGGATGATTTTGTTGACTCGTTATTGGGCTTCAATCTGGGTGGGCCGAGCTGATCTGGGCCTTTGGGCCACATCCTATCACACCCCCCCCCCCAAAAGGTCGGAGAAGCGAGGTCATTGTAGAGAGGTGTAAATTGCCCCGTGGGATTTCGACGAAGTTGAAACTGCATACCGCCTCGTTTTGACGAGGTCGAGCTTTGAATTGCATTGTTCCATCGAAATTTAGAGTTCGCTGGAGTCGAACTGTATTCCGCCTCGTTTTGACGAGGTCGAGCTTGAATTGCATTGCCCCGTCGAAATTAAGATTTTGACGAAGTCGAACTGCATACCGCCTCGTTTTGACGAGGTCGAGCTTTGAATAGTCATGATATGAGAAGGCACGACTGTTGGTGTCAGGGTAGGTAGGATACGTGTCGCACTTTTGTTGGAGCAGGCGGAGAGGCGGGATTTGAAAAGGCGTGCCTTTGCTTATAAAAGCTTCCAGTGTACGCTAAAAAATATTTTTTCCCCCTCAATCGATTTCCAATTGCAAGCGAGAGAGAAAACCCTAGACCCAAAATTCTGCAACCGCCGCCGCCGTCCAGTTCAATTTTCCGGTGATTTGTAGTCGGAAAAAGACTTTGACAAGTAAGTACTTTCCCTGTAATGGATTCTTCTTCTTTTCCCTAAGTAGATACTGGTAAGGCCAGCACACAGATTTCGCCCTCGCCGTCTAGGGTTTTTCCGGCGAGGGTTTGGCTAAATGTACATACACGCACGCTGGTTCCGCCGGCGTTTCGAGAAATTGAATTCCCGCCGGTGGTCGGGTCTAGTGCCTCACTGGCGTGGGCCTCGACCATGTCTGTGTCTCATATGCAGGATTTGGCTCGTCGTTTTTTGTTTCCCGAGTCAGTCGAGTTGCTCCTACCTCGTGATGTCGATAGGGGTAGCTCGCCTCCCGTAGGCTTTTTTACTGTATATGAAGACTATCTTCATTTTGGTCTTCGTTTTCCTTTAAATCGCTTTTTTGCCGAGCTCTTAGAAGAGCTCCATCTGGCTTTAGGTCAGTTGCAACCTCCTTCCATCAAGCAGGTCGTTGGTTTTTGTTTTGAGGTCAGCCGCCGTGGTGGCACGCCTACTGTGGATTCATTTCTTAGGTTTTTTAGACCTAAGCTTGGTCCGACGGGGTGGGCCTACCTTTCCCCTATTAGTAGGTTCAAGTTAGGGACTCCCACTAAGGTGACGAACTGGCAGAAGAAATTCTTCTTTTGCTGGTGTGAAGGCGTGCCGTTGTATCCTTGGACCACGACCAAGTTCGTACTTCGAGACACTGGGAAACCAACCAGTGAACTTGAAATGAGCTTGGTGGACCTCGGCCTTATTGAAAGGGATTATGCCGAGGCCGAGCTCGCAAATCACGGGTTAAGCCCGTATAACTCCGTGTCCGATGTGGACTTGGGTGAGGCTCTGCTTCACTGATTTGTCCTGTGGTCTCTTTCATTTTTACTGATGTATATCTTTTTTTTTTTTTTTTTTTTTTTTTTTTTTTTTTTGTAGTGGATGCACAATCTATCCAGGCCGCTCTCCAGAATAGGAACAAGAGGAAGAGGCAGAAGTCCTCTGTTTTGGTGGCGGAGAAGGTGACGTCGGCGACGTCGGCGGAACGGACTACCGACCTTGGTAGGTCGGTGTCCGTGAGTTCGCAGTTGGAAGCTCCTGTCCGAAGCTCTTCTTCGCTGCAGTTGGTGGACCAACAATCTCGACGAACCCTGCTTTCGTTGGATGACGAAGTGACAATCGTCGGGAGTGACCCAACCTCGGGCCAAGGACATGCACGGGAAATGTCATTTCCCGAGGTAAGCGTAAAACTGTAAGTACTTGTATATGGAGATTGTAACCTCTAATAAAATTGTACTTTAGTTTTTTTTTTTTTTTTTTTTTTTTTTTTTTTTGGGTTTTAGGAAGCCGAGGCGGCTTTGGATGGGCTGCAGGGCTTGGCTAACTTCATCAGGAGTGGAGTTGCCAAGTTCCAGACAAAGGCTTCCGAAGTTGCGGCGGTAGAGGATCGGCTAATGGCCAAGATCTCGGCCGCCGAGGTCGCGGCGCAGGCAGCAGCGGAGAGGGAGGCAGCGGCTTCGGCTGCCGCCGAAGAGGCTAAGAAAAAGAATGCCGAGCTGGAGGCTGAGGTGGGTCGCCTGAAGGCCGAAATTGCTGGGATGGTGACTGGTCAGGGAGGCGTGTTCCGAGCTGTGGTGGAACGTGTCTTCCGGTCGCAACACTTTTCCCGGATGACCGTTCAGTTGGCAGGTGCCCTGAGCACCCCGATCGTCTCCGCAGTGCTCGACGACATCGCTGCCGACATCCCAGACTTGGACAAAACCAAGTACGGGTATGCTATTGCGACGGAGGAAGAGACGCTGCAGGACTTCGCCGGGGTGCTTTTGGAGCACAGTTCCGCCATTCCGGTGGTCGAGCAGCTCGCCGCGCAGAGGAGCCCGCTCAGTGAAGGGGCAATTCGGCGATGTCCCGTTGACAGGTACGAACTCCTGGAGACGGTCATTGCCGACCTACTGAAGAGGCCGGTTACAAAGACCACCGAGGAGCCTGCTCGCGATGACCCCGAGGAGCCTGAGGTCGAACCAGAGGTCGGCCTAGAAGGAGAAAATCGTGATGGAGTCAATTGACACTTTTCACGATTTTTGGCTTCTTTCCCTCTCTGTTTTTTTTTTTTTTTTTTTGTAGCCTTGTACTTCGTCACCATTAGGGTGGCGTTTCATTTGCCGTGTTCGGCTATAAATAAAAAAGGCTCTCTGTTAAACCTTGCTTGTATTTATTCTGTAGCCTGCCCCTGAGTTTTACGATGCTTCCCACTTTGTTAAAGAAATATCCGAGCTTCGCCGAGCTGTAGAAGTAGCCGAGCTCGATGCTTCGGGCTGGAAGAAGCGAGCTGATAACATCGAGATCGAGGCCGAGGTGAAACTTCGGGCCACTCAAGAAAAACTTGATGAGATGCATGCCAGATATATGGAGCTTGAAGACCAGTACCAACGAGCTCGAGACGACATCAAGACTTGCAAAGAGATTGTCGAGGAGCATATGGAGTACGAGACCATAATTCACCGAGCTGTGGGATCCACGATTTTCGAGACTTACGATAAGGTCAAGGAGCTCCAGGCCCGATGCCGAAGCTACATGGAACAATATGGGAATGAATCCTGGCAGGTTAGAGGTGAGTTTGAAGAGCTCATTCGTGTGGCGAGCATTTATGAGACAGTCCTTGATCGCTTTCCGAAGTTGAAGCGACGTCTGTCTTTAGAGGCTGGATCTGCGACTTCAATTTCCTCCGATCTGGATCCGAGGTTGCTCGACTGTACTTCTAGAGAATTTTTGGAAGGTGAATCTTCAAGGTCTGCTGACCCGGACCCGAAGATTGAGACACGTCATTCTCGAGAAATTTATAGTCAGGAGCGGCGATCGGCGCCTGGACGGGGTCGGGGTCGGGCGAGCCAGAATGTCCGAGGTAGAGGCCGAAGTTCGGCTTCTGGACGAGGTCGGGGCAGGTTTAGTATAGACGATGTTTTGAACTTTAATTCCGGCAGGGATTTTGCTAGAGATTGGCTTAGCTTTAGTAAGCCAAAGCCTCCGGGTTCCTCGTCTTCTTAATGTAACAATTGTACATTTATTTCTATTCAAATAAAACAGAAATTTTTGCATTCGTGTTTAAGCTTTCTATCATTGTCTTTAATCGAGGCAGGTTCCCTTGTTTTCAACGAAGGCAGCTTTCTCATAGTCACTTCGTCTTGTGACGGAGTTTGGGCTTTCGGTCGACCACTTCGTCCAGAGATGAAGTTTTGGCTTTCAATTGGCCACTTCGTCCGAAGACGAAGTTTAGGCCTTTTAGGTAGCCACTTCGTCTAACGACGAAGTTTAGGCTTTCAGTTGGCCACTTCGTCCGAAGACGAAGTTTAGGCTTTTTAGGTAGCCACTTCGTCTAACGACGAAGTTTAGGCTTTCAGTTGGCCACTTCGTCCGAAGACGAAGTTTAGGCCTTTTAGGTAGCCACTTCGTCTAACGACGAAGTTTAGGCTTTCAGTTGGCCACTTCGTCCGAAGACGAAGTTTAGGCTTTTTAGGTAGCCACTTCGTCTAACGACGAAGTTTAGGCTTTCAGTTAGCCACTTCGTCCGAAGGCGAAGTTTAGGCTTTTTAGGTAGCCACTTCGTCTAACGACGAAGTTTAGGCTTTCAGTTGGCCACTTCGTCCGAAGGCGAAGTTTAGGCCTTTTAGGTAGTCACTTCGTCTAACGACGAAGTTTAGGCTTTCAGTTGGCCACTTCGTCCGAAGACGAAGTTTAGGCCTTTTAGGTAGCCACTTCGTCTAACGACGAAGTTTAGGCTTTCAGTTGGCCACTTCGTCCGAAGACGAAGTTTAGGCTTTTTTGGTAGCCACTTCGTCTAACGACGAAGTTTAGGCTTTCAGTTAGCCACTTCGTCCGAAGGTGAAGTTTAGGCTTTTTAGGTAGCCACTTCGTCTAACGACGAAGTTTAGGCTTTCAGTTGGCCACTTCGTCCGAAGACGAAGTTTAGGCTTTTTAGGTAGCCACTTCGTCTAACGACGAAGTTTAGGCTTTCAGTTAGCCACTTCGTCCGATGGCGAAGTTTAGGCTTTTTAGGTAGCCACTTCGTCTAATGATGAAGTTTAGGCTTTCAGTTGGCCACTTCGTCCGAAGACGAAGTTTAGGCCTTTTAGGTACCCACTTCGTCTTAAGATGAAGTTTTGGCTTTTGGTTCCTTATTTGTCAAATTTATCGATAGGGGTGGTCCCCTTACGCGCGTTTAGGTGTTACTCCGAGGCGGAGTTTATTTGCGTATCCTCGTCAGGATTTTAAAATCGAGATACTTAGTATAAACGAGAGAGAGAGAGAGGTGCAAAATGCATGCAAATTATTTAAACGATTTTTTTTTTTTACGAAGTCAAAATAAGACAAAATTTACCAAGACAACTCGATTCCTACGACCTAAATGAACTTGCACATCACCCTCTGTTTATACAAAGTACCTCTTCAAGTGGGTAATGTGCCATGTACGGGGTATGGGCTCACCAGATAGGTGGGCGAGCTTGTACGACCCTTTTCCGAGGACTTCTTGAACTCGGTACGGTCCTTCCCAGGTGGCTTCTAATTTGCCAAGCTTCTCCGCCCTGCTGACCTCGTTATTCCGAAGTACGAAGTCGCCTACTTGGAGCTGCTGATGCTTCACCCGGCTGTTATAATACCGAGCTACTTATTGTTTGTATCGAGCTTCTTGTATGTAGGCTTGTTCTCGTTTTTCTTCTAGCGAATCCAAGTTAGTTCGAAGTCCTTCGTTGTCTTGGGCCGCGAAGTTAAGTGTTCGGGGGCTCAGCAAACCGATCTCTACCGGGATCACCGCTTCGGTTCCATACACCAAGCTGTATGGTGTTTCACCGTGTGATGTCCGCGGGGTGGTTCGGTACGACCATAGGACTTGGGGTAAGTTCGCTGCCCAGTCTCCTTTGGCCTTATCCAGCCGGGTTTTTAACCCCTTGACTATCGTTCGGTTCGTAACCTCGGTTTGGCCATTTGCTTGAGGATGGGCTACCGAGGTGAACTTTTGTTGGATGTGGAGTTCGTCACACCATTCTCTGAATGTCCTGTCTGTGAACTGGGTTCCGTTATCTGAGACGAGGACGTGAGGTATGCCGAAGCGACAAACTATGTTCATCCAAATGAAGTTTAGGGCATTTTTACTTGTGATTCGTGCCAATGGTTCGGCTTCGACCCACTTCGTAAAGTAGTCGATTGCTACAATGAGGAACTGTAGTTGGCCGGGAGCTTTTTCGAATGGGCCGACGATGTCAATTCCCCACTGCATGAACGGCCAAGGGCTTTGCATGCTGGCCAGTTCGGTCTGTGGCAATCTCGGAACCGTCGCATGGATTTGGCACTTCGGGCATTGTTTGACGAGGTCGGTAGCGTCTTGGAACATAGTGGGCCAGTAGTACCCCCCACCTCATGACCTTTTTGGACAGGGCGCGGGCTCCGATGTGACTGCCACAGGAACCTTCATGGACTTCGCGCAGTGCGTAGTTCGCTTGGTTGGGCCCCACACATCTTAGGAGAGATTGGAGGTAGGATTTTCTATACAGTACTCCCTGCTCTAGGACGTACTTCGTGGACTTGGCCAGGAGCTTCCTAGCCTCGGCCTTATCAGTTGGGAGTTCGCCATTTAACAAGTAATTATGAAGTGGAGTCATCCAGTTCGGTCCATCTTCGTTTACTACATTGACTTCGGCGTCATCAATGCTTCGGAGCTGTACTTCTTCCACCGGAGGGATCGTTGATGATGATGCGAGTTTGCTTAGTGCGTCAGCTCGCTCATTATCTCCTCTTGGGATTCACACCAACTCAAAGTACGAGAAGCTTTGTTGTAGGATCTTGGCCTTATGGAGGTATTTCTTCATTCGTTCTCCTTTGGCTTCGTATTTGCCTAGTATATGGTTCACTATGACTTGGGAGTCGCTGTGAATTTGAATGGCCCTTACTTGGAGAGCTTGGGCTAGACGAAGTCCAGCGATTAGAGCTTCGTACTCCACTTCGTTATTTGTGGTCGGGAAATTAAACCGGAGTGCGTGGGTGATCTCCTTTCCTTCAGGGCTGATGAGTAAGACTCCGGCTCCGCTTCCTTTGTGACCTGATGCCCCATCGACGTAGACCTTCCAACAGTCTTGTGGTGGTGGCTTCGGCGCCTCAGCCTTTAATTTATCCTTAGTGGGTTCAACGGACTGTTGTGCGTCCGTGAACTTGGCTTCCACTAAGAAATCAGCCAAAGATTGCCCTTTAATGGCTTGGCGAGGTACAAAGGAAATCGTGTGCTCGCCGAGTTCTACAGCCCATTTAGCGATTCGCCCGGACGCTTCTGGTTTTGTAAGCACTTGCCGAAGTGGGAGGTCGGTCAGCACTTGTATCGGATGTGCGTGGAAGTACGGTCGGAGTCTCCTTGCCGCATTCACCAATGCAAGTGCGACCTTTTCTAGAGGTTGATACCTCGTCTCTGGTCCTTTTAGGGCTCGGCTTATGAAATAGACGGGTAGCTGATGACGTTTTTCTTCTCGTACCAGGACTGCACTGATTGCCTCGTCCGAAGCGGCGAGGTATAGGGAGAGGTCCTCGCCCTCTTTTGGTACAGATAATGTGGGGAGATTTGTGAGGTACGTCTTTAAGCCATCGAAAGCTCCCCTGTGCTCATCGTTCCATTCAAAGTTCGGCGCCTTCTTTAGTATTTTGAAGAATGGGAGTTGTTTTTCGGCGGCCTTGGATAGGAAACTACTTAGGGCGGCTAGGCAGCCCGTCAGTCTGTGCACGTCATGAATTAACTTCGGCGCTCGCATTTCTTGGATAGCTCGGACTTTTGATGGGTTAGCTTTTAACCCTTCGTGTGAAACCCAACACCCTAGAAATTTTCCAGACCGGACCATGAAAGTACACTTTTCTGGGTTTAATTTTAGGTTCACTTTACGAAGTAGGCTAAAAACAACTTTAAGGTCGTTTACACAAGTGGCGATTTCCTTGCTTTTTACGACTATATCGTCTACATACACTTCGACAATACTACCGATGTGGTCTTCAAAAATCTTGTCGACCATCCTTTGGTATGTAGCTCCAGCATTTTTCAGCCCGAAGGGCATCTTTTTGTATGCGTAGACGCCGAAGTCTGTGACGAAAGCGGTCTTCGGAGCGTCCTCTTCATTCATGAGGACTTGGTGGTACCCCTTGTACATGTCTAAGAAGCTGAACGCCTTGTGGCCAACAAGAGCTTCGACCTTCTTATCAATGTTGGGGAGGGGGTAGCAGTCTTTCGGGCAATGTTTATTGAGGTCAGTGTAATCAATACACATCCGCCACCCGCCTCCTTGCTTCTTCACCATCACGGGGTTGGCCAACCAGGTTGGATATTTTACTTCGAATAAAATATCGGCCTTCTGCAGTTGGCGAACCTCGTCATGGATCACTTGATTCCTTTCAGCTGCGAAGGCGATCTGCTCAGCCTACCACCTGACAATTAAAATTCAGTCTAGAAACGGAGTGATCACGCTTCGGGGAAACCAGCAACAGGCTAAGGAGTGCATGCAGGTCGCACTCCGAGGTGTTAGGAATCAACACCCCCAAGCATAGCAACTACAGAAACCCGAAGAGGTAGAGCCAACGTCACGTCCATCCGTCGAGCCAGTAGAAGACATCGCATTATATGAAGATGACCCTGCCAAGGTCGTCAAAGTACGGTTCGTCGGCGAAAACGAGCTCCGAAGTCAACTTATCCGGCTACTTCGGGAGTATAGAGATGTCTTCGCTTGGTCGCCGCTAGACATGACCGGGGTAGCTCCAAGCGTCATCACTCATCACCTCAACATCGATCCTGAGGTGAAACCAGTTCGGCAGAAGCAGCGAGCCTTCGCAGCTATTAGCCAATCCCTTCCTAAGATGATGTTATAGGGGGAGCTGGCTTTTACGACGAAGAAGTGAATTATCTTCGTAGTGGACAACGGGCTCTTTCCAACTGTCACGGGCAGTGAAATTATGCCTTCCATCGTCGTCTCTTGTTGCGTGAAGTTCTTTAGCGGCATGGGTGCTGGCCTTAGACGTGCTTCTTCAATATCGAGCTTATCGAAGCAGTCTTTAAAGAGCACACTCACAGAGGCCCCACTATCAATAAATATGCGGTGGATCAATTTGTTGGCCACTACGGCCTCGATTATGGTGGCATCTTGATGAGGTACCGCATGGGGAACTGGGTTGTTGCTAGAAAAGGTGACGACCTCGTCCTTTTTGAACCTTTTTTTGGGTGGGTTCTTCCCGCTGTTGACTTCGGGTCTCGGCTTTCAATGATGACCTCATCGTACCTTCGGGCAGTCCGGTGATGGCCGTGATGACTGCATCATATTGAGGCTGATCTTCATCCTCATCCTCGTTGTCGTGCTTTGGCCTTTTGTCATTTTGGGGGGTACAGTTATTTTCTCCCCTATTTTTCTTTCTCTTGCCCTTCCCTTGAGGTCGGGCCTCTTTCTGGTTGCGACTTTGGTACAGTTTAAGGGTACCGTCGCGTACCATGTGTTCTATGTCCGAGGCGAGGTCCCTGCAGTCCTCGGTTTCATGACCGTAGTCATTATGGAGCTTGCAGTATTTCTCCTTGGATCGGCGTTTCGACCCACCTCGGGATAAGGGCGGTGGCTTCTCGAACAAGTTTGAGTGAAGCTCGTATATTTCAGCCCTGGACTTTGTCAGAGGTGTATACTGACTTTGGTCTTGGTTGGGCCGAGGTCCTAAGCGGGACTCGAGAGGTCCTCGCTGTAACCTTTCGAGGGCACTTCGGCGGCCTTGCCCAAGGTCGGCGCGCTCCTCTTTTTTCCTCTTATCGTTATTTTTGGGCCGATCTGCTGCCCGCTTTTTCCGATCAGCCTCATCCACCTCCGCGAATGCATCGGCAATCCTCCATAGCTGCCTGGAGGTCGTTGGGCGTGCCTTTACAAGCTCTCTGAAGAGAGTTCCGGACTGAATGGCATTTTGGAACGCCGAGATAAGCACGTCGTCGGAGAGACGATTGACTTTAAGGCTTTCGTTATAAAAACGGGCCAGAAAATCACTGATCGTTTCTCCCCGCCCCTGCCTTAAGGTTAGGAGCTGGGCTGGGCTGATTTTTATCTCGGCTTTTTAAAAAAAGCGGCGTTCGAAAGCGTCAAGTAGGTCGGCATATGACCCTATGCTGCCATTAGAGAGGCTATCAAACCAGCTCCTAGCGTTGTCCACTAGCAGCTCGGGGAAGACTTTACACATGTAAATGTCTTCGGCCAATCCCTGGTTCATCATGTTGTATTGGAACCGGGATAGGAAGTTGCTGGGGTCTTGTGACCCGTTGTAAGGCGGGATAGGAGGCACTCTATACGTCGACGGGAGGGGAGTATAGAGTATCTTATTAGTGAAGGGAGTCGAGATTCAACCGTACACGGTGAATCTTCCCTGGTAGGCAGTTTCCTTCGTCACGCCGAGGTGGAATGGCGTTCTGACGAGGTGACGTTGATCCGCGCCGAGGTGAAGCGCGGTTGTTCCCACGGCGATTGTCCTGTCGCCTTCGGGGAAGTTCGGCCTCCCTGTCTCCAATGATCTGGAGACTTGGGGATCGCCTTTGTGACGGTTTGACTCCGTCTTCTCTGTTTTGACTTTGTTGTCGATGTTGATCGACAAACTTATGAAAGTCCTGCTCGTGGAGGTCCAAGTACGCCTTCAGTGCGTCTCCAAGCTCGGGTTGGAGTTCGGCATTGCCGCGTCGGCTGCCACCCTGATTGGGCCCGTCGCTGCTAGCTGAATCTCCAGATGGAACATCTTCCAGGTGGCCTTCAGGAGTTCGGCGAATGAGCTGTTGGTCACGTCGGATTTGGGAAGCAGTTTTCTGAGCTTGACTAACGTCACCCTCTTCCTCATTGACTGGAGTGTAAGGCGGATTGGTGAAGGGGTCAGCTTGCTTCTGTTTTGCTTTGGCGGCGGCGGCGGCAGTGGTGGCGGATCGGGTTGGTCTCACCATCGTATCTTTACTCAAAATGCGCTGATCGGTTTCACAAAATTTCAGTTTCTCACAGACGGCGCCAGTGATCGATCGTGGATTTTAGAGTGTTTTTGTGATGGTGAGATTTATAGAAAGCTAAGAACACAAGAATTTACGTGGTTCGATCTATGGGTAGATCTACGTCCACGGAGGGAAAAGAGAATGTTTATATTGAAGTCTCTCTTGCTAGTAAAATACAGTGGCCTCCTTTTTATCTTACAAGATAGCTCTATTTATAGAGAATTGAGGTCACGGGTGATTCATGGATGCTGCTCTCGCATGTCCGTCCGTACTCTAACCATCGCGGGTGGTTGAGAAATCGTGGGGCAGTTGGATGATTTTGTTGACTCGTTATTGGGCTTCAATCTGGGTAGGCCGAGCTGATCTGGGCCTTTGGGCCACATCCTATCATTATTCACTCTCCCTCGTCGCTTGAATCACCATTGTGCAATAAATTTCATTTTGGACTAATATATATTTGGACTCTAATTAATAATTAAGTATCGGACCTTAATTAGTTTAATCAAGCCCATTTAACTAGGTTAAATATATTAACTAGGCTTGTGATACACGGCTAGAGATGGAAGTGGAGAGATTCTCACACTTCAAGAGCTGTTGCCTAAGGTTGGAGGAAGCACTCCTCGATTCAGTCCAAGAATTCCTAGATTTCTTGGATTGAATCTTCATCCCGGAATTGTTCCTGCATTGATTCAACGAAGCACGTGGCGCAATAGTTGGGATTCAAGCGCGAAGAATCGTTCCACGAAGAGAAACATGTAAGTTCACTTCCAGATGACAAAATATTTTAATCTCTAAACATGTAACTTAGATTACAAATCACGATGATCGAATAAGTGAGTTTCACATTTTTTTTCCCGCTGCGTTATGTCTTAGAAACCAACAATGGTATCAGAACTTAGGGGTCGATTTATGATCTAAATTTCATGTTGTTTATTATTTTAATGGTTTCGAATTTTATTCGATTGAAATCAGAGTTGATGATTTTCGAGAATAATTTTGAGTTGTTCTGAAAATCCAGTGAGGAAATTCATCGAACACCTTATGGGCGGTCATTTTGCACAAGGCATGGCATAGTGCAGCACCACACCAAGTGCAGGCTGCAGCGAGAGGTGACAAGCCTGGGGGGCTGCGGTTTCTGGTGACCTTTCTGACTGCTCGGTCGAAGTCTGGTGGGTCAGTGGTTGACTTCGATCGGAGCTATGGTGACGGGAATTGTGCGCTGAAAATTGTGTGTTTTGGCCCACCCCTGAGGTTTTAAGGCTTGTAGCATTTGATGCTTTCTTATTCTGCTTCGTACGCTTCCCTTTCAAGGTGGGAGTTACATAAGAGCTTACCATGAGAACTGACTTACTATTAGAGATGGTGGACTCGTAGCTCTTTAGCATGTTGTGAAGCTGGGGTAGACTCGTCTTGAAATTCATGATGAAATTTCCAAATGAAGGAGCCAGATAATTCAAATTTGAATTAGTTGATAGGGGTGCAAGGAGTTCCAACCCGATCCAAGCTAACCTCTCAATCAAGCCAAATCATCTTCAAAACATGATCTGAAACACTTTTCCCTTCACGGAACTTGTTGTCGAGCAACTCTACAGATTTGAAACTCTAAGGTTTAAGTCTGCGATGCATACAAGCTCTCTAATTGTTTAAGAATCTCATAGGGAAGCATGTGTTCATGTTGTCTATATGACTCCATAGTCATAGAGGGAAACATAATACACTGAGCCGAATAGGCATCATCCACATGTTTTTCGTAAGTATTCACATCAAACATTTTATACTCTTTAGATTTGTTATTAGGGATGACACTGATTGGTTTGTCCAAGACGTACGCAACCTTTTCATGCCTCAATACCAAATGCAAGTAGCACTGCCAATCCAAAAAGTTTGACCCAATTAACTTCATAGTATCCTCAAGTATTTTAATGACAAGTTCGGCATGTTGATATCTGATCAGTAAATTAAAGAAGCAAATTAGAATATTATTACCAAAATCACGTTTATCTCTAATCAAACAAGACATTTTAAAAAATTAGCTCCCACTACATTGCGACTTAAACTTCTTTTATTATTGATCACTTGGTATTGTGTCCAAGTTGTCATTGAGATGTCTATGGAGACCAACAAGTTGATTGGGTTAAACTTTATGGATTGACAATGTTGCATGCGTTTGGTACGAACCAATTGGTGTCATCCTTGATAAGAAATCAAAAGAGTATTAAAAAAATTTGACATGAATGTTCAATAGAAGCATGTGGATGGTGCCTCTTCGACTCGGTGTATTATGTTGGCCTCCATGACTATGAAGTTGCAGAGACAACATGAACACATGCTTCCATATGAGATGCTCAAAGACTTAGAGAGTTTGTATGCATCACAGAGTTAAACCTTAGAGTTTGAAATCATTTGAGAGTTGTTTGACAACAAGCGACATGAAGGGAAAAATATTTCAGATCATGTTTTGAAGATGATCAGTTTAATTGAGAGGTTAGCTTAGATCGAATTGAAGCTTCCGGCATCCCTCTAGAACAATTCAAATTTGTATACTTTGCCTCCTTCATTTGAAATTTTTTGTGAATATCAATATGAACAACACGTATGCGAGTTAACCCAAGCTTCACAATATGCTGAGAAGCTCCACCATTTGTAAGGTTAAGTATTGGTGAATTCTTCTACAACTCAACTCGAAAATGAATGATAAGTAGAAGAAGGAAGCATTTGATGCTACAGTCTTGAAACATAAGGGTGGAGCTCGAAAGAAGCCAAAGTTCTCAAAGGGTGAGTGTCTATTCTATCACGAGAAGGGGCAAGAGAAGAGAGACGACGCAAAGTTAAGGCACATGACTCTACTTAAAGAGTTAAAAGGTAAAGTTTTTCTTTTTCCCTTTTGAAAATATAGAACTCGAGGGTGTCCCGCCAAAATAGTAAAGGCATTGTTTGGAACAATAATGCTATTTTACTATTATCTTCTCTCAATATTATATTACTCCCTCTGTCTCGTCCATATTGACAACTTTTATTGAAATATATCACATATAAATATAAAATATGCCAATATCGGCTAAACGGAGGGAATATTGTTTTAAAAATAATAATGATATATAATAATATATTTATTTATATTAATTTAGAATTAATATAAATAAAATAAACCCATATTATTATTAAGAATAAATATATTAATCAATTAATACTCTATATTATTATAAAGATTTTATTGTTTTGCCTATTTTTAAGCATGCTAATTGGATTATATGCTTAATGCGTTTATTTATATTAACTATAGTAATAAGAGACCGCTTATAATGCTTCGGTAGGCGGCGCCCAACATTTATAGTTCACATATGTATGCCTTGGTAGGCAGCACCCAGTATTTATGGTTCACATCTTTATGTCTGGGTAGCCGGTGCCCAGTAATTATTTAGAGCAATATTCGATATTGCATGTTGAACATTTAGTATCACATGAACCTTCCCAAATTTATAATATAGAAGTAAGTCTCATCTAGAATGCACGCTTTGTACATTACGATGGATTAAGTGCTAAACCTTTTCGATTAGAATATTTACACCCTAATGCTTGCTCAAATTGACATTATTAAGACTTATTCATAGATAGGTGCAAATTGTTTTTGATCACATAATGAGGTTGACTTGCTTATTTGATTTTGCTCCGTGTCTAAAATAATTTAGGAACGCTGATTAATTTGATTAATCAAACAAGGATTGCAAAATAGTTGATTTATCTTGACCTTTGAAATTTTTTATAAAATTAATTTGACCTCGAAGAATAATTCAAATAACCAATATATTGTTGATTAAAGATGGAATTGAACATACCATTAGCAACCTTACGTCAAATCCATCGATTTGAGTGGTTGTGATCATGCATCGACCATCGGAGTTGCCCAAAATCTTTCCTGAAAGTTCAATATTAAAGTATCGATTTGAGTGGTTGTGATCATGCATCGACCATCGGAGTTGCCCAAAATCTTTCCTGAAAGTTCAATATTAAAGTTTAATTATTCAGTTGTAATTACACCAAATGTGATGCCATGCAACATAATTTACCGAAGGAAAAGTATATATAGTACGAGGCGTCCCAGTGACGATTCGTGGGCCCCGCTGATGTGGGAATCTTCTCCCATACTTCAACTTAAATCGTTCAACATACTCCGTATTTCAAGAAAATTGCAGTGAGTCAGTTTACAGTGATTCTAAGCCCATCTTCTTAAAATTTCAAAGTAAACAAAAAACTCGTTCGATTCCCACGAACCATGAATGCTGAATCTGCTTTCACCGGCTGTGAACGGTTAGTGTTCAACACTTTCTCAACTAATTAAATCACTATGCTTAGTGTCTCTGTGTTTTGATTTTTGTGATTATACATTTTTGCAGATTTCTTGAGGAAACGAGAGATACTTCGCCTGCAAACTTGCGTGTTAAATTTGAATGTTTTTCGTTATTCTCCAAATAGGGGATTGACATGTACGAATCTAGGGTTTTTGAAGCTGGGGGCCATAAATGGTTTGTTGATTCATCTTTTGTTCTTAGTTAATTAATTAATTAATTAAATTCTAGCTAGGTTTGCATCATTTTATATTATTTTAATTAATTAGCAGGAAAATGATAATTTATCCTGAGGGTGCGAAGGGTGCCACGTTTCTGTATACTTTGCCATTGCTGAAACTGAATCTCTGCCTGTGGGTTGGGAGGTTAATGCCACCTTCGCCTTCTTCATCTACGATCATCATATGCACAATTATCTCTGCTTTCGAGGTTATTTTCTTGAATTTCTTTCTACTTTTTCTGCTTCCTAATTTTAGTAGTTGTCAAGAACAAATTATTAAACTTGATTTAAATGCTTAGGAACGACGAAGCGCTTGAATGCGCTTGTTCCCAAATGTGGATTTTCTAAAATGATTTCTAAGAAGGCTTTGATTGATCCGAGCAAAGGATACCTTGTTGACGACAGTTGTGTGTTTGGTGCTGAAGTTTTTGTTATCAAAAGCGAATGTGTAAATGAATGTTTCTCTTTGCTAAAATCCACTGCTCCATATAAGCGCGAGTTCAAGATATCGGCCTTCTCCAAATTGGAATATGTTTGGAATTCGGAAGAGTTCGTTGTTGGAAATCACACATGGTACCACCTAATTACTTATTAGCTCAGTTTCCATAATATATACTAATATTTGTTTTGTTATGAGTTAAGAGATTTTCTTTATATGACTTAGGCTAGTCAAGGTTTTTACAAAGGGAAAACTGTCAGGACCAAAAGGTCGCTATGTATCGATATATTTGGACTGCGTTGATGCTGAGGAGTTCGGTCCTCATCAGAAAGTGAAGGCAAACGTGTGTGTGTGCATCAAAAACAAACTAAATGGCACCCACGACTCTTTCGGATGTAAGGTTTTTAGTGTTTTTCATCCAAATTATAGTTGTTAATTGTTGCACTTTGAACCCTATATATCTTGTTTTGTAAAGTTTTTAGAGTATTTTGCTCTACATTTCAACTTCAATCAGTTTCTTCCATGTTGAAGGAGGTGTTTCCCATACATTGATTTATTAGATTTACTACTAGTTTACTCATAACAAAGCTAATTATTGTTGTTGCAGTTAACTATTGGTTCACTTCATCTGCTCCAAATTGGGGATTTCCTGAATTCATGTCAATTGCTGATCTGAGCAGAAAAGGCTACCTTATCGAAGACTGCTGCTTTCTAGATGTAGAGATGTGTGTGCATGCTGTTGTTCTTGATGCACCTAAAATCTAATTATTAATTAATGCCGATGTTGTTAATATTGCAACTATTTTGTTCCTAGAAAGGTGGATATGTGTTTAATTTGGATGGATTAGTTTTGCAAGATGGATGCAGACATTGTTGTTCGCTATGATTTCACTTATAAATGTTATTTTGTGCTCATCCTTTGATGTCCGGGGCAGAAATAAGGGGCGATCATCGATGTAGAGTTACAGACAAAAAGTGGCTTCTATAAGAATTTTAAAGCGAAGGGAGACACCGAAGGGTTTTCGAGAGTATCTAAGATAGGATTGCATATTCGGGGGAGCTTACAAAATTTGATAGGTTCTATCCATACCAACAAATACGTACCTTTAAAAAAAAAAATAAATCTACACGTAAAAATCCAAAATTAAAGCGTGTTTAACTTAAGTAATAGTGAGATGGGTGATCGCCTAAGTAGTTTGAGTTTCCCAGGAAGGCGCATGATGAAGAATAGCGATACACATCGAAGAATGATTAGACTCTTAAATATATTAGTATGCCTCTTGTGCTCGGGAAGAACTTCATGAGCACAATAAGATTAATTATGTACTCCTCCATTTCATTTAACTTGGCTCAAAACTTTTTGGTTTGTGCTGGCAACGGTTTTCCACGCTTCTTGATAATGGGTTTTAAAATAGATTTTTGAAGAATTATTTTTTTACGGGATACTACGACTGTCGTAGTATCCCGTAAAAAAATAATTCTCAAAAATCCATTTTAAAACCCATCATCAAGAAGCGTGGAAAAGCGTGCCAGAAAAGCCACTATTCAAATGAGCCAAGTTAAGCGAAATGGAGGGAGTATTTGATTGTAATAAACCACTCTATAATATTGAAATTATCACAAATGCCAATATTTTATGATTTCACCTATTAAATAAAAAAATAAAAAAGTTTTAAAAATGGAAAATTAACTTCCCTCTTAAAAATTGCATGTCTTTGTCATTTTAAGTTTAACTACCCTTTTGAGTATATTGTAGAAGACCTATGTGGAAATGGTTTTCAACCAAAAAATAAAAAATTCAAATCTTAAAAGATGGACGGAATAGAAGCCTGCGAAAGAAATTGATGTTGGCTGAATATTCGAGTCTTGCACGGCTCTTTAGTTATTACTTTTATCTTTTGATTTATTATTAGTTTCCTTATCACTCATGACTTATTTTAGTATTGGATTTGATAGGATTTGCTCTATAGATTACAACTTCTGATACTTAAATTGTCAAACTACAAAGTTTTGAGAACAACGAAGAGCCATTTCTATTTCAAACTCGACAATGAACGATAACTCGGTTTTTTCCGGAAGTGAACGGTTAGTGTTACTACACACTCTCTCTACCAAAATACCGTCGGAATCTTTATACTAAAAGAAAATCGAGAAACGGCCACGGGAAATTCCGTGGCCAGCAAAGGTGACGGAAATAGCGGCGGAAAATTCTGCTTTTCTTGTAGTTAATTTCTCATCTTGCTTCTTTTTAATAACTTCTCTTTTTTTTGTATACATAATTAATTGATTCACATCTTGTTTTACCTGCATAGTATTCATTAGTATCATAGATTCATATATACAGAGAGGGAGCCACATACCGGGCTCGACTAGGTGGTCGTCCGGGTAAAAAAAATAAAATCGAATAATATATAATGTTAATTTTTATTTTTCAAATTTTTTAACCGCCTAATTATTGTATTTTAATCCCTTTATACTTGAGTTTTTTCTCATTCCATGTGTTTTTTTAATTTTTTTTACCCCTTATATGAAATCTCGTCCGACCTTGTACGTATTCTTGGGCTGGCTCCGTCCCTGCATATATAGCTAGTATGTCTATATAATTTTATATGCTAGAGAAAGATTTTTTGCTTTTTACATAAATTAATTTCCCAGCTTTAGTTTTTATGTGTTTTGATTTTTGTTGTGATTTTTGTTTTTTTCAGATTTCTTGAGGAAACAAGAGATGCTTCGCCTGCGAACTTGTTGATTAAATTCGAACGTTTTTCGCTATTCTCCAAGTATGGGATTGACAAGTACGAATCTAGGGCATTTGAAGCTGGTGGCTATAAATGGTGTGTTGAAGTTGAACTCTTTTATTCTTATTCCTAGTTAATTGAATCCTAGATTTGCATTGTTTTATATTTATTTTAATTTATTTGGCAGGAAAATGATAATGTATCCAGAGGGGTACAAGTGTGAGAATGAAGGGTGCTATGTTTCTGTATATTTTTGCATTGCTGAAACTGATTCTCTGCCTGTGGGATGGGAAGTTAGCGCCATTTTCGCCTTCTTCGTCTACAATCATCACACAAACAATTATCTATGTTTTCGAGGTTATTTTATCATGTTTTTTTGCTTATATGTTTCTGCTTCTTACCTAGTACTAGTAATTGTGAAAAAACCAAAGCAATAAATTTGATTGAAACTGCATTGATCAGGAACAACGAGGCGCTTCAACGCCCTTATTTGCAAATGTGGATTTACTAAAATGATATTGAAGAAGACTTTGATTGATCCGAGTAAAGGATACCTTGTTGATGACAGTTGTGTGTTTGGTGCCGAAGTTTTTATCGTCAAAAGCCAATGTGTTAATGAATGCTTGAGTCTGGTAGAACACAATGCTCCTTATAAGCGCGAGTGGAAAATTTCAGGCTTCTCCGAATTGGAAGGTGCTTGGCGTTCAGAAGAGTTCAACGTGGGAGATCACAAATGGTACTTTTTTCTTATATAATAGTACTCCTTTCGTTTTATTTCATTTTTTGGCTCATTTGTTGAATATATGTGAAATATAAAATAATAAAATGGACCAAATGAAATGGAACGGGGTGAATATATATGTATGTCCTGTGGTATGTATACGTTCTCTCATTTGGAGATTTTATTATTTGTACAACTTAGGAAAGTGATTCTGCATCCAAAGGGATATTCTTCGCAGTCAAAGGACCGCTATATCTCCATGTATGTTCGATGTGTTGATGCAAAGAACTTTGCTTCACATCAGAAAGTGAAGGCAGAGGTTTGTATGTGCATCAGAAGCAAGCTCAATCATACCCGCCACTCAAAAAGTGTAAGCTTTCAGTGAACTTTGAATACCTATTCTTCTCTTTTGGTTTTTACTACTTGCGTTTCACCCACTTGTAAACAGAATTTGAAATATATTTGATATGTAAGTTCCAATTTAATTGTTGTGGTATGCTTAATTGTTAGTATCCCTTGAATCTGTGTTGCCACTTCGCAGAGTTTGTCAGGCTATTTATATGGAAGTAGGGCACAAACTCTATATCTGTAACCTAGCCGCCATTGAATACAATCTGTTCTCCGTAGCCAACACAACGTTGGTGAACCACGTAAATCTGTCTCTTTACGTTTTTGATTAATTCTCAACTCCTTCACGCTACGTCACTTTTCTCCTTGCAGTTAATGATTGGTTTACATCATCTTGTGGAGGTCGGGGATGCCATGAATTTATATCAATTGTTGATATGAGGAGTAAAGGGTTCCTCGTAGATGACTATTGCTATCTCGAAATAGAGATAAGAGTGCAAGCTCTTGTACTCGATGCATCTATCTTAAAAGATTGACGGAACAGAATTGAAGCCAGCGAAAGTAATTGATGTCAATAGTTGAAAACACTCCCTCTGTCTTTTATTAGATTAATTTGTTGAAAATAAATATATTATACCACTTTTTAAATTCGTCAGCCATCTCAAGATAGACATTTTTCGTCGATAAAATATAACGATATGATGGATTAACAATGGTCAATAGATGGCCAAAAAAGAAGCAAGAAGAGATTATTCTTTGAGTAGATAGAGGCTGAAATTTTTTGATAAGAGACAATGGTCTTTTACATTCACTCAACAAGAGTATGACAAAGCTTGCGAATCAATTTGGGAAAAAAAAATGATCTTAGTCGTTGTGGAACTTAAGTCGATGAAATGTTGATATTATTTTCATTATCTATATCTATATCTATACTATCTATACTCTATTATAAAAGTGTCTTGTTTTACAAATTTTGGTTTACCTATTTTGCCCCAGTTATTTAATTTATTCTAAGGTCAATATTGTAATATCATATTATTATTTATAGAAGAAAAAAAATCATATACATTACGTTTTTATAAATAAAAGTCAAACATTATTTTATTGTAATAGATATATACACGTATTTATCTAATTAATTTGAAGGTAATAATGTAATATAGTATTTTATATTAATAAAAGTATAATTATTCTTAAATTATATAATCATACTAGATAGGCATTCCGGAGTTTAAAACGTATAAAAACCATTATATTTTTCATTGAGGAAAACATCTTTTGAGATAAGAAAAACTAAACATGATCAATTAGCCGAATCAATTGGAGATAAATTAATAGTATCATATATAAATTTTCTTGCTTTTGCTTTTGCTTTTGTTCTGTTTATAGTTTTATTTTTGCTTCAATCAAATTGGCCGTGCATTGTCTTTTCTACGTGTATTGTGTTCCGTTGAATCGTGCCTGTTATTTTTTGGAATTATTGTCCGTCGTGATTGTGCATTAATTTTTGAACTTGCGGAATTTTAAGTTTGTTGTTGTTTCACAATATTGATAAGCAATAGTTTTAACAAGCTATATCTTTAATTGTGATCAAATAACATTATTTGATTGTGAATAAACCGTTAGAAAGCTCAAAAGTTGGATGGTTAAGGTTGTATATTTAATATTAGTTGCATCTTTTTTTAAGATCTGATATCACATATTATTTTTCTTAAAGGCCTTCTGGAATAATTTCTTGCATCATTTATATTTGTGTGGTTTCAAATTGTTAGTTCTAATTTAGCTCAATACGTTTTTGAACTATACACAGGGGCGGAGCCACAGTGGTGGCAGTGGGTGCACAGGAACCCCCTGTGGTTCCTGAAAAAATTAGCTATATATACATGGTTATATTGAATCTTATACAATAATTTATAAATATTATATTTTTAAATGCACAGACAAGTTAACAATTGTATAGATTGGTAAAGTGGATTGAAGTACTGCCTATTACATACAAACACGCGTGTTCGATTTCTATGATTCGCACATACTTTTTTATTTATCCTTCTTCAATGTATATATTCAACTATTCATCTTTCTTTATCCATTTTTTAAAAAAAAAATTCTTCAATTCTATTTATTCCTCTTAGAATTAAACATCTTTTTAATTTTTACCTTAAACATCTTGTATTTATTCATCTCCCCCTCTTCACGAATTCTTTTATTTACTTTAACAAAAAAATCGAATTTAAACTTATTAATTTTTAGCTCATTCGTGTATGTCATTTTAGACTTATTTAACATCATGATGTAATTTTAACATTATTATGATTGCGTTGAAAACGACATCTATATATGTTATTTAATTTAAAATCTTGTTATGTATCTATAAAATTATGATAAATTGGAACCCAATTAAGTCGCCCCTCCCAATCTCATCCTAGTTCAGTTGCCTTGCCATTCCGCTCCGTCACTGCTACTCCACCGGCCAAGTCTTTACTGCCACTGTGATCCCCCTGTGTCGGAAGTCTGGCTCCGCCCCTGACTATACAGTAACAAAGTTATTTTTGCTTCATGCCTTCTTGAACACATGCATCAATAGAGTCTTCAGCCAACAAAAAGAAAAGGTTAATTGCTTTTAATTTAATTTCAACTAAAACCACAATTTTAAATGTATCAATCTCTTTCAACATTATGTATCAACACTTCAATCTCGTAAGTGCGTAACTATTAGGTTTTGCAATTTACATTTTATATTCCTATTTTATGATCTTTTATATTCATAATGGTTCACATACATTGTCCTATTTTAACTCTTGATCATAATATGAACCTATCATGACATTAAATAATTTTTATATTTATTTTTATGTTGGTTTATTTTGTTATTTTATTATAGAGCCATTCGTTTCCAAGGTATATTTCTTCCAATAAGTATGCAAGGATCTTACATCTGGTTTCCCAATAACCCAAAAGTATAATGCAAAGAATATGCATGTGGCTTAATATGATGAGAGTTTTGGCAGAAGTTGATTAATTGAAGGTAATATGTGAATTTATTTATATTTCTTTTTCTTTTTGTATAGTTGTTATATCTATGTATATTACAAATTCTCTCTCAAGTGGTACGATGAACTCTCTCATAACATTCATCTACTCAAGAAATATCATGATTATTCATGAAACATCATTAATATTAAATCATTATAGTAATACTATACCTTTAATTCATTAATTCAAATAAATATGTTGATCAATGCCAAAACATTCATTTCAATTAGTTGATTTTTTTTAAAAAAAAAATATGTTTCTTTATAGTTGATCATTCACATTTTTCTATTCTTTATAATTTATACGTTCTTATTTATAATGATAAATATTTTGTTTTTGAGAAATTATGAAACAATTGATGCAATATTCCTTAAGAAACTTAAGGAAAAACATAATATGTTGTGCAAACTACATTTTTCCCTCGAAATATTGCAATATGTTCTTTTATAATTGTAATATTGCATTCTATTTAGCTTTAATTATATATTATGATCAAAATCTTAAATAATTAAGTATATGAAATTATGAAATGACAAACTCATAACAAGAAATATGCAATGAGCATGAACAACGATCTTTTATGTTGTCAATGTTCGTATTCCTTAGATGGATGAATATGTATATGTTAGCTAAAAGTATAGTTTTATTATATTATTACTATGCGATATGCGAATAGATGATATCATTTTCTATATATAGAAATTAAAAATGATTCTGTCTCATTATGAGGTTTATTTATTTATTTATTTTTGAAGGAATCGTGTATATAAAATACAAATGTACTCCCTTTAAATTTATTTGTGATTTTAAGAGACAAATGTCATCGCTACAATCAGAGCGAAAAGTAATAGGAGACACTCCATAAGAGAAATGATAAGTAAATTCTAAAAATATACATTACTCCGCCTTAATTTGTACTTTTGAGACTCTATGATAATTAAAGTAATTGAAACTGTCATAAAAATTAGTTGAGGTTATATCACATAAGAGCAACTCTCCACCTTATAATAAAAATATCTAATATACTTTTCTGCTTAGTATAAAGTCAATTAATTAGAACAAGTATATTATAATAGATGTTGATTCTCACATTCATGCAATTTTAAAAAAACCATATTAAAGATAGAATATATGGTTAGAGTATGATCTTTTAACAATAGTTTACACTTACTTGCTAATTTTTATTAATATTAATATATGATTAATAATATTATAGTAAATGTTAATTTTTAAAAAATATATTACCAATTGTAAAATATGATCATGACACTTATTAAGAAGTTATACGTGCAACGCACGCAATCCCTGCTAGTATTATAAAAAGTGTCTTGTTTACAAAATTTGTTTTGCCTATTATGCCCTTAATATTATCAATACAGTTTATCATTATAATATTAAAATTATCATTAGAATAAATAATTAGAATACAAATAAAATAATATATATCCTACACCTAATGGACTAAAAAAAACAAAAAACAAAAACAAAATTAATCCGTAGCCGATTCATATACTGTTATTGTAACAATGAAAAAAACATTATTCTTTGTAGTTTTTTATATACTACGGTTAATTTCTTATCATACATAATAGGTTCATATTTCTTATTCATATTAATATGGATATACCATGTTATATATTGTACTCCTTAGTATTTAAATTACGAAAAATAATAACACTCTGGTCCAAAGAAGTTCAACCATTTACTTTTTGCACGGGAATTAAGGTGGGGGTATTAGGGATATAAAGTGTATTGTGTTTAGAGATGTAATGTGGTTTATGTATTTAGATATATTTTAAAACCAGAGCATCATAGATGGATAAAAACATATTCATGTTTGATCTTAAATGAAAGATCGTATCAAGACCTTTAATTTGGTATAAAAGTCATAAAAATCCGAGAACTCACGAGCAAGTTATAATAATTTAAACTTTTAGAATTAAATTATATTGAACGAGCAAGTTATGATAATTTAAACTTTTAGGCCTTGTTTGATAGCTAAGATGAGATATAACATGATAAGATAAAAAGTTAAAGATAATAATCTATCCACATTAGATAAGGAAATTATATGTAGGTTTGGTAGGCAAGAAATAAAACACACCTTATCTTTCCTACCTGTTTGGTACTGAAATTAACCAACATGATTAGCATATAAATTTACATATTTGACCCTAGGAAATTAAGTAAATTACTTCTACTTGCCCTCATATATTATTTCCCCCCAAATCAAAAGAAGCCAAATCGCAGAAACCATTTTGAAAAGGGGTGCGAGTCGGGCGACTAGGGCAAGAGCGAAAACAATCTACCAGAAGCTTACCAGCGATCGGCATGGCAACTGCTACAGAAGGTGAGTGATTGTACCTCTTCTTTTCAATTTCTGTATCGGTAGGCGGTACTTCAATTCATATCTCGTATGGCCATTGTTTATAAATCAAAGGCGTTTAGAACTTTAAAAATTAGAGGATTCTTGAAGTTCTTTGCATTCTGTGTTCCGATACGGCTTTGAATTTCTGAAGAGAATGTGATGTTGCTTGCCTGCAAATGAACAAAGAATAGCAAGCCCTGTGCTCAACTTTCCTTCTCGCTTGTTCAATTGATTGCCTGTGAACTAACTACTGCTCTAGGTTCAGCTGCATCTCTAAAATCCTCAGCATTGTTTGTTTGTTTTCTATAATCGGTGTTATTGGTATTTCTATATGCTAGGTACTCGTATTTCCTAGCACGTAGTGCTTCTATTAATTTTCCCTTTCAGATGAACTTTTCATTGTGATTGCAACAGGTAGCATTGGTACCAGCCATGCTTCCAAAACTGAGAAGGGTAGTCGTCGTGCTTGGACTGAAAGGGAGGAAGAAGTCCTACTTGCATGCCTGAAAGATGTCATAGCTCAGGGGTATAAATCAGATAACGAGTTCAGGCCGGGGTACATGAAGAAGGTGGAGCTTGGCATGAAAGAAGCACTTCCTGGAACAAATCTGAAGCAAGATCCACATATCAACTCAAGGATACAAGTTTGGAAAAAAAACTATGCTTCACTAGTTACTATCCTCAAGAACAGTGGTGTCGGGTTCAATTTGAACGGAGATAACAAAGTGGAATGTGACGCTGCACAATGGGAAGACTTCATTCGGGTATAACACTTGCATTTTATCTCGGATATGTGTGCTACTTTAAATAATGATTTGCAGTTTACCTAGCTCATTCATATACTACTTGTTCTACCTCACCTTTCACTTTCAATTTGCTGCAGCTAGATAACAACGCAAAAGTTATTCGTAAGCATTCCTGGCCACTCTTCGAAGGGTGGAAAGAGGTTTTCGGCAAGGACAGAGCAACGGGGGAGGTTGCAGAAGATGTGATGGAAGCTGTGAACACCCTATTTTCTGAAAATAACATAGCATCACAAGGTAAGAAAGTTGATAACTCCCGCGAAAAAGAGAAACAACAAAACAACCACTTGGAAGCAGACGACACTTCCGTCTGTCAAAGCACCAAAGTAAATTCTGGAACCTCGCAGCGCAAGAAGAAAAGGAAGGTTGATGAAGGCACGCAGAGCATGTGCGTCTTGCTAGAGCAGATTCATTGAGATACCAACGCTAGGCTAGAGAGTTTGGCTTCCCGAATCTGAGTTTCCGCTGATTTAGGAATTGCAAGGAAACATGTTTTCGAGATTATCAAAGGGATCCCTGGGCTGTCCTCCAAGGAGAGTTTCATCATTTGTGACAAGCTCATTCTATCTCCAGAACGACTTGAGTTCTTCATGGGCCTCACCGAAGAAAGCTGACAAGAATACGTGTTTCATATGCTCAGTGAATCCTAGTAATCATGCAAGATCACTACTGTAACTTATCTATTATGTTCTCAGACCTAGTACCTCTTTTGTACTGGTTTAAGATTATGACTTCTTAGCTTTTGGTAATTAACTAAACTGCATAGATAGTGACTTTGTACCACCAATGCTTCTAATTATGTTTGATATTAAGCATTGGCTTTTTGAGACAGCTTTTGAATCATATTGTACTTATTATGATGATATCAATTTCATCATAAGGACTTGATGTAAGAATTTTAGGAAGAACATCCATGATATATATCTAAATCATTGCTTCATCGGTGATTAGTTGCAAAAGGATGTGAATGAGAGTACCTCCTTGTGTGTTGGAGTGCTGGTTCTCTTTGTTTAACATTTCATATTATATCCTGAACTTATATTCATGTCAATGATCCATTCATTCACACTTCATATCAAATATTTGGGTATACTTTTGTTCTTTGTAAACCATTTGATGTGCTTGTTCTGTGATGAGTGCAGAGTGCACCAAAGATATTAGTTTAGTACATTTTCAAAATAAACAGACAAAAGAATGAGCAAAAATATAGAGGGTGAAGAATAAAGCTGAACAAAAGAAAAGCAGGAGCTACATAACAAAAACGATGACTTCATCCAACTTTTGAAACATATTGAGCCATAAATCACAGATAAAGGATAATTAAAATTGAGTTTAAAAAATGATGTTAGAATCATGTTTTGTGCCATGTCATTCTGAGAACCATCATCGACAATGTAGTGCCAAAGATAAACTTACGAGCACCAAAAAGAAGAATAAATCGGCGAAAAATATGTTCATTTCAGATCTCATACACAGAGATATAGTTATATTTTGGCCCAACATTCTTCACAACATAGATCTGCCACACTATAAATAAATAAGTACAGAAAATAAATACTAGATACTGCATTCTACTTCTACAAACTGCTGAATTTACCACATGTACATATACAGGCAAAACACTCCATGAAAATCATCAAGATAAAATGAAGACAAACAACAAAGCATATGATAAAATCCTTGCAGAGGATTAATTCTACCAACACAAATAGCAATACTAAATCGAAAACATGAATGAGACTAAAATAAATGACATGTTTCTTCAAAGTTGGGAGGCTCGTCAAGGCTTGAACCACTTCCATGGACTCGATGATGCACATGAGCTCTCACCACGGTCAAACTTTGGAGCACGTGGCATACGACGCACAGGGGGAAATGAGGGACCTCCGACATTGTGTGTCCCTGACTCTTCATCAAATAGACGACGGCGGGGAATCGGAGCAGCAGAGGAAAGGGGAGATGTGACTTCATCATCGTCAGGAATGCTTTGGGGATCTCGAAATGTAATCGGGTTAGGGCTGAGCGTATCGGAAATAAGAACATATTCCGGCACACGGTTCGAGTTGGGGCTGACTGTATCAGAAATGTTAACAACTGATCTAGTGGAGGCCTCCTCCTTGATAACGTCGTCGAGGCCGAATAAGAGTTGGAGCTTTGGTAGTTGAGGTTCTCCGCGAGCGTAGTACGCTTTTGCGAGCTCATTTTGCTAAAATAATGAGCAACAAAATATATGCATTAAAACAGAAATTCTGATGGATGATGGCAGACTGCAAAATATACGGGAAGAGCTCAAATTTACGTGGATACCTCGAATAGACGTTCCCACACTTCTGCTCGTGCATTAACAATATTATTGGTAATGTCAAACGCAGTATCCTTATCACAAACTAGCCATGTGAACGTCTCATACCTTTTCTTCAAGAAAGTAAATCGTTCGAGAACATCGTTGAATGCGAGCTCCACATTGAAAGAGCGTTGAACATCGACTTGGGCAAACAGTATAACTTGCATTGGTAATTCTGGTCGGTAAAACCGACATTGCAAATCGGCGATGAGGCTAGACAAGAAGCACTCATCCATGTCTTCACTCCACTTACCATTGTAAAAAAAATAACTCTGAGATGGGACTGAATGAGTCATCTACGATGTCTACAAAATTGCGATAGAATGAATGAAGAATCCGTTTTTTGAAGCGGCACTTATATTGGCACAAGAGTTTGGCATTATGTGAAAAGTAGCTAAGAGTAGTCTTGTCAATCTTGAACATACATTTAAAAGCTTATGCATGCGTATATGAATAGGTGAGAATAAAGCTGAGATTAAGTGTTCCATTTTCAACTTGCAGAGAATCAATATAGCTAAAACTATAATTTAGCAAAGATTCTTGGCACATACCTTTTGACCACTAATTTGGAATTTATTTAAAATAAATGTTGTCCATTCAGTAGATGAGATAGCAGAGAATATATATTCCAAAGAGGCTAGGTGAGTAGCAAAACATTATCGAATAAGTTAGTTGTTGATTCTAAAAAAAAACTAGAAATCTCATTACAAATTTACTCTTACAACTTCGCAATAATGATACAAAGGAGGACTACAATTGTGGCCATGAAGAGATATATGATAAGAGGGTCGATATCACTTCCGTTTGATCGTCTACGTGGTGGCTGAATGGATGAAGATTCTAAAAATGTAGGAATGCTGGTTGCCGAAGTTGAATGCTCCATCCGTGCTTTTGGGGTATACACTTGGTCCGATACAAATTTCGGCATTTCAGATGACGTTTCTTGATGATACTCGTCACACCATTTCCAATATCCACAAGTATTGCCTTTCAAAGAGCATCGGTAGTACAAGCGACGTGCATGATTAACTTTAGGTCCAGCTGTCTTGACTTAAAACTTACCATTCCCACATTGGCAAAAGGGTATAAGATTGTAATCGTGGCTATCAAACTCCATTGGCCTGCACGAGGTAAGAATGAAATGAATGAAGAGAGATATAATAAACAGCCGAATATGCCAAACTAGAAACCATAGCAGACTTAACTTGCAAAAAATGAATAAAAATATGTATCCACAAGTAGTACTAGCATATAAAGCTAGAGGAAACGACACAAAATCATGTAATGAAATATATCCACATAATAGTCAAAGATTCAGAATGCAGCCCACCAATTCAGAACAACGTACTGATGCAAGGAGAAAAATAGTTTGACAACAAATCCAAATGGGAAATAGCAACAACATAGGTTCGAACTTGAACATGTTCCCCTTTGCTAGAATATATTTTAAATGAACTCATCCCACATCGCCTGTGCCATTTCAGTTCTTTTCTGATTCCACTCGGTAATTGATCCAACACAATCTACGAAGTTTGTGTCTTGTTCTCCATCCTCGTAAGTATTCTCAAGATTACCATTATCGTCTACTAGAGCTTCAATCGGGTCAACTTGCATTTGGGTACGAATGAAGTTGTGCAAAAGAAAACAAGCCATTATAAGCCTATTTTGCACCTCGATCGGATAGTACGAAGCACTCCTTAGTATACCCCATCGCATCTTCATAATGCCAAAGGCACGCTCAATTATATTTCTTGCTCTTGTGTGCCTCATATTAAATAGCTCCTCGGCATTTTGAGGAGTAGCAGTATTAGGGCCCCGTTCGTTTAAGTGGTATCTCACACCTTTGTAGGGAGTCAGAAAACCCTTGCTGTTTGCATAACCATTGTCACAGAGATAGTAAAAACCTATTAAAAAAATAGCAATTTGATTATTACTAGTTCACACATATTCGTTTGTTCAAAACATCAATAGAAATAGGTTATGTTCGTACCTTTTGGTACTTTTAGTCCATGTACCCTGTTAAGTGAATCTCTTAATACCCTCGAGTCACTTGCCGATCCTTCCCACCCAGCTAAAAAGTATACGAATCGTAGATTTCTATCACAGACGGCCAAGGTATTAGTGCTAATTTGACCCTTTCTTGTTCTGTACCTAGGCTTATCTTCATTAGAGACCTTCACATTAATGTAGGTGCCATCTAAAGCTCCCAAGCATCCCTAACCATGAAATTAGATGGATAAAATTAATATATATTATTGTGATAAATGCATGCAGTCAGGGAAATATGAACATAAAATTAGCAAGGTAAATAATATGGATCAGTTCACGGACTATATTAAGCAAGAACATGAAATGGAAATTACCTTAAACCATTTCCACCGTGGATCATCGCAGTCTTCAAGCACAGGTTGAGGCTTCACTAAGAGTATAGTATGAAGTTTCAATATTGATTTCAACACTACATGCAAATAATGGCTGATAGTTTGCCCTGATCTAATGAAATCGAAACCTACAATTATGTTTTTTTTGTGGTGGGCTAATATGCCTAAGAAACTGGCCACTTGTTCTTCCACGCATACGTACTTTCCATCAGACAACCCACCGAGATCGCGCAATAGAACACATAGCCTTTGGAACGTATTACGATCCATCCTTAGGTTTACTATGCAATCATTATCACTCACATTCAGAATCCTATGCAAGTGTTTAACTTGATTTGGAATCCTTTGAAGCATAGAATACGTAGAATTGGGTAATGAATTGCGTTTGCGTTTTCTACTTGATATTCTAGCAACAATCTGGACTATTAAAAAGATCATTAAAAGGTAAGAGCTTATGATCTCCTGAATCATTAAGAACATTTCTGTATCTCCAATTTCCTTCTGCACCATCTTTAAAACAAAGCCAAATTGAAGAAAATAAGATTCAACTCAATGGAAACAAATGAACTAAGATAGGCAAGAAAAGTGCTTGTGCAGACTTGTATTTTTTTATTGAAGTAGGAGCACCAAATAATCTTTAGCCCTTTGGGAACTAGGCAATTCCCATATATAAAAGCAAAAAGTAGTGCTAGAAATGTTGAAGAAACTGCACATATTAATTAGGCAGAGTGAAGAACAAGATCTTGATAATATTCATTCAATTCTTAAGCTGATTTTTAAAGTGCCCACCTATGAAATATGAACAATCAGTAGTCTGCATGGATAATGCACCATCAATCTTTTTCAAAATGTAGTTATGTTTTTTGTGAAATTTCGAAGATTATTCAAGGGATGTTAATGTGGTTTAATATATGTACAACAACAGTTCTTCAACTCTAGAAATTGTGTGATTTTTTTTGCACTTTATTCTTGATTTGTTCAAATTATGTTATGGAATCCTCAGCAATTCTATCAACAAACACCATTCACAACAACTTATGCATTCCCACAGACCATCATTACCATTAACGTAGAGCCAAGCAATTGGGTTCAGCAAATTTGTGTTAAAAACAATGATGGATGCAAAAACAATTGAAGATGGATGAACTAATTAGATTGTTTCATCTCATTCATACCTCTCAAAATTAAAGCATATCAACTGCAGAACATAGATAAGTTCTTCCTTCATTATCAGGATTTATGCACATAAACAAACAAAACAAGGTAATCTGCAATTCAAACATATAGCTGCACACGCAATTGAAAGAAAGCCAAATTGAAGAAAATTACATTCATCAATTGAAACAAATCAACTACTCACGCATTAGAAATATCAGATAACAATTTATTTTCTCTTCACTAGTTCGATTTCTTTTATGGAAATTACTATGAGCTCTTTGTTTTTTGAGGTCACCCAAAGAAGCTCCCTACCCAATTGCATATGATATTAGGCGTAACATGTTCTTGTGCTTCATTTGAGAGGAAATTACAAGGAAACCCTAAAATTCGAAATCTTCAACTGAAAAGAAGAAATCTTTCTCAAACCTTTCTGAAAGCAGTGGGATCTTTGGAAAAGCCTTCACTACGAACCTTTCTCGAACTTGGATCTTTGGAAACGCACGAGTGATTCGTCCGCAGCTGCTTGATATCGCCTTTCACGTTTTCACTCGACTCGATTCAGATCTGTTGTGTTGAGGGTGTTTCTTGGAAATTTGCAAAAAGAGCGATGTCACTGTTCAAGTCAATTAATTATATCCCACCTCCAACTTGGGATAATAATATAGAAGGCTACAGTGCCTATTTTCTCGGGCCGGAAGGTTTAGACGGGCTGGACGTATAATAAATGTTGTCTACCAAACACAATTATAAGCCCAGAAACCTTTCCTTATCTATGCATATCTGGGCTACCAAACGAGGCCTTAGAATTTAAATTATATTGGGATACGTGCTGAGAGATGGTGTATGATGAGATTTGATTAGGGAATGTTAAGTGTAATAAGGGATTGTTAATTCTTTCCAAAAAAGGAAATGAGTCAATAGGTGTGGGACGTCCCAAAAAAAATGGTTTAACTTTTATGGATCGGAGTAGTATATAATATATTTTAATTGTTTCGTATATTGAATTAGAATCCTAGCAAGATGTATTCGAATGCTTTAACATTGATATTATGATTCCTCTGTATTTCCTACATGCAATTAACTCTTTATTCTATTTTCTATAAATCTAGATTGGACCTGTTAGGAAATTATAAACTTTTCTCGATATAGTACTCCCTCCGTTTTTTTCCATGTGGCCTTTTGTGCACACATATTAAAAAATATAATAAAAAACTCAATACATGGTGGCCACCTATCATAAAAAAGTGTAGATTAATTAGAGATAAGGGTGGTGTTAGAAATAAAGGTGGTGTTTGTTGGAAAAAAAAATGTCAAATAAAAAAAAACCCAAAAATGAAAAATAGGATAAATCATTAAAAAAGAGAGGAAGTATACGGCTTTTTTTTTTTTTATACCGTGGAAGTAATAATGCATTTTATATAAGATATTGCGGCCAGGTCCAAAAAAACGATGGCCGACAATAGGAAACATGATGAACCTTCGTGGTTCATTATCACACAAATCTCGGATGACAAGAGAACTATCTCAAAAATACCAATGCTCCATCTAACATGAAACATTAATGTATTTATTTATTTATTTATTTTATAAGGAGTAGCATATACTAAAAAATATATATGTTAAATTACACCCTTAGGCTGCGTTTGGTAATCATCTCAAGATGAAGAATGATGATTCATCTCAAGATGACTCATATGAATAGTGTCAAGATGAATCATTCATCTCACCATTTGGTAGCAAAAAATTCAGACTCGGATGATATCATATTGTGTTTGGTACAAATTGCAAAACTCTAGATTAAAATTTAAATTGACTATTTTACCCTTATTAAATACCCCTACCGATTTCACTTTTTATCGTTGAGATTAAATAGTACCCTTTATTATTTATTATGATTTATTATTATTATTATTATTATATTTATTATTATTATTATTATTATTATTATTATTATATTATTATTATTATTATTATATTGTTGAGTTATTATTTTTATTATTCTTGTTATTATTATATTATTACTATTATTGTTATTATTTATTATTATTATTATATTATTCTTGTTATTATTATAATTATTACTATTATTATTATTATTATTATTATTATTATTATTACTATTATTATAATTGTTACTATTACTATTACTATTATTATTATATTTTATTAAATTATTAATATTTCTTATTATTATTATTATTACTACTATTATTGCTATTATTTTATTTATTATTATGGTTATTTTATTACATTACTATATTATTTTATTACATTATTATTATTTATTATTATTACTATTATTATAATTATTACTATTACTATTACTATTACTATTATTATTATTATTTTATTACATTATTTTATTATTATTTATTATTGATTTATTATTATTATTATTACTATTATTGTTATTATTTATTTATTTATTATTATTATTATTATTTTATTACATTATTATTATTATTATTTTATTATATTATTATTATTATTATTATTATTATTATTTGAAATCGTATAAATAGATAAGGGTAAAATGGTAAGAGAGAGAAAGTATTGTGTTACTGTTTTAATGAGTTCACCTCATCCGACCAAAAACGTGAGATGACTAAACAAGGCGGAACAGTGAAATATCAACGGGCCTTGTATTCATCTCGGGCCCTCCAATTTATTTTAGTTGGTTACCAAACAGTGAGATGAACCAAGATGATCTCTTCCATCTTGGTTCATCTTGGTTCATCTTCTTTACCAAACACACCCTTAGTCTTATAAAAATGACTTCATGTGGCAAGACACAAATGTTTAGAAATGAAATATTTTATAATAAATTTAGAGAAAAATAGTCACTTTTCAAATGAATTTTGGTCAAATTAGATGTATAAAAGAAAAGTAGTAAATAATGTTCTCAAAATTGACCTAAACATTAGATGGTACCCAACTAACCCGATTATAGCTTGATTGTTAATCTCTAGATATTGATGTTAAGCTCACTAGTTAGTTTCATTAAAAAAGATTATTGTGCATAAGTTGCGTTAATCTACAAAGTTCAAACACTAAAACAATAAATAATTTTGTCAAGTACTATACCGGAGGGAGTAAATTATATAATGAAGAGAGATTCAGATGCTATATATATTGTCAAATAAACTCGGATAATTTTTGCACTAAATTTTATATGAGTTGTTGCACTTGGATCGACCACTCTTGTATAAATGTATAATGTAAGTTGCATCATCTATCCACCAAAATCGTGCATTTTTTTGCCCGAAAATGAAAATTTCATATAAATATTGGGGATAAGAAGATATAAATAAATAAATTGAATTAAATAAGAGTTTATACGTGCAACGCACGTAATCACTGCTAGTTATTACAAATGCATATCGTATTGAAGGATAAATAGATATTTCCTTAGATTTAATATGTAAAAAATTATAACACATTGTGCCTGTAATAATAAAAATCGTATAGGAAACAAAATTGGTTAGGTCTAAGTATGAGGTTGCATGAAAATATATGATATGCATGCAAATCAGAAAACATGTGTATAGATGTAGAAGCTACACTATAGAATGGATTAAATATTCAAAAAGCAAATCAATTCCCATTAACTTTATGAATGATTTTACTTTTTCTTAAATTAGAAAAAGAAACACAAGTATTATTTGATGCAATTATTTTGACATACTAGCAGGGGTAACGTGCGTTGCACGTTGATCCACTTTTTAGTACGATAAGAAAAAAATAAAATTATTTTTTAGCTCAATATTTCTATAATGGTTCATGGCTACGCTACGGCCTACGCATATATGAAAATAAAAAATAAAAAAATATAAATCGATGATTATGTTTATATTTGGATATTTAATTGTTTCAAAAATTAAAAAGTAAAGAAAGATAGTCATTTATGCTTTTTTTACAATTTTATTTTTTGGTGGCCTTTTGTTATGAGGATAAGGTTGTTTAGGACCAATGAGGAAACATGGGTTCTTCTCTTAATTTAATAATAAAATTAAAAAAATATAAAAATAGTAATGACAAAAGAATATATATCAAAATTTCACTTTACAATTATTCCATGATGCACAAAAGCACAAGGCTCTAAGCATATACTAACTGTTTGAGGAAATGAAACAGAAGCAAAACTATTATGAATGAAGATGTTTTTGAATAAATGACAAAAAAATTCAATAATAACAAGAATAGTTAGTCTTTTGTTCTACACGTATGCTCAAATTAAAAGACAATATGCTAACTATTGTAACAGATTGAGAATATTAAGCAATAATAATGAAACAGAAACGTAAAGAAGACACAGATTTACATGGTTCACCAACGTTGTATTGGCTACGTCCACGGGCAGAAAAGAAGAACATATTGTATTAGGCGGCTAGGTTACAGATTACAGAGTTTGTGCTCAACTTCTATATAAATAGACACATGGCGCAATATGACAATTAAGGCCCAACTCAACTCAACAGCACTGCATATAAATAGACACACACCAGCGAGACGCCCCCCCCCCCAACTCTACGTAGTGGCAGATATAGATTCAAGGCATATCAACAGTAACTATGCAGATGTGATTTCACATTACTTTTCTTGTTTGATCGTCTTTTATGCAGACGTTTTAGCTTTGTTTTACTTGTAGAGATAAACTTGGTCAACGGCTAAATCATCATCATTATTATCACTTAGAATTTGAATGTAGTCCTCGTTCTTCGTCCTTTTGATTTTTTTTCTTTCTTATCTTGCACTTAAGCTTCAGTAGATTGGAACTCTATAGTTGTCTTTTTCTTGTCCGTTTTGGCTTTTCAATTGGTTTTTCATCTTCTTCATTTAAGTCTTGAACTGAAGCAGCATCCAGCAACTCTATCGTTGTTTTTCTCTTTCTTCCTCGAGTAGGCTTTACAACTTGTTTTTCCTCTTGTTCTTTCAAATTTAGATTTGAGTCTTCAATCGATTCAGCCACCAATTTATTTCTTGCATCTATCTTGTTTATCTTTTGAAATTTGGTGGCTGCAATATTTACATTCTTTCAAACATCAATTGTCACAAATAATAGCTAACAAATGCACTATGCATTCGCACGTAAACCAAATGACATTATATTTTAATAAATTTTGATTTTTTCATATTCTATTATATTAATATAGTAGTACCTCCGTCCCATAATTGTTGAGCCCATTGACTTTTTAACTGGTTTTGAAGTTTTGTAATGATAAATTTTAATTGAATTTTAGTTTTTTAAGGGTACTACGAATATAAAACTTAGTACTCATGAGTACGTTTTAATGAGGAATAACGATAACATTTCATTATAATTATACTTCTTGTTGATGTCTAATTTATTTTAATATTTTAACTATCATTAGTATTTTTGTTACTAAATGCCTAATAAATATAACTAATGATTAAGTATATGTAACAAAAAATAAAAGTATTCATTTTGAGTTTAAATGTCTGTGAAGTTTTTACTTAGAATTAGTAGACCATCACACCCACACATATACCCACACAAAACAAACCTTATTAATATTGCTCTACGTCACATGACCATATTTTCTCTTAGAATTAGAGTTCACGTCATATAATTTGAACTAAAAGTATGCATATCGACCAAATAATTTACTAATTGAAACTTTAGCAAGTTGAGTGATTGTACCGCTTGTTAAAGTACGTAAGAATGTTTTCACATAAATAAACTCACAAAGGAAAAAAAAATCAAAAACAGAAACTATATGTTGCGTTTTTTCTTTTTGTAAAATTAATATAATGTTACTTTTTTTTTATAAAACTAAATGTAAATTTGTGGGAATGGGGTGCCTTGGTTCTCACTTCTCATTATATATATAGAATCTATAAATAAAAATTAATATATATAAGGGAAATAATACGCATTCCTTTAATTTCCATGTCCAAATTTATAGGACAAAGAGAGTATAAAATTATTGCCAAAAGAAACATGATAGTATCTATTGGATGGAGTGAGTATAGACGAAGGGAGTATAAAATTATTGCTAAAAAAATAGGACGGTATCTATGAGACAGAGTGAGTATAAAAAAATGCAGGTATGTAAAATAAAAGAAATGCCTCATATAGTAATAATAAGTAAACTATACATATTACAAGAAAAGTTAAGTTCTAAACTATTATTTATTGATACATTTATTATGGTTTTGAAATCATTTAGCATATTTTTATAATAAAATAAAATTAAATGTATAATTAGGATAATAGCAATCTTCATTTTGTAATTAAAACAAGGTAGGTATAGATGTATCATCGGACATGTTCCCTTTGAACAATTTATTGGAATAAGTTTAATTTAAAGAAATATAAGTTTCACTTTTTGATTAAAAACTTTGTGAGCCTTGATGATTTTCATCTAATTTTGTGTTATATTTAATTGAATTTTTATTAGTCCAATCATATTAATGTAGGTTTATTCATTATTGTAATCGATTGGAGACAATGCATGAGGCGGCATTTCCATTTATTTTCAACTTAATTCTAAACAAAATAGTGTTCAAAATTATATATTTCTTTATTATTAAAATGACTTGGATTCAGAATCTAAATATAATATCTACGTGTATGTTAATTTTGGTAATATATACCATATATACAAACAATATATAAGTAATAATTTATTATTTACTTATAATATAGTATACTATATTACCATATTGACCTTAAATTAAATTTATAATAAGGACATAATAGGACATTTATATTTTGTAAAACAAGACTCTTTTATATATTGGTATGATATAGATTAATAATAGTATAATTTTTTATCTCCTTTTTACGAATAAACAAAATAGCATACTCGATTGATTTAGTTTTTACTTCATATTACACTTGTCATTTCATACTACTCCCTCCGTCCACAATTTTCGGACACAAAAATTTTGGCACAGAGTTTAATACATTATGATGATATATTAATAAATTAATATGTTAAAGTGTTAAAGTAAGATAATTGTGGGTCCCTCTAAAAATTTTATGAGTATTAAAATGTAGAGTGTTAAAGTTATGGGGTCCATTACTATAAAATATAAATATTTGTAGATGGTAGACATTCGAATATAATATTAGTGTCTAAAAATTATGAAAAAAAAATATTTGTTTGTCACGTTTATATTACATTTTACATTAATTAAGAAATAATAAAAAAGAACAAACGTATCCACATACACACGTGTAGTAGTAAAAATAAAAAGTGCATAATTTAGAGAATGGTCCAAAAAAGAAACGAATGAAGCGTCCTAGTGACGATTCCCAATATAGTACAATCTAAAGAGTGGGCCCTTCTGGTTTGGAATCTTCTCGCTTACTTCAACTTTCCTAATTTAATATCCACTTAAATTGTTTGACTGCATATTTTTAAAGCTCATCTTCTTGGAGTTCCAAATTTTATGAAAGATCTTCTCTCAACAATCAATGGGTGATGACTCTGCTTTCACCGGAAATGAACGGTTAGTGTTCAACACTCTATCACTCTCTCTCTCTCTATCAGAAATATTCAGTTACTTATCTTGCTTCTTTTATATGGTTTTCTTTCAACTTCTATTTTTTGTGGTTGGATTGAATCAGAACGAACAAGAATTAATACATAAAATTCCCAGCTTTACGTGTGTTTTTATATATTTTTGTTACGAATTTTTTGCAGATTTCTTGAGGAAACAAGAGATGCATCTCCTGCGAACTTGTTAATTAAATGCGAACGTTTTTCTTTACTTACCAAGTATGGGATTGACAAGTACGAATCTCGGGTTTTTGAAGCTGGAGGCTATAAATGGTGTGTTGAAGTTGACCGACTCTTTCATTCTTGGTAGTTAATTGAAATCTAGATTTGCATTATTTTGTATTTAATTGTTTTTTAATTTAATTGGCAGGAAAATGATAATCTATCCTGAGGGGTACAAGACTGCAAATGAAGAAGAGTGCTATGTCTCTGTACACTTTACTATTGCTGAAACTGATTCTCTGCCTGTGGGATGGGAAGTTAACGCCATTCTTGCCTTCTTCGTCTACAATAATCACCTGGATAATTATCTCTGCTTTCGAGGTTATTAATTTTATCATGTTTTTGTGCTTATATGTTTCTGCTTCTTACCTAGTACTTGTACTTGTGGAAAAAACAAAGCATTAAATTTGATTGGAACTGCATTGATCAGGAACAACAAGGCGCTTCAACGCCCTTATTCCCAAATGTGGATTTACTAAAATGATATTGAAGAAGACTTTGATTGATCCGAGAAGGATTCCTTGTTGATGACAGTTGTGTGTTTGGTGCTGAAGTTTTTGTCATAAAAAACCAATGTATTAATGAATGCTTGAGTTTGCTAAAGGACAACCTTCCTTATAAGCGCGAGTGGAAAATTTATGGCTTCTCCGAATTGGAAGGTGTTTGGCGTTCAGAAGAGTTCAACGTCGGAGATCACAAATGGTACTTTGTTCTTATATAATACTCTTTCCGGCCCATTTCATTTGTGGCTCGTTTGTTGAATATATGTATATCATGTTGTGTATATATATGTTCTCTTATTGGAGATTTTATTTTGTACAACCAAGGAAAGTGACTCTGTATCCAAAGGGATGTACTTCGCAGTCAAAGGACCGCTATATGTCCATGTTTGTTAAATGTGTTGATGCAAAGAACTTTGCTTCACATCAGAAAGTGAAGGCAGAGGTTTGCATGAGCATTAGAACAAAGCTCAACTATACTCGCCATTCTCAAAAGTGTAAGTTTTCAGTGTGTAATTCTTCACCCAAATTATAGTTTTCATTGAACTTTGAATATATATACCTATTCTTCTTTTTTGGTTTTTATTACTTACGTTTCACCCACGTTTAACAAAATTTGAAATATATTTGAAATGTATGTTCCAGTGTGACTGTTGTGGTTTGCTTCTCAACTCACGCACTCACTCTATCTGAAACATATATGCGACATTCGCCTTTTTCCATGTTGAAGGGAGTTGCTCTGTTAAGATTTTACTAGTTTCATCATATAATCATATAACAACCTTATGCTTTCTCCTTGCAGTTAATGCTTGGTTTCCATCATCTACTCGAATTCAGGGAATTGATGAATTTATATCAATTGTTGATATGAGCAGTAAAGGCTTCCTCGTAGATGATTGTTGCTATCTCGAACTAGAAATGACCGTGCAAGCTCTTGTACTCGATGCACCTAAGATTGAGTAATTAGTAGTGTTGATGTTATCGACTTATCGTAATGACTATTTCTATTTGGTTCCTAACTTCCTAGAACGGATATAATATATATATAGATATAGGGATGGGTTATTTTAGTTTTTAATTTTGCAAGATGGATTAATTTTGCAGGACTATACTGAATTTTTTTCGGGCTAAAATTTTTTGACCATAACCCTAAACCTTCGGGGCTCGGGCCGTTCGGGTTGAAATTTTTTGGGGTATAAAATATTCGACCATAATAATCTAGATTTAATCATGATATCAAAAAAATTGAAATTTTTTTTTAAAAAAAAATCAAGATAAGTTGATTTTGGTACAAGATTAGTACACTGAAATGAGCTAGAAGATCCCAATTGCAAAGTTGGAGATCACAGGTGGCTAATGTTAGACTGCATAAGAAAACTCACAATTTCCATTCGTGACACCAAATCTCTGCCATTCAAAAGCCAATGTGTTGATGAATGTTTCTCTCTCTCTTTGTATATATTCAAAGGAACAATTCGCTAGGCCAAAACCGCACTATGTATATCACTGTTTATTTCTACTGCATCGAAAACAAATTAAATGGCACCCAAGACTCTTTCGGATGTAAGGATTTTAGTGTTGTTCAAAATAAAACTTTGGTTGAATAAGAATTAAGTTAATGGTAGTAGGCTCTTATAATTGGATCACAGTATAATGATATTGGGCTTATCATTGGATCCTTAAAATTGGGCCCAACTCAATTAATTAAATATTCAGCCCACACCACCCGTACCACATCGGAAAAAACAAACAAATATGCACTTCACAATTTAAGAATCCCAAGGCGAAGAATTGCCGGGCTAAGTCGCGCTAGCCTATGACCTGAGCAGGGGCATTAAGGCGATGTCGAGATTGGAATCTGATCAAGGTAGAAGTGGGGGCCTAGGAAGCACAAATACGAATACGATATGATATGCAAATACGTTAATTTTCCAAAAATCAAAATACAAATACGTTAAAAATATGTTTATATTTTTTAATAATATTTTTATATATTATTAGTAATAATATTATTAGTGGTTTACGACTATCAAAATTTAGATTCGGTGTCATAGTATATCCATTTTGACTAATGCTGCTGGCAACTGCTATTGAATGCATTCTAAATCTCTAAATTTCTCAATTCTACTTGTAACTTGTAAGCAATTAATAAGCAACAATTAATGAGCATTGAACAACAATTAATGAGCCCAAAAGCATTTAAAATTGCCAACAGAAAGCCCATTATATTTTCTTGTTTGTGTAAATACGTATTTAATATGTTTTTTTAATAAAAAATAAATGAAAATTAATTAAATAAAAAATACATTTTAAATACATATTTTAAGCGTATTATTTTTTGTATTAGTATTAAATATGTTTTTTTCCAATACGCCTACCCTCCTAGGCGTATTTGAGCTTCATAGGTGGGGGCCTTTCAAAAGAGTCCGAGTTTGGATCTCGCACGGCATGGCTGTGTTGGCCTAGGATCGCTTCATGGAAGCTTCGAAATTCACAGCACGGCTGCGGTCGTGGCTGTGTCAGGCCTAGGGAGGTGCGTCCTCTATGGGGTTGTGTAAATGGTTACACGTAATATTTGCTGGCTTGGCAGAGCAGCAAGCGCCGCCTCACTTCTATATGTCGATTCCAATCGAGCCTCGACCTTTTGCATTTTTCTTCCGTCGATGAACAAGCTCGATTTTTATTTGCTACATGCTACGTATAATGGCCACACAATCCAACCACATTGAAAGGTTTTGAAAAGAAGTAAAACAACGTAGGCTTCAATTGTCCGGTTTTTCTCGATTCATTTGTAAATTTGTATCCAGACGAATTAATATTTTTATTTTCTCCTTTCCTTTACCAATCTTCAATTAGAATTACCTTCAATTATGCCTCTTATTATTTTCTCCTTTTGCTTTTTTGTTATGAAAGAAAGAAAGAAAAAAAAATAACCTTCACATATATTTCCACTTTAAACGACGTCGCTATAGTAATACTGAGAACGAAATAAAGTGGTAGCATTAATTAGGTATATGTACCCAACTTCAAATATGTTGGGGTTGGATATAGCCCGGACTTGAGGTTAGGGTGACATTCACGTTAGGGGTGACACCTCTGAGGGTATATTTGCTACTTTTCCCATTGATTATTGACTTTGGCTGATCAGCCAATTCTCAAAATCGGTTGATCTTTCGTCAAACAAAATCGGCTATAATAGGCTCAATTTTATTAAGAGGGCTCTTTATAAACAGGGCGGGGGAGTATTAAATTTGATTGAATTACCTGCATTGATCAGGAACGACGAGGCGATTGAATGCGCTTATTCCCAAATGTGGATTTTCAAAAATGATTTCTACGGAGACTCTGATCGATCCGAGTAAAGGTTTTCTTGTTGACGACAGTTGTGTGTTCGGTGCTGAAGTTTTTGTCATAAAGAATCCTCCGATTAACGAATGCATGAGTTTGGTAAAAGATGCAGCTTCGTTTCAGCGCGAATGGAAGATTTCGGGCTTCTCCAAATTGGAACGTGTTTGGATTTCAGAAAAGTTCAAAGTTGGAGATCACAAATGGTATCTTTTCTTTTTGTTTATTAATTTATCTGTTGCAATTGTAGTTTTATCTCCTTTTAATATTTTGTTTGTATAACATAGGAAGGTTGAGGTGTATCCGAATTCCGAAGGGACAAACTCCATTGGAATTTGAGCAAGTTAGAAGCGGGATTCCAATCGAACTTTGACCTTTTGCATTTTTATTCCGTCGATGAACAAGCTCTATGTGCTGCTGCATATAATGGCCACACAATGCAACCACATGGAAAGGTTTTGAAAAGAAGTTAAACAACGTAGGCTTCAATTGTCCGGAGTTTCTCTATTCATTTTGTTTACATGCTAATATTTTTATTTTCTCCTTTTCTTTATTAATATTTAATTAGAAATTTAGAATTATCTTCAATTATGCCTCTTCAGAATATGCTTTTTGTTATGAAGAAAAGGAAAAAAAAGAATAACCTTCATTTATATTCGATCCCACTTTAAACGACATCGTTGTAGTAATAATATGCTCCCTCTGTCTCCAGGCTACTGACACGTTTTTCTTTTTGGGACGTTTCATACCAATTGACATATTTTTTTTATTGAGAAAGAATTAAGGTTTAAATAGTACAATTAATAAATTCATTATTATACTTATCACTTCCTAATTAAATCTCATTAATCACTTACCTCTCATCACGTATTCAATATAATTTGTCTACTTATATTCACTTTGAGAAATAATGAACCTTTTCAACTAGGGACACACTTGGGTCAGCCGGAGGCACCGTGCGACCGGGCTAAAACAATGACACTTTTATTCATATAGATTGATACTTTTCTATATAAAGATTGACACTTTTAAAAATTGTCATTTTATTCGTAAAATAATTATGTTAACGATTGACACTTTTATTCATATAGATTGATATTTTTCTGTATAAAGATTGACACTTTGGGTCTGGCCGCACGGTGCATCCGGCTGACATAAGTTTTTGTCTTTCAACTAAAGTTTTGATCCCTATTCAAAAAATAGTTTTATTAATTATGAAAAGAGAGAATTGAGAATTAAAAAATTCAAACATTGAAGTTTGAGAAAGTCATATATATATAAATAAATAAAAAAGCAAAAAAACTCTGGTGCGGACTGACTGATGATGCGGCCCCATATTGGTGGGTCATAGCTGGGGCAGTGGGCCCAAAATATATGTTGATTTGGGCGGCTGTAATCAGTGGAATTAGAGGTGGGTATTGGGCCTCACCATGAGGCCTGGTTCATGGGAGTGCCAAAAAAAAAAAAAATAGTGTCTGTTGCCTATATGGGTTCATGTTCGGAGCAAAGGTTCCGAGTTCGAGCCCTAGCTCCGTGACGTGATCTTTAAATTTCAATTAATAATATTTAAAAAAAAAACTACACATGTCTTACCAACTGAGTTGCACTTCGTTGTCGAGCTAATATAAAACTTTGTTTGAGTAAGATTTAAATTAATGATGATGGGCTTATAATTGGATAAGTAAAATTGGCACAACTCAATTAATTAAAACTCAGCCCACACAACCCATACCACATCGGAAAAATATAGAAATATGCACTTCATTATGTAAGAATCCCAGGCCGAAAGATTGCTGGGCTAAGTCACGCTAGCCTATAACCTAAGCAGGGGCATTAAGGCGGTGTTGGAGATTGGAATTTTGATCAAGAAAGAAGCAAGACCTTCAATGGGGTCTGTATTCGGAGAGCCAGGCCCGAAGGAGCCTAGGATCATCGTAGAAGTTTGAAGGGCAAGAAGCTAAGCTTCATGGAAATAAACAGTAATAATAAATTAAAAATACCAAATTAAAATAACAAAAAATCAAATAATCCGAGAGAACGGGAATGATTTTGAAATAGGCTCTCTCCAAGAGAGAGCTCCATGCTTGGGTCTCTCTTGTAGATTCTCAAAGAAAGTATTCTTTTCTTTTCTTTTTAATTACCATTTTGAAAGGATGAAACTCGACTTGGGATCCTCCATCTCCAAAATAGTATTTCAATTGTGTCTAAAATTCAATTTCTACTAGTTTTATACAAATTTTTTTAATAAATTTATTTTATAATAATTTAGCTTAATTTAATGATTCCTTTCAAGGGTTCACGCATCACCATTAGGGTTTATAATTATTTTTTAGTATTTAATTTTACTTTTATTACTATTATATTAGAGTTGAAAAATTCAAAACTAAAGTATATAATTTTTAAAAAATCAATTTTTTTCTTATAAATGTCTATTATGGTTTACTATATTATACTAGTTTTATTTTTAATATAAAGGCGCTCGTTTCATGTAAATCCAAGCACGTTTTATTTCATCTCAAGTACGAATAGTAATACAAGCTCGTGCTAGATTATTGAAAAGAAATGAAACAAAAAATAGTCGGCCGGTTCAGTTTTTCATTTTGTTACTTCATATGTTATCTACTATAAAATCGAATGTACTGTATTCATCATTGTATACGTTTCTGCTTTAAAAAAATGATACTCATTTCTCCTATCACAATTGCATATATGAACTTCTTTATTCATTTTTCATCGTTTTGGTTAAATAAGTGTCTATTCAGATAATATATAAAATTAAATAAATGTCTATTCAAATAATATGTTTGGGATCAATAAATAATAGATAAATCCTTTTTGTAATAATTCTTAAATTCGTTTAGTGATAATTTTTAGTATAAAATTGATGTTTTATATGTTTCCTTCATAAAATGCATAATTTGAAAGTTTCACTTTCACATAATGCTATTTTACTTTCCTTATGAGCAAATAGATTTGTTCATTTCTTCAATTTTCAATTACTTTGGATAATTATAACATTAAACTATGGCTCTAATACATTGTATAGTTTTATGTTACAAAATACATACAATTATTACCTCTATAAGAATTAAATATAATCTATTGTATATTTATTTTAATGATTCTCTAAAATATTTATATTATTTAATGATTGTAAGTTTATATTAGAACATAAAATAATTTTAAATCGCGCATTGCGCGGGCGAATGTTCAAGCTCGTGCTAGCTTATTGAAAAGAAATGAAACAGAAAATAGAAGGTCAGAGATTTGGGCAGTTGTATTATTTATTCGTTAATTCCTTATTTAAGATCGAGTCTCTTCCAAAAGTACAGTTGAATAAATACATGGAATTAATATATGATACGACCTCGTTCTTAAGTAGGATATTACTATATTTTTTATTTCCTATTATCTTCTTACTTTTCTCAGAGTTGTACTTGGTATAGGATTTCTTGTTTTTTTCCCTTATATATACCTTTCAAGCGATGGTTTTAGGTATTCAGAAATTATTAGTGTTTGATTGCTTAAGGATTAGTTTTCCCCTACAAGCTTCATTAGAATTAGCAGGTCGTATCATATATCTACGGGTTCGGATCCCTAATAATATATTTTTTAGTTATAAATATATATATAATTGGTTAGAAAGGAAACAAGAACCCGTAGATTCCAACTTCTTTCAACCACAATGACTCAACTTCCTTCGGATACAAACGGTTAGTATTCTTAGATTTATTTCCTATACTTCAATCGGAATCTCTACATATATCTTGCTTCTTCTTTTTTTTAATCCAACTTTCTATTTTATGTCGCATATATATAAATCTTTTTCACATAAATTAATTAGTATTAATCAATTCATATATGTTCAGGAGCTTTTTCCTAAGTTTGTAGCTTGAAAACCAAAGTGGAAATAATTCTAACACAACTTTGGGATGAATTTGACTTTTAACACGAACTTATATTGTAGTATGATAATACTCCAATTTAACAATTGGTTTGATTTTTGACATTACAATGAATTATGACAAAAATCTAAGTTTACATGGAATGCTTTATTACATGTTAGATTTTTATTTAAGGTGTCGTATTTGTGTATAGAAAATACGTCGTTTTGTTGGTCGGATGATTTGTCCATGTATATAATTTTGATCATATTCGTGTTAAAATTAAATTGATTGTTAAGTTGATGTATTATCAGGCTAAAATTTAAATTCGTGTTAAAAATCAAACCCGTACCAAAGTCCGTATATTGTCAGGCTAAAATTTAAGTTCGTATTAAAAATCAAACTCGTACCAAAATTCGTGTATTTACATGCAAATAACCCTGGAAATTATTACTATTACTCAATTCATGTTCAGGAGCTTTTGTCTAAGTTGTATATATCTTGAAAAGCAAAATTGAAATAATTATAAAATGCTGTTGTTCTTGTTTTGTATTCTGCCAGAATTTAGCCAGGAAACAAGAGAAGCTTCGCCCGCGAATTTTCTTCTTAAAATTGAATCTTTCTCTTCACTATCCGAATATGGGTTTGACAAGTACGAATCGAGGGCATTTGAAGCCGGAGACTATAAATGGTGCGTTGATTAGTGTTTTTTTTTTTTTTTTTTCTAATATTAATTCTTTGAATCCGAAATTTTTATTTACTATTTTATATTGAAACAGGAAACTCGTAATCTATCCCGATGGATGTGGTAGTGAAAATGAAGGCTATGTTTCTGTCTACTTTTCAATTGCTGAAACTGATTCCCTACCTCTGGGTTGGGAGGTTAATGCCATTTTCACCTTCTTCGTGCACAATCAGCTTCTCAACAATTACCTCTGTTTTCGAGGTATTTACTTACTTAATTACACTACAATAAAAACTGTGTATAGTGACAACAGTGTCGTCACTATACGACCTATCACTATATAATATAGTGACAGGTCGTATAGTGACAACAGTTGACAATATTTTTGTCACTAAATACCGTTTTTCTTGTAGTGTTAATTAATTTTGTCATGTTTTTGAAAAATATATTGGTGTTTGGTGCAATTTAATTAAATAAAACTTTAAACTTGATCATCATCATCATGATCATCGTCAGCAATGACGCGGCGATTTAATTCTGTTAATACGAAATGGGGGTTTTCCAAGTTAATGGCGAAGAAAGAATTGATGGAAGCAAGTAAAGGGTTTGTTGTGGATGATAGCTGCGTGTTTGGTGCTGAAGTTTTTGTCATCAAAACCCAACGAATTAATGAATGCTTGAATTTGACAAAAGCCAATATTCATCCGTATAAGCAAGAGTGGAAGATTTCAAACTTCTCCAAATTGAAAAATACATGGAGCTCGGAAGAGTTCGTCGTTGGAGATCACAAATGGTATATACATCTCTTCTTGTTGTATTTCTTTAATTAATTCAGTTGTTTTCACATGAGTTGAGATTTTCTTTTTGTATAACATAGGAAGGTCAATCTGTATCCAAAGGGATATTCGATATCTCCACGGGCAAAAGACCGGCATGTGTCCATTTTTATTGAATGCGTAGATGCGAAGAACTTTGTTCCTCATCAGAAAGTGAAGGCAGAGGTTTCTTTGCGTATCAAAAACAAGCTAAAGGGTACCGACTGCACTGGAAAATGTAAGGACTTCTTTAGTGTTTTTATCCTTCCGAAAGTGAAGGAGTTGTTGTTTCATGCACTTCCATTGAGATTTACTACTAGTGGAAATTAAATTAAAATCTAAATAAAATACTACGTTTTCTTCTTGCAGTTAACCGTTGGTTTACATCATCTTCTGCTCCAAGTTGGGGATACTTTAAATTCATATCAAGAGATGATATAAAGAAAAAAGGCTACCTTATTAAAGGTTGCTGCTTTCTGGAGATAGAGATCTGCGTTCAAGCTGTGGTACTCGATGCACCTAAAGTCTGAGTACTATTTTGTTCCTAGCTAGAAAGGAGATTGCATATATCTATGTTTGCATGCATGGATTAGTTTTGATCTTATTATATCGTAGTATTTTGCATGGATTTATTAGAGCTTTGCAAGCTGGATCCAGATTAATGCTGGTCGCTACTTCACTGATTTTTTTTTATTTTTTTTTTCACTTTCTTCTTCTTTTCTTCTTCTTTTTTCTTTCTTTTTTTTATTTTATTTTAAAAATCTGCTTATATATATTCTACACTGATTGAAGAACTTCTAAGAAAATGGGGGTTACCCTCGATGTGCTTATATTGCTCTTGGTTGAGATTCCTACAATAGTTTAGTGTATTTGGATCATTGTTTCGGCTGGATTGGCATTCTTAATTGGATAAAAAAAAAATCATATTTATGTATTACCATAAAGCTTTTATTTATTTTCTGGTAGCATATTGCGATAAAAAAAAATTAAAAAAAAAATCATCTGACTATTTTCACGTAATTCAAAAGATAATAATCTGGCCAATTATTTATCATTAATATTGAAGAAAATTGATATTGTAAAGATGATCCAAATGAGCTCAAGCTTAATTGCTATTCACAAATTGAATCCTCAAAAAGGAACGAATTTCGGATTTTTTGTACAACTCTATAAAATAGAAATACTGTAAGCCCATGTTTGGTTCACTTTTTTTTTGGTAGGAAAAGGGAAACAATTAATTGATTCCATTATTTTTTATTTGGTTTGAGTAATATGTTATCCATTTCCCTTACTTAGGGGTAACTCAATCCCTTACATTGTTACCCCTCAAGAAGGATGAGAAACAAGAAGAAAGGGAACCCCCTCACAAGTGACTCTCTTTCTACTAATGCACCAAACACTCAATAAAAATAACTACTATTATTACCATTTTCTTACTTGACTTGATTCCATTATGTTTCCGTTACCCAACTTGAACCAAACGACCCCTAAATGTTAGTATTAATTTAATGGTATGGCTCTCTTAGTTAAAAATAGAAAATACTCCATCTGTCTCGCTATGATCGACCCCTTTGTTTTCGGCATGGGATTTAAGACATAAGTGATTAGTAGTGTAAAGTGTATTATGTGTAGGGATGCAATGTTGTTTATGTATTTATACATATTTTAAAACCAGAGCATCGTATATGCATAAAAACATATTCATGTCTGATTTTAAATGAAATATCGTAACAAGACCTTTAATTTGGTATAAAAAATTATAAAAATCCGAGAACAAACGATCAAGTTATGATAATTTAAAGTTTTAGAATTTAAATTATATTGAGATACGTGATGAAAAGTGAAAAGTGAGTGGATAATGAGATTTAGTTATAAAAAGTTAAGTGTAATAAGGGATTTACTAATTATATCATTTAGGAGTTAATTATTTCCCAAAAAGGAAATGTGTCAATCATAGTGAGACGGCCCAAAAAGAAAAAGAGGTCAATCATAGTGAAACGGAGGGAGTAACAGATAATTTTTATTTTTCTAACATAACTCATTTAAAATCATAACAACTAGATTTAGCCTTTCAAAAAAAAAAAAAAAAAAATCAACATAGCAGTAATGGAGCTAAAGAGTTGGCCAATCCTCTTTCAATTCCCTCCATTATCTTTTGTCATGGAGCAGTTTAGGTTTAGGTTTAGGTTTAGGTTTAGGGAGGTGATAATAGGGTTGAAGAGAGAGGGGAAGTACTGTACATGTTGAGGCATAATGGGAGAAATGGTAGTTGAGATTTGGAGTTGAAGATGCTACACTCGTGCGGTTTCTTGGGCTAATGCGTCGCAAAATGCGCGGTGGGTGATGAAGCTGTCGCAAAACTCTTTTTCGTTGATAAAATCATCTATTAACCCACCAATGCTTACCCCTAGGTGACGTCAAATATCAAACGATGGAATAGTTCACAAGTTGATTTTTTTTTTATATATATTCATGCTAGCTTATTGAGAAGAAATGAAACAGAAAATAGAAGGTCAGAGATTTGGGCAGTTGTATTATTTATTCGTTAATTTTATAGTATTTAAGTACAAGAGTCTCTTCCAAAATTACAATTGATCGAATATATGATACGACCAGGGAAGAAAATTCTATTGTACCTAACAAGACTTTTACTAAGGGTTTCCACTGGGAAGAGGACTCCTCCAACCTATTTGCAAGACTTTGTTCTTAAGTAGGATATTACTTAGTTATATTTAATTTTATTTCCTTGTTATCTTCTTACTTTTCTTAGATTTCTACTTAGTATAGGATTTCTTGTTTTTTCCCTTATATATACCTTTCAAGCGATGGTTTTAGGTATTCAGAAATTATTAGTGTTTGAATGCTTAAGGATTAGTTTTCCCCTACAAGTTTCATTAGTATTAGCAGGTCGTATCATATATCAACGGGTTCGGATCCCTAATAATATATTTTTAGGTATAAATTGATTACAAAGGAAACAAGAACTCGTAGATTCCAACTTCTTTCAATATGAACGGTTAGTTTTTTAGATTTCTTTCCTATAATCTCTACTTATATCTTGCTTTTTTTTAAAAAAATTAACTTTCTATTTTATGTCGCATATATATAAATCTTTATCATAGAAATTATTACTATTAATCAATTCATATATATTGAGGAGCTTTTTCCTAAGTTTGTAGCTTGAAAACCAATGTATGTGGAAATAATTCTAACATGCTTTTGATTTTGTATATATTCTGTTAGAATATAGCCAGGAAACAAGAGAAGCTTCGCCGGCGAATTTTCTTCTCAAAATTGAAAAAATTTCTTCACTGTCCAAATATGGGTTTGACAAGTACGAATCGAGGGCATTTGAAGCCGGAGACTATAAATGGTGCGATAATTAGTGGGGTTTTTTTTTCCCCTAATATTAATTATTTGAATCCGAAATTTGTAATTACTATTAATATTGAAACAGGAAACTCGTAATCTATCCCGATGGATATGGTAGTGAAAATGAAGGCTATGTTTCTGTTTACTTTTCAATTGCTGAAACTGATTCCCTACATGTGGGGTGGGAGGTTAATGCCATTTTCACCTTCTTCGTGCACAATCAGCTTCTCAACAATTACCTTTGCTTTCGAGGTATATATTTAATTAATTAGTTTCGTCATGTTTTTGAAAAATATAAAACTTGAATCATGATCATGATGATCATCATCAGGAATGACACGGCGATTTAATTCTGTTAATCCAAAATGGGGTTTTTCCAAGTTGATGGCGAAGAAAGAATTGATGGAAGCAAGTAAAGGGTTTGTTGTGGATGATAGCTGCGTCTTTGGTGCTGAAGTTTTTGTCATCAAAACCCAACGAATTCACGAATGCTTGAGTTTGACAAAACCCAATATTCATCCGTATAAGCGAGAGTGGAAGATTTCGGACTTCTCCAAATTGGGACATGTTTGGAACTCCGAAGAGTTCCAAGTCGGAGATCACAAATGGTATATATCTTTTGTTGTATCTCTTCCTATTGTCTGCTTTAATTAAGTATTCATTTGTTTTCTCGTGAGTTGAGATATTTTGTTTGTGTAACATATAATATGTATAGGAAGGTTAATCTGTATCCAAAGGGAGAATCTTCACAGGCAAAAGACCGGTATGTGTCCATATTTACTGAATGCGTAGATTCAAAGAGCTTTGGTCCTCATCAGAAAGTGAAGGCAGAGGTTTCTTTGCGTATCAAAAACAAGCTTAATGGTACCGACTACACTCGTAAATGTAAGGACTGTAGTGTTTTTCTTCCCAATTATGGTGAAGAAGAAGTTGGTGTTTCCCTTCCATTGAACATTTCCTACTAGTTGAAATTAAAATAAAAAACAGCTAACCCGGCCTACGTTTCCGTCTTGCAGTTAACTATTGGTTTACATCATCTTCTCCACCTTGGGGATATCCTTGTTTTATATCAATTGATGATATCAACAATGAAGGCTACCTTAATAACGACTGCTGCTTTCTGGAGATAGAGATCTGCGTTCAAGCTGTTGTACTTGATACACCTAAAACCTAGTAGTAATCAATTTCATCTTAATCTTATTACTATTTTGTTCTTAGAAAGGAGATTACATATATCTATGCTTGCATGAACTAATGTTGATCTTATTATTGTTACTTCTGATCCGATTTTATTAATTTCACCGACTTTTTTTTATGTCTGCTTATATTCTACATGCACTTATTCAAGGATTTCTAAGAAAATTAATTCTCTTAGGTATGTGCAAAGTACGTATATTGCTCATGGTTGAGATTTGTTGATTTGGCCTAATAAGAAAAATTTAGTCGAACAAGTGAAGCTCTTGACCTCTTTTGTATTGATTGATGGCAAATGATCTCATGCATGCATGGGAAGAAAATGTGTAAGCATATATTTGGAAATAAACAAGACACTTCAACCAAATTTTATTTCGGAAAAAAATTGGGTATCATTAGGTTGAATAATGTGACTACGGCTGAAGTGACATCATTATATTTAAGAAAAAATTAATTTATATACTCCCTCTGTCCCATTTAAACTGACATGTTTTATTATTTTATACTCTATATATATTCAAACAATAGGTCAGTTTAAATGGGACAGAGGGAGTACCTTATAAAAATAAATCCTAGTAGTACTTAAAAAAACTAAACCATATAAAAAAAATTAAAACCTAAAAGGAAAAATTATTGACGTGGCAGTGCCACATCATCCGTAGACACATTAAGTGGGCACATTAAGTATGCTCACGGTAGGTTGTGGAGCATTTCTGTAATTAGAGTTTGAATTTTTTGTTTTACGACTTCATTATTTATTTTCATGTATGGATATTGGCCCGAATTCATTTCGAGATATAACCTTTTTAAGCTATAACTTTCCTACAAATTTTATCTTCATTGTCACTTGTTTAAGTAGATCTCCAAAATCCATCATTTTGAATTTATAATAAATATTTTTTTTAATAATTGTCTACATATAAATACTATTACTATTTTGTAAAAAAAATATTTAGCTCGTGATAATTATATATGGATGCATGTGAAGAAGATGTAAAATGATAGAAAATACTATATTCTGACTATGACAATCCAATTGTATACCAAAAAAAAATTCTTAAATTTCAAGATAACATGATTTAGTTTAATATATATACTCCCATTGTTTTTTTTTTTTATATGACACATTTAGCTAAATCTCTACAATTAATAAAATTAAGTACCCTCATTTGTTCAAAATTATATATAATTTGTCTACTTAATTCTATTTGAGAAATAATTAATCTAATCAACTAGAGTTTTGGTCACTCTTCAAAAAATAGTACTCCCTCCGTCTCAAGTATTCTGACACCATTTTTTTATTGGGTCGTCTCAAGTATTCTGACACCTTTCCTTTTTGAGAAATAATTAGCTAATTAATAGTATAATTAGTAAATCTCTTATTACACTTAGGCTGTGTTTGGTAGCACATGCAAAGCCCATATTGTATAATAATATGGGCTTATATGTCATTTGGTAGGCTATGTTATTTAAGTAGCAAGTCCGTTGTTAAAGCCTGGCCCGCTGTTAAACCCCTCTTTAGCCTCTACTATTAATCTCTCAATACCCCTCATATAACTAGTATGGGTTTGTACAGTAAAAGCAGAATGTATATTTTATTCCCAAAAATCACATCCCTCTTTTCTCTCTCCATGCCGGCAGACTCCCTCTTTTCTCACACCTTCCGCCGCCATGAATCCGGCGCCGTCTCCCTGTCTCCAACTCGCCTCTTCTACCCCACCCTCCCTTCTTTACATCATCCATTTTCTTCTTCTCCCTCAAACTCTCCCACTGGCAGCCACCAACATCACGTCACCACCGCCACCATGAATCCGACGGCACCAACATCTTCCGCTACCACCAACAAACCTCATAAAAATCTCTCTCTCTAAAACTGAGGCGAAGCCTTCTTCATTTTGTTGAAGAAGAAAACTCCATTAAGATCAGAGGTTTGGTTGAATCATGTTGTGGAAATTATTCAATTTTTGTGGCAACTTTTGCAATTTGTGGCGACAAGGAGAAGGATTCATGCTCCGCCGCCGTTCTACGGGCCCGCTTTCCGGCTATCAAAATCTGAATTCGTCACTCTTAATTCCGAACCTCTCATGGCTGAGAGCTGCCGCTCCACCACTAATTAAGATCCACTCCACCGCTAAGAAGTGCTCTCACGATAGTTTCATCATTTATTCAAAAAAATAATACAGTTAAATTGGAGTTCTATTTTCCAAAGCAAGAAAAAAAGGAAAACAAAAAAGAAACAATATAAGAGCCGAGAAGCTCTGTGTATGGCGGTGGCTGATGGATCACTTTTATGATTTGGAGGTGTAAATCATATGGAGATATGTTCTTGGGGAAGGAGGAAATATTTGTAATTTAGAAAATATGTAAGGTTATTTTAGTAATTAAATAAGTTAGTATAGAGTTTAATACATGTTACCAAACACCACTTTTAATTGTACATAGTTTTTAGTAAGGTTACCAAACACTAGCATATATTAGTTATCTAAGTTTACTCTCTATTATTTAGCTTGATATTATTAATATAGATATTATTAGTGTATCTACCAAACATGCCCTTAACATTATCTAATTAAATCTCATCCACTCACCTCTCAGCACATATCTCAATATAATTTAAATCCTAAAAGTTTAAACTATAATAACTTTCTCGTTTGTTATTTGATTTTTATGATTTTTATACCAAATTAAAGGTTTTGATACGATCTTTCATTTAAGATCAAACATGGATATGTTTTTATGCACCTATGATGCTCTAGTTTAAAAATATGTCTAAATACATAAACCATATCACATCCCTACACACATTACACTTTACACACTAAATACTCTCGTCTTAAGTTCCGTGCCGAAAAGAAATGTGTTGTAATACTTGAGACGGAGGGAGTATTATTAATGAAGAGAGTTGAGAGTTTAGTATTGAGAATTCAAAAATTAAAGTTTGAGGAAGTCATATTAAAAAAAGCAATTAAGATAACGATCTAAAAGTGTAATATAATTAACAATATAATTCAAGTGCTTGATCTTTCTCTCAGATGTGGCATTCGTCTTATAATTAACAACGCCAGGTTTTCTGGTTTGTAGATAGATAATCATTGGTTTACTTCATCTTCTCCGATCCGAATTGGGGAGATTATATATGAGTTCTTACCAATTGCTGACATGAGCAGTAAAGGCTTTCTTGTTGACGTACGATTGCTGCTTATAATGGATATATTCCTTCTCATTGATCCTTTTTTAGGGTTGTATTGGGCACCAATTAGAGATTTGTTTCAAATATTCCACATATGGTCGAAATCTTCTTGCATTTTCTCATGATTTTTGTAAAGCAAAATACAACTAGCCACTTAAGATGGTAAAAGAAAAAAAACAAACCACCAACTTAAAAAAAATTGGTCAAAAAAACTGGCCAAAAAAACTGGCATTCTTGCATCTTTATGCATAATTCATTTTTATCCTAGCTCGCTTTTTGCTTTGTTCAATTTGCTGCAACTTTCAAGTTTGCAGTGTTGCCACTTGAAGACGGAGTCGTTTTATCTTTGGGGATGAAACGCCGAATACGTGATTGGGTCAACTAGGACGTAATTCATCTTGCGAAAAGAGGGTGTAATTTGTCTTGTGGAAAAAGGATTCTTTCCTCGACTCGGCTAAGTGTTCGTTCTGTTTTCATTTGTTATTAGCATTTTCTTTGTAACCCTCAAAAAAAAAAAAACATTTTCTTTGTAATCCAAAGGTTATGTGTAATTTCAACACTTACTATCCCTCTCATTCATGATATCATGTTTCTATTTGGGCATTGAAATTTAGAAGAATTAATTGTCGAGTAAATGTTTATCAAAAAGTAAATTAAGTTTTTCCAGAAAAACAAAAATTATGATACTTTAACTTTAAAAAACAAGTTATAAAGTATAGTCCACACAAGAATATAAATCGCCACATTTGAATCAGATACTCCAACGGCCGCGGGTAACAATAATAGTAGTAATATATTTTAGGTAAACGAGGAGTCGAATAGATTGTATCATAATATATTTTAGGGAAACGAGGAGTTGAAAAATTATAACCTGAAAGATCTTCAAGTAGTAATTAAGATTAGAAAAGTTATCTTTCAAGTTCTGAAGATCTTCAAAGTTCAAACAGCAATGACCCTGCTTTCTGCGGATGAGAACGGTTAGATATGAATTTTTCCCCTAAACTTTAATCGGAATCTTTACTTATAATTATCTACCTAGCTTCTTTTAGTCTGGCTATTTTATGTCACGTTTATCAATTTATAGAATTATTATTAATTGTTATCTTGATGTAGCTTGATGTTCTTTGTCTTTCTTTCGTTTTTTCCTTTTTTTCGTTTTTTTGTGAATTATTATTATTGCTTTGCCTTGTTTCACTAAATTCTGGAAAAATATGAGAGCGGTAGTTTTTTTTTTTTTTACTAATGTCTGATCATATTTTTCTCAAAATTTTGTGAGGAAACCAGAGAAATTTCGCCCACCAACTTTTTAATCAAAATTGAACATTTTTCGTTGCTAAAAAAGAATGGGATAGACAAGTACGAATCTAGAGCATTCGAAGCTGGAGGCTATCAATGGTGTGTTCTCATTCATATCTCCATTTAAAAAAAAAATCTTTTTAAATTATAGTTTAATTTGAGTTTGTTGAATCCTTGATTTCCACAAAATTGTACAGGAAAATGATAATCTATCCTGAAGGAAAAAAGAGTTCTAAAAACGAAGAAGAGAGCCATGTTTCTGTGTACTTTACCATAACTGAAACTGATTCCCTGCTTGAGGGTTGGGAGGTTAATGCCATCTTCACCTTCTTCGTGCACAATCAGCTTCTCGACTATTACCATTGCTTTCGAGGTACATAACTTTCTCTATTTTTTTTTTATTTAGGGTTTATGGTTTAGGGTTTTATATAAAAAAATAAAAAATAAATAACATAGCACTTATGTAACATGATTAGGAATGCCGCGGCGCTTTAATGGAGTTAGTAACAAATGGGGATTTTCTAAATTGATGACTAAAGAGGATTTGACGGATTCAAGTAAAGGCTTCCTTGTGGATGACTGCTGTGTTTTTGGTGCTGAAGTTTTTGTCATAAGAAACAAAGAACGAATAAACGAACGTTTGAGCTTGGTGGAAGTCACATCTCCCTTTAAGCGAGAGTGGAAGATTTCAGACTTCTCTAAAGTTGGAGATGATGTATGGTGTTCGGAATTGTTCTACGTTAAGGGTTACAATTGGTACGTAGTATAGTATTCCCTCCGTCCCATTTATATTATAATATAAATGGGATGGAGGGATTAGTAGCAAATAAAGGCTACATGCATGTGAAATATTGAATTACTAATTAGTTAGACTACCATGCATTGAAATTTTGTTCTATATACATGTTATATATGTTGGTTTTTTTCATCACATATTTTCTTTGTATGATTAGGAGGGTTGAGGTGTATCCAAATGGAAAATATTCACATGCAAAAGATCGATATGTCTCCATTTTTGTTGAGTGCGATACTTCACTGAGCTTTGTTCCTCATGAAAAAGTGAAGGCAGAGATTTGTCTGCGCATCAAAAGCAAGCTCAATGAAATCGACCACACCCATAAATGTAAGTAATAAGGGTTTTATATAATTAGATGCTCTTTTTTAAATCAAATTTTGTTGTTATTGCACTTGTGGATCCAAGAATATGCATAATATTATATATACATAAATTTTGTAGATACTCATTGGTTTACCTCATCTTCTACAATTTGGGGAGAGGATGAGTTCATAACAATTGATGATATAAGCAGTAAAGGTTTTCTTGTTGATGATTCCTGCTTTCTTGAAGTCGAAATCTCGGTCCAAGCTCGTGCATGCGCATAATGCACTGATCGAGGAAAGAAGTAGATGTTTGCTAACTATGATTTTGTACTTAATTTTCATGTTGTTTTTCGTTCCCTCTTTGTTTCAATTCCGACTACTTAATTGAAGGATTTCTCAGAAAAATCAAAGGATTTCACTCGTTGTCATGTATTGACTTGCTTTGATCTGGTTTTGATGTATTCTGAGATTGCGCTATAAATGATATTTGCCTTGTCACTAATCCTTTTTTAGGGTTCTATTGGGCACCACTTATTGATTTGTTTCAAATACTCCACATTAATTGAGTCGAAATCTTCTTGCATTTCTCGTGATCTCACGAAATTATGATGCACAATTTTTGAAGCCGATTAAGTTGTACTTCCTATGTCCCTAATTAAGAGCGTCAAACTATCAATACACACAAATTAAGAAATGAGTGAATATTGCCTTATTTATTACTCCCTTTCAAGTTGAGTCATTTCTTTTCATCATTCAGGGCAAGCGTTTTCAAACGTCTTGATGATGACTTTTTAAAGAATTTTTTCTCTTACGGGATACTACAACATTCGTAGTACCCTGTAAAAAAATTCTTCAAAAATTTATTTTAAAATCTATCATCAAGATGCTTGAAAATGTTTGCCACAAATGCTGAAAAGAAATGATTCAACTTGAAAGGGACGGATGGAGTATTAAAGTATTAAAGTATTAATCTTTACTAAAATGACAGGGCAATTTTGATATTTCATATTGATTTTCATGTTGATATACTCCCTATATTTCGTGCAAAAGGCTTCATTCAGAATAATATCCCCTAAAAGAAAAAAAAATTCAAAATTCATTTTAAAAACCATTATCAAGAACGTGAAAAAGTGTGCCAGAATAGCCAAAAAGAAATGAAGCCTTTTACACGAAATGATGGGAGTATATGATATATAGACACATATTTGGTGAAAAAAAAAAAATCTCATTGAAAGCACGTAAATGGGGATAGAGTATGTACTTTTGAATGTGAAACCGTTCTTTCAAAATTGATGAGCTCCATGTGGAAAGTCCCGATCCAAAATTAAATATTCAAATAAATTTCTATTTATTATTAAATTAAAAAAATAATTATAAAAGTCACACCAAAATTATAATTACATCATAAAAATTACAAGAGAATGAATAGGATGAAAGATATTGACCAATGCATAGCAAATTAGTAACCACCAATTTATTATTATTATTATTATTATTATAAAAGAGAGAATGTTGCCAGTGACGCCTGGCTCACGAACGAGCACCGGCTCGAACGAGGCAGGGATCCAAGTGAAGGGAGAGGCACGGGGTGGGAACGAGCCAGGCTGCCCGTCTTACGCTGCCGACTGCACAAATGAAATTCTATTACTCCAATTTGTATCTGGTCGCAATAACCCAAGTTTTTATTATTATTTTATTTTATTATTTTAATAGACTTAAAATAAAATAATTCGAGGCATATTGAGTTAGGATCGGAGGGAGTATTAAAGTAAATCATACTTCCTTCATCCCTTTTTAGTTGAGTCATTTATTTTTAGCATTTGTGGCAAGTATTTTCAAACGTCTTGATGATTGGTTTTAAAATAAATTTTTGAAGTATTTTTTTCTTTTATGGGATACTACGAGTGTTGTAGTATCTCGTAAAATAAAAAATTCTTTAAAAAGTATTGCTTTAAAACTCATCATTAAGACGCTTGCCACGAATGCTAAAAAAAATAACTCAACTTGAAAGGGATAGAGGAAGTAAAAAATTTGTGTTGTAATTAGATTAGATGTAATAATTTTTATTTTTATTTTGTTGAAAGTAGATGTAACAATTTTTCTTAATAGGCGTTTTTTCCTTCTTCCTATATATGAATTGCAAGGCTTCATTTTGAAATAAGAAAAACAGTGAACTCATCTTCTCAATTCCAACAGCAACAATGATTCTCCTTCCTGCAGATGGTATCTCTTCATTTTAATTATTTCAACTTGTTTCCGACTTTGTATTTTATAATTTATCGAATACTTGTTAAATGTTGGAAAAATTGAGTACAAACTTGTCGGGCGTACAAACGTAAATGAAGATTACAACGAACAAAAAATAGATATATAAAATAATAAAAGTCGAGTCGAGGAAAACCCTCTTTCCGCAAGACGAAATACGCCCCGGTAGTGCTCTCGGTAATAGCGTATCGTCCCCAAAGATAAAACGACTTTCGTCTCGTGAGTAGCAGCACCGCAAAACTCAAGAGCTCCGGCGAACTGGATATAGGTGAAAACTGAGCTCGAACAATGAACAAAGGAGAAATATGCAGCAAGATGCGATTTTATGTCTTATGCTTGTTTTTTTTTTTTTTTTCCCCGTCCTTCAAATGCCTACAATCCCCTCTATTTATAAGCTGCTCACTATGTAGGGGAATTTAATGCATTAAATGCATTAATCAACCATAAAGGCTATTTGAGGTAGTGGTGGAGTCGAAAGGTGAAAAGGCTGACTGTTCAGTTGAAGAGTCACCTGACTGTTCAGCTGAAGAGTCACCTTCCAGAACCTCTTCCGGATGCAGCTGAGCTAGGCAGTCATCCGAGGTGCCGAAGCTGAAGTGACTAAGCCGAGGCCGAAGTCAAAGACCGAGGCCGAAGTCTAAGATCGAGGACCAAAGCCGAAGCCGAAGTCGAAGACCAAGACCGAGGCCGAGGCCGAAGTCGCAGACCTAGGCCGAAGCCGAAGTCAAAGACTAAGACCCGAGGCCGAAGCCGACCTCATCCACAACCACTTAACTTACACTTCTTTCAAGAAAGAAGTAACTCTCCACCAACCTTTTAACATTTATATCTCACTCACCGGAAATCGGTTTTGAGCATATAAATACACCACGTTCATCTACTCCGAGAGTAGAACAATAATATAATATTTAATTTAATTAATAAATTAAATATTACTTATTATTTATTTAGTCAAAACACCAAATTTCCAACATTAAATTCGCAGAATTTAGCGAGGAAATTCGAGAAGCTTCGCCCGCGAACCTGCTTTTCAAAATTGAATCTTTTTCCTTGCTCAAAAACCGCGGGATTAACAACTACGAATTGGGGGGTTTTTGAAGCCGGAGGCTACCCATGGTGTGTCGAATCGTCTTCATTTTGTTTTTTGTGTTATTAATTGTTTGAATCCGATCGAGATTTTCAATCAATTCAATTTTGTATTTGTACAGGAAACTCACAATCAATTTTGGGGGAAACGAGAGTGAGGACGAAGACGACTTCTACATTTCTGTGTTGTTATCAATAGCTGAAACTGAAACCCTACCTGGGGATGGGAGGCCAATGCCATCTTCACCTTCTTCCTCCACAATCAGATTCTCGACAATTATCTCTCCATTCGAGGTAATTTCGTAATTAGGTTTTCCCTTGCTGTTTCTTCAGTTTAGTTGTCGAAAACTTAGTTCACTCATCTTCAAAATTTGATAATTAGGGAGGACGAGGCGATTTAATGCTGTAAATTCCAAGTTTGGGTTTCCCAATTTGATATCTATGGACAGTTTGATTGATCCATGTAAAGGGTATGTTAAGGATGACATCTGTGTATTTGGGGCTGAAGTTTTTGTCATAAAAAACGAACGAATTAGTATCGAATGCTTGAGTTTGCTAGACGACACAGCTCGGTCCAAGCGAGAATGGATGATTTCGGACTTTTCTAAATTGGGGAATTTATGGTTTTCGGAGGAGTTCTTCGTGGGAAATCGGAAATGGTATATCTTTTGTTATGCATTTCCCAATTGTCTGCCGTCTCTGCTTTAACTATGTATGGATGTATATTTGGTTTCTGAGTTGAGATTCTCTGTTTATATGAGTGATTAGGAAGGTTCAGGTGTATCCGGACGGAGATGAGAGGGCAAAAGGCCGCTATATGTCCATATTTCTCGAGTGTGTAGATGCAAGGAAGTTTGCTCCTCATCACAAACTGAAGGCGGAGGCAATAGTGTGCCTCAAAAGCAAGCACAATGTTGCCCACTGCTCACGTAACTGTAAGGCTTCTAGCGTGTTTTCATCTTCATCTGCATAAAATTTGATCTATCAACTCGTTTTGAAGTTTAGGCTCCTTGTGAATCAATATTTGTAATCTTATATTAGTTACATGAACCTAAATAAGAATTTCAATGATGCATGTTGAAAAGGGTTGTTTAGATGTATTAAGATCTACCAGTTTGCTCACAACGGGGTGATGCACAATTCTACTCTTACTCGTTGCAGTCACTCATTCGTTTACATCGTCTATGGACCATTGGGGATTCTCTGAATTTATGCCGATTGCTAATTTGAGGGACCCCAGTAAAGGCTTCCTCGTTGACGATTGCTGCTTTCTTGGAATTGAAATCTGCGTGCAAGCTCGTGCGTTCTGATTGTATTTCTTGCATCTGATACACTTATTGAAGGACTTTGGAGGTTTAAATGGAACCTCGTTTGCAGATTTCTCTGTTTAGATTTTGCTAATGTTTGGCCTGAAATCAATGCTCAGCTATTAACAAAGGGAAGCTCTCTTCTATGGTTTATGGTACTTAATTTAGTGGGGAAGGGAAGCCATATATCAACAGAAGAGGAGATTTTTTTAATTATATATGAATTTCTAACCATTTCTTTGCTATATATATTTGCTATTTATCATATCCATTTACTTAAATTGCACTTCGCATGCATCTTTGTACCAAAAACTTTACCAACTCCCAGCTTCCGGGTCTTGCCAGAATTTTTTATCTACGAAAGTAGTATTTTTTTAATGAATTATCATGTTAATTAATTTTCAATTATATTTAGTACGTTCATCTCAATACCTTTCTCATTTTATAAATTCTTTTTATCCCGAGTGCTTTAGTGTTTAACTACAAATATAGTAGAATCTTTGTTCGTAATTTTATTGACAAGCCGCAAGTGTAAGGGCGCGATTATAAATAGAAAGCAAGATAAAAGATAAAAAAAATAAAAAAAAAAATAGGAGAGATTTTTTCAAATGGTTATTCTCTATTTAGATTTTGTATTGAGAAATTAACTGAAAATTTTAAAATAAATTTAGGAAAAATAATGACAAGATAAAAGAGAAAAAAAATAATAATAGGAGAAAGATTTTTATAGTGATTTGGGTTTAATAAATATATAGATTCAAACACATTGAAATCAATTAATTATATATATAAAAGACTCGCTATTTTTTAGACATTGGCAAATTTAATTTAAACCTACTTGCCTAGTGCATGAACCTTGGAACACGCTAAATTGGAATAAAGTCCTTATATAAATCTTAAGATCTTTTGACCAATATTGAAAAACATGTCCTATCTAGATCAAGGAATAATGCTCCAATGTCCACCGTATGCATATTAAATGTGCCCACAGATGACGTGACAAAATATTAGATATAAGAAAATTAATTTAAATATATACCATAAAAACTAAATCCTACCAAAAAAAACTAAACCTTACTAAAACAAATCGAACCCTAAATGGAAAATATTAATGACGTGGCACTGCCACATAAGCGGTGGACACATTAAGTGTACCCACGGTGGGTAGGGGGCATTTCTAGTAGTTCAAATGTTAATTAATCCTCATTTTTCGAATCTCAAAGTAATAGATCAATTCGTGCAAAATCGGTGACCATGCAATCAAGCAAAAAATAAGCATAAGAACATTAAAAAAAAAAAGTCGTAATCAATTGATAACACAAGATATTGACTCGGCCTCGGGGATGTAACAAATGGAAAGCTGGAGGAGGAGGTGGAAGGAACGAACATGTCAAGTATCGGTGCTTCCTCATCGCATGATCCGAGTTTGTGGAGCATCGTGTTACGAGTTGACGAATATTTGTTGCAGTTGTTAGTAGAACGAGGAGCAAGCTGGAGATCATTGGGAATGAGCGGGATCGGTGAGACCACTCTTGTTCGAAAATTTTGAGACCAATCATGATTTGAGATCAATATATATCTAATTTGTTCTTAGAATAAAAGCATAATTATTATTCTTTTTTTTTTTTTTTTTTTTTTGCTTTTTTTATTATTATTAGAACTCTAATATTTTGAAATTATTATACTTTTCGCAAACATTAAACCTTAAAATTATTACTACATATAAACGAATTTGAGTAGGGTTATCCATAAATATTAATTCGTACTCATCTCAAACTCGTTTCATTAGGGTTTGATAAGAGTGGACCAATTGACCAAAGCCCAACCGATTGACCACCCCGATTAGTATATATACGTACTAATATACTCGTATATGTTTTAGGAAAAGGAGGAGTGAAATAGATAGTATATATTCATTATATTCTGCATAATTATTTACAAACGAAACAAAAAAATCTTGGATGAATGGCGCTGCTTTATGCGGGTGAGAACAGTTAGTTTTGAAGGTTTCTTCCCTAAGCTACAATCGGAATCTATTATTATTATTATTATTATTATTATTATTATTATTATTATTATTATTATTATCTTTTTTATTTTGTACAACTATTATGATTGTTTGATGCATGTTCCTCTCTATCAGTGCTAGTTACTGCATATATATATACATGCAAAAGCCTGTGTTGATTTCGAAAACCAAAATCGAAACCCTAATAAAACATTTAACCTAGAATATTAATTTCACCGTCTTGTTTTTCTGCTTTCATAATTAACTATTAATGTTAAATATTCTTCCAGAATTTTGTGAGGAAACCAGGGAAATTTCGCCCGACAACTTTTTAATCAAAATTGAAAAAATTTCGTTGCTAAACAAGAATGGGATCGACAAGTACGAATCTAGAGCATTCGAAGCTGGAGGCTATCAATGGTGAGTTCAGTTCTCATTCATTATTATAATTTCTCCATTTTTTTAAGAAAAAATCTTTTTAAATTATAGTTTAATTTGAGTTTAATTGTTGAATCCTTGATTTCCACATATACATATTTGTACAGGAAACTCATACTCTATCCTGAAGGAAACAGTAGTAGTGAAAAGGAAGGAGAGAGGCATGTTTCTGTGTACTTAACCATGGTTGAAACAGATTCCATGGCTGAGGATTGGGAGGTTAATGCTATCTTCACCTTCTTCGTGCACAATCAGCTTCTCGGCTATTACCACTGCTTTCGAGGTTAATTAATTAGTTTTAATTCTTTTGTCAAAGTTTTTACTCCTGATTAGTGTACTGTATACTTATCTTGAATTAAACATGGTTAGGAATATTTCCACGGCGCTTTAATGAAGTTAATGACAAATGGGGTTTTTCTAAATTGATGCCTAAAGAGGATTTGATGGATTCAAGAAAAGGATTCCTTGTGGATGACTGCTGTGTTTTTGGTGCTGAAGTTTATGTCATAAGAAACAAACGAGTTAACGAGCGATTGAGTTTGGTGGAAGCCACAACTCCTTATAAGCGGGAGTGGAAGATTTCGGGCTTCTCTAAATTGGGAGATGATGTTTGGAATTCGGAAGAGTTCTATGTTGGTGGTTACAAATGGTAAGCTCTCACACTACTATCAAAATGCTACGTGTATATATGCGTGTGACGACGAGTTCTTTTACTATCTCAAGTGGCTATCACTAAAAATAAGCATGAATTTCCCTATGGAATTGCATACTGTTTGCGTACGGAATCCCGACGGAATACTTTTGTAGGGAAAGTTTACCTAAAAAGTTCAATCTCATTTTTTGTGATCCCTCCAAAATTCAATCTCATTTTTTCGAAATTACAATATGCATGCATTCATTTTGCCTATGGATATATTTCCGTAGTTAAATATTCCACTATCTTTCCGTCAGGAACTCGAAGGTAAAATAATGAGAAAGAAAAAGGCGGGAATTGTTATTCCGTCGATAATGATTCGTCAAGTAGAATGGGACAGAGGGGGTATAATTAATGAATTATTAATTACACCACCGTTAAAAATCTGTATTTTACACATGATACAATCTCAACACTCAAGATATAATCTTAACACATTTTCTTATCTTTGCTTATCATAACTACACTACCAAACATGCCCTTTACGTGTAGGTATATCAAAAGAGAATTACTGTTAAATACATATGTTTTCTTTGTATGATTAGGAAGCTTGTGGTGTATCCAAATGGAGAAACTCCACATGCAAAAGGCCGCTATATCTCCATTTTTATTGAGTGTGTTGATGCAGAGAGCTTTGCTCCTCATCAAAAAGTGAAGGCAAAGGTTTCCATGCGCATCAAAAGCAAGCTCAATGAAATCGATCACACCTTTAAAGGTAAGTAATAAGGTTTTACTACATAAGTAGTTCTTTTTTTTAAATCAAATTTTGTATGCATAATATAATATTTACATAAAATTTAGTCACCAATCTCATTTTGAAGTGCTTGGTCTATTTTTATTTTTCTCGTTTGTAGATGATCATTGGTTTACTTCATCTTCTCCGTATTATGGAGATTATGAGTTCATAACAATTGATGATATGAGCAGTAAAGGCTTTCTTGTTGACGATTGCTGCTTTCTTGAAGTCGAAATCTCCGTCCAAGCTCATGCAACTTAAGTATTAATCTTTTTGTTTATTTCGTTCCGAGATGGGAAATTCTTCATGGTTTAGTTTTTCAAGTGTGGATTCAAACAATATATGTTCTCTATTTATTACTTATGATTTTAGACATAAATGATCTTTTGTGTTGATGTCTTTCTTTCTTCGGATTATCTCTCTTACTGATACTAGCTCCTTGAAGGGATGTCTCAGTATGTATTGGCTTTTACTTAATTTAGTACTACTACTACTATAATATACTCTCTCCGTGGCTCCGTCCACAATATTTATCCACAAAATCCTCCGGCACGGATTTTAAAATGGTGGTCTTACTTTTTATAATGTATAACGTGGATAGAATATTAAAATGTATTTTAGTTAACTTTTGAGGGTAAAAAAAAATGATGGGTCCATGTCCAAAAATAAGTTGTGCACAAATATTTTGAACTTATTTTTGGACGAACGAAAAATGAAAATTAGCCATTTATCAATGGGACATAGGGAGCATGATTTTGAAAATTCAACTCCCTATGTCCCATTCATAAATGGCTAAAAGTGGCTTGTTTATTTAGCATGTGTTTCATTGCATCTTGATGATGTTTTTTTTTAAATGGCTTTTTGGAGTTTTTTTTTTTTTTTTTTTTTTTGGCAGTGTACTTGTAAAATACTCCCTCCGTCCCAATTCAGATGTCCCTATTTCTATTTTGGGATGTCCCAATTCAGATGTCCCCTTTCCTAATATGGAAATAATTAGCAAAAAAATAAGGGTTCTAATTACCATAATTAATCAGAAAAAAGTAACCCTAAAAAATGGGCCCTCATTATTTCCGCCTCATTTCTGAGGCACACATTCTCTCTCTTCGTCTCTCTTCCTCCCGAAACCCTAAATCTTTGGTTCCCAGCCAACCGCCGCCGTCTGAACCCTATGTCCCGGCCGGAGAATCACCAAAAAGAACCCCCGATGATGATACCCAACCCTATTCCTGAAAATTATGTTGCTGTTTCACCCCTAAAAAGCCCTAGCCCCAGTTCCGATCCCTTCGCCGATCGCAGTTCTGAGGGCTATGTTTCTGACTCGCTCTCTCCGTCGATGATATCAACATCTCTAGAATCCCAAGGATCTCACTACTATGGATCCGATGTTGAAATTAGTACTGCTGATTTTTATTGGAGCGGCGATACTGGCGTCACCGTCGGATCTGTCGTTGATTGCGGCGGATGTGATGTTCCGCATGGTGAAAGGGTCGCTGCTGGCCCAAATAACGCTAAAAAAGGCGAAGTTGTCGCAGATCTGAGCGGTGGTCGACTTCTCCCGGCAACAGCGATTGTGGTATGTGACGAGGTCGAGCCCTGGATGGCTGAGGAGGAGCTGGAGAAGGCGTCCAAGAAAAGGGGGAGTAAATCACAATCTAAAAATCCACTTCAAACCCCATTATCACGAAATACTGAAATGCGTAAAAAAAAAAAACGAGCCACATTTTTTATGGGGGTGACTTTAAACATTGCCCCTTTTTTTCTCACCATAGCCTCCTATTAATAAAATAATAAAAACTATTAGTAAATTTACTACTTTATCCTAATAGCCCCAATTAACTCGTTTACTTTTTTTTTTTTTTTTTCTTCCACCTCTTCGGATTTCAATACTCTTGAATTGGAGATGATTTAGATTTTGCCAGATTTTATATTGAGAACCAATATTACAACAGACCGTGGTTGAAGAAGTAGAATTTCAAGTATTCCATGATGGCAAGTTGATGAAAAAAATAATGAGGGGAATGAGATTTTAACGGAGGAGAAATCTTAAAATTTCTTGAGCAATTGGTTAATTATGCTCTAATGGGATGAAATTGAACATCTTACTAAAAATTCTATAACCTCAAATTATTCAATACTTGCCTCGTTGAATTTCGCTGCCGCAGAGAATTTTATGAGGATTTCTTTACATCTTCTAGGCATAGCTTTGAATTTTTCTGGAGAATGGTGATGGAGGAGTAAAATCTCAAGCAGTGCACCCTCACCACCATCTCGTCCACCGATATTTAGGTCATGTTTGGTAGGCAAGATATCTCTGGATATCACTAGATATCTGTAGTTATCTCCTTGTTTGGTATGTAATATCTCTTATCACGAAAGCCTTATATAAATCGTCCGGCCCGGGTATTAAGTTACTGTTTTGCTTGGTAAACAAAACGGTACCCCCCACCCGTTAATTAATAACATGAGGGAACAGTGTCGATCCAAAAGCAGAGCAACCTATTTTGCCCTTTTTTTCCAAAATTTCTTTCTTCTCTCAAAAATCTTCGGCCACTGCGACCTACGCGAGGACGACCACGAAATCGAGCTCAGCTAGGGCGACGACGAAGGCGACCAATTAGGGCAGAATTCTTGAAGAAAACAGAAACCCGTCGAAGAAGGTTAGTGTCACACCTTCTATTGAAATATTTTGGGGTTTTCGGTAAAGTTTCGAATTCTTGATGCGTTGAATGAATTCATACCTTGCATAAATTGTGGGCAAATCTGCAATTCCTAGAGTTGCAGGTGAGAATCTTGGCCTCAATTTCAGAATTTGCTCTCTAACTAATCTCTCTCTCTCTCATGCTCTCAGACACACGCACAGGCATAAGCTCATCAAATCAATAAAATACAAGCAGGTAAACTACTATGGAGTTGTAGCATTTTGCTTCAGTGAAATTGGGAAGTGCATGATGTTATTATCTTGTAAACTCTGATGTTATTTCTTCAACTATTGTGTGTGTATAAAGGTATAATACTTTATCCTTAATTGAACCTAAAAAGACCAGATGTAAGCAAAAATATCTGCAGTGGAGTGGAAACTATTTGAGAAATCAAAATCTCCTTATTTCCATTATAAGCATTAATAAGTTCTTCTTGCAGAATAGGCTTGTATAATATTGTTACCTTTGCAATTTTTTAGATATGCCACCAGTTGCTATTGGACTTGAGCATATCTATTTGATGATGGAGTGCCTAGAGCAAGATGAAATACTCGAGGTTTTAGTAATCCTTATAACTCTGATATGTAGTCTCTATATTAGGAAAAGAAAACGTTCCTTACCTTCAAGCTCCTATTCTATGATAGATAGAATCCCACATCAAATAAAACATTTGAATAGGCTTGTAGGAGTCACTAATGTTGACTGCATTGCTAATCTTTGAATGGATCGTAATACATTCAGAAGATTAGTGTTGATATTGCGTGATCTTGGTGGCCTAGTTGATGGCAAATATGTTACTGTTGAGGAACAAGTCGCCACATTTTTAGGAATTCTTGCCCACCATAAGAAGAATAGAGTTGTAGGCTTTGACTACTAGAGATCAGGGCAAACTATTTCCAAGTATTTGCATGTAGTATTGAAATCAGTCCTCATGCTACATGGAATACTTTTGGTGAAGCCAGAAGCTGTTCCAGATGACTGTAATGATCCTCGTTGGTGGTGGTTTAAGGTATAACCTATTCTACCTTCATTATTTATGCTTTTCATTCCGATAGATTGCAAATTAATTGTGTTACCCTCACTAGGGGATGAACAAGAATGTCCTAATTGCTTCCTTATCTTTGTGAATAATTAGGGTTGTTTAGGAGCGATAGACGGAACATATATAAATGTTAAGGTCTCCAATTCTGACAAGCCAAGGTATCGGACCAGGAAGGGCCAGATTTCCACAAACACGTTAGCTGTTTGTGATAGAAATCTCCGGTTTGTATATGTTCTACCAGGGTGGGAGGGATCAGCTGCTGATTCTAGGGTATTGAGGGATGCCATGAACAGAGTACATGGTCTAAAAGTGCCAAAGGGTATAAACTGCACCACCCTCCTTCATTAGGTTTAATTTCTGGCATGTTTATTTCTGCAATTGATAACTAACTTATTAATTATTATGTTTGGGCAGGCACTTATTATTTGGCTGACAATGGCTATGCTAACTGTGAAGGCTTCTTGACTCCATATCGAAGTGTTAGATATCATTTGAAAGAGTGGGGACCAAAAAATAGTTTACCTCAGAATCAACATGAAATGTTTAATATGAGACACTCAAAGGCTCGAAACGTGATTGAGCGAGCTTTTGGGATCATAAAAATGCGTTGGGGAATTCTTAGGTCCGCTTCTTACTATCCGATTAAGGTCCAGATTAGACTTATCATGCATGTTTTATACTACATAACTTCATTCGAGGCCAAATGGAAGTTGACCCAATCGAACAAATAATTGATGAGGAAATAACTACAGAAGAAGGAGAAGATGAAGAGCAAGATGTATCGTACATTAACAGTGTGGAGACAACTGCAGAGTGGAATGGATTTCGAGACTCAATAGCACATTCCATGTGGATTGATTAGATCTTACAACAATTTTTATTTGTGTGTTAAGACATTTTTCTTCTTTGTGATTGTTTGATGATACAACACTCTCTTTCAATTATTTGTTTCTCATTCTGGATATCTACAGGTGTATGTCTACAGCCTATAATCATGAAGGATCATAGATCAATTTCTCTATTTTAAAACAGAATTTGTTATCTCCCTGTAATCTCATTCGTTTATGTTGAACTGACATGGAACTGCTTCTTGATTCCTTTTCACAGCCCCAACATTTATATTTTGTCTCTTTGCTGGTTGGAATGAATCCATCATTCTGTGTGTAGTCACTTTTTAAAAATATCATCAGAAGTAGGCTTTGGCTTTTTCAAATTTATTTGCATGCATGGACAACCAATTTATTTCTCTTTGTTTGAAGACCCTCTACTACTAATTATTTGCAACAATCTACACGTTATAAATATTCCTAGTCTTTCTTGGGGGATATCACACACACCAACTGAAGCATTTACAGTTTTACTAAAAGATTAATATGAACCCCCCACCCCCTCAAGCAGCCTTATTCTATAGTAGCCCTTGGAATGCTGATATGGAGGCTCAGTTCTTGAGAATTGTATGTGAAGAATTGTCCAAGCAGTCTCGCTTCACTAATCAAATTCCGGAACATGCGTTAACGATTGCGATGGAGACGCTCAACCAGGAGCGTGGCCTCTCTCTTGCTTGGGGAGATGTGTTATCTCGATACAAATTCTTGGAAAAAAGATATCGCACCTTCAAGGAGATACTACATTACACAAGCTGGGATATGGAGACTAACTGGATCCATGCTACTGATGAAGTGTGGAGAAAAATCATCAAGGTATGAAAATAATATATGAGCGTTACTCATGTATATTGTTTTACTATCTAATTTTGTACTGTATAATTCCTCTTACTGCATCCACTTGAACCCCTCTGCGAAGGCATACTATCACGGCCGTCGCGGGGAACAATAATTTAATAAGCTTGCAATAGTATTCGGCTTCAACGAACTGAAGGAGGAGGGGAAGCCCATTTCGGTGGTGTATAGCTCGGAGGATGAAGAAGGGAATGCGAAGGAGGGGAAGTCCATCCCGGTGGTGAATGTTTCAGATGATGAAGAAGCTCAAGAAGATGTTACGTCGCTAAAGCCTCGAAAGCCTTCAACCAACAAAGGGTCTTTGTCGTCGGCAACAATAGGCCACAGTTCTTGTAATTCGTCGTATTCTACATTCTCATGGGAGTGAGAGTGTAAAATGCATCTTGCGTCTCCATGTTCATTTCTGATTTAGTTATGTTTGATTCTAGAATCAACCCGATGTGCACGAATTCTTATATCCTGTTATCCTGATTTCACTTATCCATTTGTGTTTTACTATTTTATGTATTGCATATGAATCAATCGAAATCTGATCACTTTTTAATTTAAGTTATGGCTAATTAATTAATTAATGCTATCATGGTTGAATAATTTATTTCAAAACTTAGATAAAAAAAAAAATAGTTCTTGATTAAGCAGTAATCCATCCCAGTACGCAAATTGGAAATGAATTCATACCTTGCCCCACACAAAACATTTCAAGGGTGACTACAACATAAAAGTTATCCCAGTAGCAAATATGTAAATCACAAAAATAGGAAAGCATGCAGTTCACAGAGCATCAATCCTGAAACACCAAAGTTATGAGGAGTTTTCCATGTTTAATAATCTCCACATCGGCAAAAAAGGAATTAAGTCCAGCTACTTGCCATTCTTCATCAAGCGATGAACATAGGCAGTGCGAGCTTCGTTTGGAAGTCCCATAAAGAACTGAAAGCGTTCGGGCATCTGAAGGAGTTTCTCTCCAATATCAAAAATATCAAATTCTGATAAATTTGGGATCTTCTGCAGTAGATGATATAAATCTTGGTTCACCTTACCAGCTGCAGCTTGAGAGGCAAGATTCTCCGACATCACCTCAAAACAGGCCCTTGAATCCTTGCGTATTTCACCTACAAGGTCAACCAGAGCATGGATGCTATCTTCTATTTTTCTTTTCTTCAGGTTCTTCGAAGCCTTCGCAGCAGCATATGTAGATTGTTGGCTGGCACTATCTTCTGCAGCAGGAGTTGGGATTTCATCTTCAAGATTAACATAGGAATCTTCATTTTGCTGCTGCCCGGCACTGCGATTTTTGTTCTCATGAATAAGCTCATTAACAGACTCCATCACATCCTCAGCCCCACCTCCACCAGCTCTATCTTTTCCAAACACTTCTTTCCAACCTTCCAAAAGAGGCCACAACTTAGTACGCCAATTCTTAGCAGTAGGTTCAGCCTGAAAACAAGATTACAATATAGCACTAGGATTAGCATGGCCCAATATAGGCTGAAGGTTAAAACCAAACAAAAAAAAATTACATTATGAACATAATGCTATTATACCTTAGTTGCTTCCTCCCATTGCGCATCATCACAATCTATCTTGAGGTCACCCTTCAAATTGAAGCCTATGCCGCTACGGTTGAGGATACTCATTACAGTACCGTATGTTTTTTTCCAAGCAGTTATCTTGGAGTTGATATGTGGTTGCCCCTTGATGTTGGTTCCAGGAAAATGTTTTCTCATAGCTTCTTCAAGTCTATTCAGGAATCCGCCTCTGAATCCATTATCGGACTTCCATCCCTGCACAACCAATTCCTTCATACAAGCTAGTAAAACCCGATCCTCATCTCCGGACCAACAGCGTCGGGGCAGTTCTTTCTTACTAGCCTTCCGCTTGCTGCCTAGCAGTATTAAGTAGAAAGATACAAAAGATAAGCAACAAATAGATTTTTTTCGAAGTGTTGAAGCGTGAGCACATATCAGCATAGAAGAGCTTCATCTACAGAGGAAAAAGGATATAAAGTGCATAAATATTCTATCACCTACGAACAGATTCAGGTCCCCCTTTGAATTCGTTTGAGATCCAGTCGAACTCCAACGAGGAGTGGGAGATGAGACAAATTCCGAGTAATTGCAATTCACATTTCAAGTTGCAGTCATCAAAAAACAAAAATAAAAACTGAAATTGAAATCTCGATCACCTCAAACCAATCTCCAGAAAATTACAAATTCAAGAAATCACGGAAAATATTACAGATGTTTCTCATTCACCATTTAATCCATCAACATATGAAGCATTTACTCTGCAAATGAAACCCTTTTACGATATTGGGAACGAACGAAGTATTCATCCATGTTTATTTCAAAACTAAAATCAAAGTGGCGGAAGATTTCAAAATAAACAAAATAGATGATTTCACTTCGAAAATAATGGAGATTTAACGATATACAAAGGGTTAACTATGTATATCACAACAAGAACATAATAATCATTCTTGCTCGTATAATCTGGACTGTAGCGCGATTTCTGGAAAAAAAAAAACAAGTTCAAATCAGCTTCTTCATTCCATGAAAAATACTCACCTTGTTGTGAGGAAGCCATTTCTTCTTTCGATTCTTCAGTGGGGAACCTATTTCACGGGCGTATCAAAACGGGATAAGAGTGTTCAAGAATTTATGTAGAGAAATCATCCATCGTTCATCATTTGCCGCCATTGAAGATATGAAGAAGATGAAATGAAAATTCTACAATGCCGCGTAAATTGTAGGGCAGATGGGAGATTTTCATCATATATTAAAATCCATAGGGACATTTAAGTAATTTTGTTTTTTTAATCTTGTGCTAGTCTAGGCTATCAAACAGATATCTAAAAAGTGAATCTTATATACCAAACACAATATCAAAAAACTCAAATCTTATGTTATCTCACAATCCTAGATATCTTTTTAAAAATTGTAATTATCACCACTTATCTCATATTGCCTACCAAACAAGCACTTAGTGTATTGAAATAACTTTTATTTTAGATATTTTATAATTTCTTTCTATGCTACTGTCAACATTGCAAATCTGTATGATAGTTTCTTCCTCATTGCGACCGCCGGCAGGCTCCAATTCCAATAAGAAATCCACCAAGAAGGCGTTTGAGCGTGGAGGCTATAGGGTAAAATAGTAAAATAGTTTATATTCTGTATTAATTTATTAAATAGTAGGCTACAATGAGAAAATAGGGGGCTAAAATCGCCCTTTTCATGGTTGGAGGGATTAATTCTATAAGAATGTTGAGTTGTATCCGAAGAGAAAAAATGCTAAGGTAAAGAAGGAGAGCTATGTATAATGTATCCATTTATTGAGAAATTATATGTTATTCCCTCGGCCCAATGGTGGATACCTTCAATTGAGATCTTCTATACTCATTTTGGTATTCTAATTATGTATCAAATTTTAATTTTTACTAGTTTTACATATTTTTATTTAATAATTTTAATTTATAATGATTTAGTTTAATTTTATAATTATTTTCTAGGGTTCACTCATCTAAATTAGAGTTTATAATTATTTTTTAGCATTTAATTTTAATTTTGTTAACTAAAATAGGGTTGATAAATTAAAACTTATGGTATATTATTTTTAAAAATTCTATTTTTTTTAGTTATAAATGTTTATTATGATTTATTATAATAAAATAATTTTTTATTCTTATAAAAAGCATTATAAAACTAATAAATTTAAATATTTGGTTCACAATTGGAACACAATAGTTGGTATAGAGGATATCATTCTAGGCACCTTCGTCATTTTTCGATTTGACATTATTTTGTTTGATTTTTTTGATAATTTTATATTCTAGTATCATAAAAATTACTATAGAAATCATTAAACATACGAAATAAATAAAAATCAAAGCTCGATTTGTTCTTTTTTCCTTCTAACATCGAACAATGAGTAATAAGACAAATCGAACTTTAATTTTTATTTATTTTGTAGATTTAATGATGTCTATATTAATTTCTGTAATATTAAAATATAAAACAATCGAACAAAATAATGTCAAATTGAAGAAATGTAAGGTGTTTACAAAGGTACCCACCATTGGGGAGTATCATTTATCTCCATTTATTAGTTTTTTCATTGTGCATCAAGAACGTACCACATCTTTAAAACTCGTCATTAATGTGGAATATATAAGCTTTAATTTATTAATTTCTTGTGTTTTTCCATTCAAAATCTTTCAACAAATTAATTATAATTATATCCTTCCTTTGGTTTTTGACAACCTACAATTTGCATGCATTTTATTTACTTTTCCAACTTCAAATGTATATTTATGTTGGAGACCATCTTAAGTAAATAAGTTTTCATAATCCATATTGATGTCGGATCATAAATGAAAGATCGTATCAGGACTTTTAATTTGGTATAAAAATCATAAAAGTCAGAAAACAAACGAGTAAGTTATGATAATTTAAATTTTTAAAATTTAAATATTATACTGAGATACGTGCTGAGAGATGAGTGAATAATACGTAATAAGGGATTCAATAAGTGTACCTTAATTTTCTTAATTATTTTTCAAAAGGAAAATGAGTCATAAATCGTGAGACGGGCCAAATAGAAAATAGGTTGGGTAATCTTGAGACGGAGTGAGTAATTAATACTTCATCCGTCTCGTCTAAGACGTTATGATTTTGCTTTTCGGAGTGTCCTGTACAAAATATTATATTTCTATTTTTACACTTACAAAACATAAAGAATCTTTGTGCACATGAGATATTTTTTATATTTACAATACAAAATACACATTTCTTAAATCTTGTGCTGAAAAACAAACGTAACGTTTTATACGGGACGGATAGAGTAGTAAATAAACTGAATAGACCATCTCCGCAATTTGAAATTCGAATTTCGAATTAAAGCTGTCGATTGATTTGATGTATCTGAGACCCTGAGGTTGCAGGGAAAGGAGGGCTAGGTAGAGTACCATCGACCTTACCATATTTAATTAACTACTCCTACACGCAAGAGTCTCTTACGAAGAAGTTGAATAAATACTCCAGTAAAACGATTCGGATCCCTGATAATATATTTTTTGGTAAACGACTTTAATTATTAATGATAGTATGTAATTATAAATATGTATATAATTGGTTAAGAAGGAAACAAGAACTCGTAGATTCCAAGTTCTTAAATACCACAGTTCCTGCGGATATGAACGGTTAGTTTTTCAGATTTCTTTCCTATATACTTCAATATCGGAATCTCTCCTTAATTATATCTTGCTTGTTTTGTTTTAATCCAACTTTCTATTTTATATCGCATATATATAAATCTTTTTAGTTGAAATGAGTACTATTAATCAAATCACGTTCAGGAGCTTTTATCTAAGTTTTGTAGCTTGAAAACGAAAATGGAAATAATTCTACCATGATTTTGATTTTGTAAATGTTATGCCAGAATATAGGCAGGAAACAAGAGAAGCTTCGCCCGCGAATTTTCTTCTCAAAATTGAATCCTTCTCTTCACTATCCAATCATGGGATTCACAAGCACAAATCACGGGCATTTGAAGCCGGAGACTATAAATGGTGCCATCATCTTATCCTTTAATTAGTATTTTTTTTTTCTTTTCTAATATTAATTCTTTGAATCCGAAATTTGTAATTACTATTTAATATTGAAACAGGAAACTCGTAATCAATCCCGATGGATGTGGTAGTGAAAATGAAGGCTATGTTTCTGTCTACTTTTCCATTGCTGAAACTGATTCACTACCTATGGCTATGGTTGGGAGGTTAATGCCATTTTCACCTTCTTTGTGCACAATCAGCTTCTCAACAATTACCTCTCCTTTCGAGGTACTACCTTCATCCCATATATTTAGACCACTTTGTCTTTATGCACGTATTTCCACCGAAACTTAGTACGAGTTTTAAAATATAATTTTGTAGTATCGTTTTTTTTACGGGATACTATGACACTCATAGTATCCCGTAAAAAAAACGATACTACAAAATTATATTTTAAAATCTGTACTAGGTTTCGGTGGAAATACATGCTAAAATAGTAAAGAGGTCTAAATATATAGGATGGAGGTAGTATAATTTTGTCATGTTCTTGAAAAATATACTGGTGTTTCGTGTAATTTAATTGAATATATAAAACTTGATCATCGTCATCATCAGGAGTGACGCGGCGATTTAATTCTGTTAATCCCAAATGGGGTTTTTCTAAGTTGATGGCGAAGAAAGATCTGATGGATTCAAGTCAAGGGTTTGTTGTGGATGATAGTTATGTGTTTGGTGTTGAAGTCTTTGTCATCAAAACCCAACGAATTAACGAATGCTTGAGTTTGACAAAAGCCAATCATCCGTATAAGCGAGAGTGGAAGATTTCAGACTTGTCCAAATTGGAAAATGAATTATTAGATATATGGAAAAACAATCATAAACTGGAAAATGAAGAATTGAAGAAGGGTTTCATTTGCAGAGCTGCAGAATTTCATTTCTCTCTCTCGACTGTAACAAAATGGATCTACAGTGTTTATATATTTGTGTTGCTGAGTCAGCAACAGTAAAAAGTAAAATAAGTAAAATAACTAATTACATAAAGTGTGAAACTAAAATTGTAAACAACTAAACACGCTTTTCCCTTCTACTCTCTATCTTGTCTCCTTGAACGCATGCTTTCTTCCCCTTCACTGCAGCTTCAAACTTCATCTTCTTCCCTTCATCTTTACACTCCCCCTTAAGATGGGCATGAATATCACAAAGGCCCATCTTGCCAAGAATACGAGTAAAGGGAGTAACAGAGAGAGGTTTGGTAAACACATCAGCTAGTTGAAGATTGTTTGGGACATGCATAGGTTTAATCAAACCCTGAAGATATCTTTCTCTAATAGTATGATAATCTATTTCTATATGCTTGGTACGTTCATGAAAAGCAGGATTAGAAGTTATATAAACAACAACCTTATTATCACAAAACAGAGGCACAGGTTTCAATCTTGAAATCCCAAAATCAGTGAGTAAGATGTCTAACCAGGAAACCTCACATGCAGCTTGAGCCATGGCATGATATTCTGATTCAGCTGAGGAACGAGAAACAACTTTCTGTTTCTTAGATCTCCAGGAAATTAAGGAGCTGCCAAGAAAGAGACAGAAGCCAGAGACTGATCTTCTAGTGTCTGTGCATGTGCCCCAATCAGCATCTGCAAAGATGCTCGCCTCCAAAGAAGATGATGATGAATAGAAAAGACCAAGACCAATGGAGCCCTTCAGATATCTAAGAACTTTATAAGCTGCAGTAAGATGATGTTGATGAGGATGAGAGAGAAATTGACTGAACCGGTTGACTGCAAAAGTAATATCAGGCCTGGTGTAGCATAGGTATTGCAGTCTAGCAATAAGTCTTCTGTAAGTCTTGGGATTAGAGAGAGGCTGAGTGCCCTCTTGCTGAAGATGAACTGAAGGATCCATAGGTACTGTAGAAGGCTTGCATCCAAGAAGGCCTGTGTCATTGAGCAAGTCCAAAACATATTTTCTCTGACAGATAGACATACCAGTGGTGTTTTGTGCAAGTTCTAAACCAAGAAAATATTTTGGTTTACCCAAATCTTTGAAATGAAAGTGCTTCCCTAGATAAGATTTGAATTTTTGAAGCAAGATAGGGTCAGTGCAAGCCAAAAGAAGATCATCCACATATATAATAATGCCAAGATAGACACCTGTGCTATGCATGTAAAAATAAGAAGAATCTGCTTTAGACTGAAGATGGCCAAAACCTGCAAGAACTGAGGTGAATTTGAAATACCATTGTCTGGAGGCCTGCTTAAGTCCATATAAAGATTTGTTCAGTTTGCAGACAAGAGTAGAAGACTCCCCCTGAACCAATAAACCCTTAGGTGGTTTCATATAAATTTCTTCATTCAAATCACCATATAGAAATGCATTATTAATGTCAAGATGAGCAAGATGATAACCTTTAACAACTGAAATAGCCAGCATAAGTTTCACAAAGACTAATTTAGCAACAGGTGAAAAAGTATCTATAAAATCAATGCCTTCCTGTTGTGTGTAACCCTTGGCCACAAGTCTGGCTTTATGGCGTTCTACAGTGCCATCAGAGAGATATTTTGTCTTATAGATCCATTTGCAGCCAATGGGAGTCTTGCCTGCTGGTAACGGAACCAAAGTCCAAGTGTTGTTCCTTGTCAAAGCATCTAATTCTCTAGTCATTGCTTCCTGCCATTCTGGATGAACAGATGCTTGTGCATATGTGAAAGGTTCAGGGACAGCAGTGATGGAACATATGAAGGCTGAATATGAAGGAGATAGGTTGGAAAGGCTGAGAAAGGAACTTAAAGGGTAAGAGCAGGTGGTGTGAACAGCATTACATATGTAATCATTAAGGTAAGTTGGAGGTTTAATTTGTCTGCCAGAGGAAGTGATGGGAAGTGATGTGGTAGGAGGAGTAGATGAGGTAGGGAGGATAGGGTCTGGGAATGAAGAAGGTGGAGAAGAAAAAGGAGTAGTAAGGAGAGGAAATGCTGGGAGAGAATTGTTGTTATGCTGAACAAAAGGGAAAACATTCTCATGAAATTTAACATCCCTACTTATAAAAATTTTGTTTGTAGATAGATCCAACAATTTGTATCCTTTATAACCACTAGGGTACCCAAGGAAAACACACTTGATAGCCCTAGGGGAGAACTTATGTCTATCTATGTGTAAAGTGGAAGCAAAACATAAGCAACCAAAAATCCTAAGATGGTGATACTGAGGAGGTTTATTGAAAAGGATTTGGAAAGGTGTGAGAGTAGAGATTTGAGGAACTGAGGAGGGTGTGCGGTTAATAAGATAAGAGGCAGTGAGCACACAATCTCCCCAGTAAGGAAGTGGGATGTGTGATTGAAAATAGAGACTTCTAGCTACATTAAGTAAGTGTTGGTGTTTTCTTTCAACTCTTGCATTTTGTTGGGGACTTTCTACACATGAATGCTGCACAAGAGTGCCATATTTATGAAAAAGATCAGGAAGATGAAATTCACCCCCATTATCACATCGAATGACCTTAATGGATTTATTAAATTGGGTGGAAATTTGCTGAAAAAACTGAGGCAAAATAGTGGAAACTTCATTTTTACAAGTAAGAAGATATGTCCAGACAAATCTAGAGCAATCATCAACAATTGTTAAGAAATATTTATGCCCATGAATGGTAAGAGGGTGAAAGGACCCCATAAATCACAATGGATAAGATCAAAGACAGAATTAGCAATAGAAGAAGATGGAGAAAAACTGAGCCTCTTCTGTTTAGAAAGAGGGCAAACTTCACAAGGTTTTGGAGTTACATTCTCAATTGGTATAAAAGAAGATAAAATTTTCAGTTTATCGGGTCCTAGATGACCAAGTCTACTATGCCAGATATCTGAACCTATTACAGAAAAAACACTAGAAGTAGAAGCATTGGACTGGGGAAGCTCTAGGACATAGAGGTTGCCAACTCTTCTACCTATCCCAATCTGCATTCCCTTGGAAGCATCCTGAATAAGACAATTTTTATGAGTAAATGAGACTGTGCAATTGCTAGAAGAAGTCAAACTACTCACAGAAAGAAGATTGTAGGAGAAAGTGGGAACATAGAGGACTGAGTGAAGAGTAAGGAAAGGTGTAATTTGAATGGTGCCTATGCTATGAATGGAAACCTTTTGAGAATTAGGTAAAGTAAGAAAGGCATTGACTACACTAGTCATGGAAAGAAATTGGGAAGAAGAGCAACAAACATGGTGTGTAGCACCAGTATCAATAAGCCAGTGATTAGAAGATTGAGTACAAGTGGCAACAAAAGGAGTGAGAGAGAACATACCACTAAAGGAGGTGGTGAAATCTGAAGATCCTGTGGAGGAACTAGCTTGAGGGCTGTCTGAAATGGTGGAAATGTTCTGCCCCTGCATCTAAGTTTGTAGATAGGATATGATTTGTTGGCATTGTTCTGCAGAAAAGAGGTTAGGAGATGGAGTAGCTGGAACAGGAAGAGAAGGTGGAAGAGGAACTGAACCATCACCAGTGACCTGTGCTCCCACATTGTGCACAGACCTTTGTAGACCAGAAGAAGCATCTGTAGTTGAACTAGTGAAACCACGACCCCTTCCCCTTCCAAAGCCAGGAAGGAAACAATGAAGCTGGTAACACTTGTCTATAGTGTGATTGGTCTTCTGATAGTGAGTGCAGTATAACTTATCTCTGCCCCTACCATTATGCCCTTGAGTGGCATTCACAAAACCAGGAGAGTCACTGATAATAGGTACCAAAGAACTAGGTGTAATACCCAAACCCTTCTGTCTTTCTTCCTGAAGAACTAGAGAGAAAATTTTGGACAAAGGTGGAAAAGGATCGAGACTGAGAAAATGAGATCTAAGAGCAGCAAAAGTATCATTCAATCCCATTAGAAAATGAACAGCAAAATCATTTTGTTGATGATCTCTCCATTTACCAGAGCTGTTGCATCTACACTGCCCACATTCACACCAACATTTTGGTTGAAAATCCAAAAACTCATCCCAAATGAAGCGCAAATTGGTATAGTAAGTGTTAACATTACTAGCCCCCTGCCTAAGATTATATAAATGTTGTTTAAGTTCATAGATACGAGCTATATTTCCTTGAGAGAAACGATCTTTGAGATCAGTCCAGATTTGAGCTGCATTGTCTAAATACATAAGACTAGACCTAATTTGTGGATCTGCTGCATTACGCAACTAAGAAACGACCATACTGATCGATCGTAGATTTTAAAGTGTTTTTGTGATAGTGAGATTTATAGAAAGCTAAAAATACAGGAATTTACGTGGTTCGATCTATGGGTAGATCTACGTCCACGGAGGAAAAAGAGAATCTTTATATTGAAGTCTTTTTTAACTAGTAAGTACAGTGCCCTCTTCCTTTATCTTACAAGATAGCTCTATTTATAGAGAATTGAGGTCACGGGTGATTCATGGATGCTGCTCTCGCATGTCCGTCCGTACTCTGACCATCGCGGGTGGTTGAGAAATCGTGGGGCAGTTGGATGATTTTGTTGACTCGTTATTGGGCTTCAATCTGGGTGGGCCGAGCTGATCTAGGCCTTTGGGCCACATCTTATCACATCCCCCCCCAAAAGGTCGGAGAAGCGAGGTCATTGTAGAGAGGTGTAAATTGCCCCGTGGGATTTCGACGAAGTTGAAACTGCACACCGCCTCATTTTGATGAGGTCGAGCTTTGAATTGCATTGTTCCATCGAAATTTAGAGTTCGCTAGAGTCGAACTGTATACCGCCTCGTTTTGACAAGGTCGAGCTTGAATTGCATTGCCCCGTCGAAATTAAGATTTTGACAAAGTCGAACTGCATACCGCCTCTCATTTTGACGAGGTCGAGCTTGAATTGCATTGCCCCGTCGAAATTAAGATTTTGACGAAGTCGAACTGCATACCGCCTCATTTTGACAAGGTCGAGCTTTGAATTGCATTGCCCCGTCGAAATTAAGATTTTGACGAAGTCGAACTGCATACCGCCTCGTTTTGACGATGTCGAGCTTTAAATTGCATTGCCCCGTTGAAATTAAGATTTTGACGAAGTCGAACTGCATACCGCCTCGTTTTGACGAGGTCGAGCTTAAATAGTCGTGATATGAGAAGGCACGACTGTTGGTGTCAGGTAGGTAGGATACGTGTCGCACTTTTGTTGGAGCAGGCAGAGAGGTGGGATTTGAAAGGCGTGCCTTTGCTTATAAAAGCTTCCCGTGTACGCTAAAAAATATTTTTCCCCCTCAATCGATTTCCAATTGCAAGCGAGAGAGAAAACCCTGGACCCAAAATTCTGCAACCGCCGCCGCCGTCCAGTTCAATTTCCCGGTGATTTGTAGTCGGAAAAAGACTTTGACAAGTGAGTACTTTCCCTGTAATGGATTCTTCTTCTTTTCCCCAAGTAGATACTGGTAGGGCCAGCGCACAGATTTCGCCCTCGCCGTCTAGGGTTTTTCCGGCGAGGGTTTGGCTAAATGTACATACACGCACGCTAGTTCCGCCGGCGTTTCGAGAAATCGAATTCCCGCCGGTGGTCGGGTCTAGTGCCTCACTGGCGTGTGCCTCGACCATGTCTGTGTCTTATATGCAGGATTTGGCTCGTCGTTTTTTATTTCCAGAGTCAGTCGAGTTGCTCCTACCTCGTGATGTCGATAGGGGTAGCTCGCCTCCCGTAGGCTTTTTTACTGTATATGAAGACTATCTTTATTTTGGTCTTCGTTTTCTGTTAAATTGCTTTTTTGCCGAGCTCTTAGAAGAGCTCCATCTGGCTTTAGGTCAGTTGCAACCTCCTTCCATCAAGCAGGTCGTTGGTTTTTGTTTTGAGGTCAGCCGCCGTGGTGGTACGCCTACTGTGGATTCATTTCTTAGGTTTTTTAGACCTAAGCTTGGTCCGACGGGGTGGGCCTACCTTTCCCCTACTAGTAGGCTCAAGTTAGGGACTCTCACTAAGGTGACGAACTGACAGAAGAAATTCTTCTTTTGCCGGTGTGAAGGCGTGCCGTTGTATCCTTGGACCACGGCTAAGTTCGTACTTCGAGACACTGGGAAACCAACCAGTGAGCTTGAAATGAGCTTGGTGAACCTCGGCCTCATTGAAAGGGATTATGCCGAGGCCGAGCTCGCAATTCACGGGTTAAGCCCGTATAACTCCGTGTCCGATGTGGACTTGGGTGAGGCTCTGCTTCACTGATTTGTCCTGTGGTCTCTTTCATTTTTACTGATGTATATATATTTTTTTTTTTTTTGTGTAGTGGATGCACAATCTATCCAGGCCGCTCTCCAGAATAGGAACAAGAGGAAGAGGCAGAAGTCCTCTGTTTCGGTGGCGGAGAAGGTGACGTCGCGACGTCGTCGGAACGGACTGCCGACCTTGGTAGGTCGGTGTCCGTGAGTTCGCAGTTGGAAGCTCCTGTCCGAAGCTCTTCTTCGCTGCAGTTGGTGGACCAACAATCTCGACGAACTCTGCTTTCGTTGGATGACGAAGTGACAATCGTCAGGAGTGGCCCAACCTCGGGCCAAGGACATGCACGGGAAATGTCGTTTCCCGAGGTAAGCGTAAAACTGTAAGTACTTGTATATGGGGATTGTAACCTCTAATAAAATTGTCCTTTGGTTTTTTTTTTTTTTTTTTTTTGGGTTTTAGGAAGCTGAGGCGGCTTTGGATGGGCTGCAGGGCTTGGCTAACTTCATCAGGAGTGGAGTTGCCAAGTTCCAGACAAAGGCTGCCGAAGTTGCGGCGGTAGAGGATCGGCTAATGGCCAAGATCTCGGCCGCCGAGGTCGCGGCATAGGCAAGCAGCGGAGAGGGAGGCGGCGGCTTCGGCTACCGCCGAAGAGGCTAAGAAAAAGAATGCCGAGCTGGAGGCTGAGGTGGGTCGCCTGAAGGCCGAAATTGCCGGGATGGTGGCTGGTCAGGGAGGCGTGTTCCGAGCTGTGGTGGAGCGTGTCTTCCGGTCGTAGCACTTTTCCAGGATGGCCGTTCAGTTGGCAGGTGCCCTGAGCACCCCGATCGTCTTCGCAGTGCTCGACGACATCAGCTGCCGACATCCCAGACTTGGACAAAACTAAGTACGGGTATGCTATTGCGACGGAGGAAGAGACACTGCAGGACTTCGCCGGGGTGCTTTTGGAGCACAGTTCCGCCATTCCGGTGGTCGAGCAGCTCGCCGCGCAGAGGAGCCCGCTCAGCGAAGGGGCTATTCGGCGATGTCCCGTTGCCAGGTACGAACTCCTGGAGACGGTCATTGCCGACCTACTGAAGAGGCCGGTTACAAAGACCACCGAGGAGCCTGCTCGCGACGACCCCGAGGAGCCCGAGGTCGAACCAGAGGTCGGCCTAGAAGGAGAAAATCGTGATGGAGTCAATTGACACTTTTCACGATTTTTGGCTTCTTTCCCTCTCTGTTTTTTTTTTTTTTTTTTTTTGTAGCCTTGTACTTCGTCACCATTAGGGTAACGTTTCATTTGCCGTGTTCGGCTATAAATAAAAAAGGCTCTCTGTTAAACCTTGCTTGTATTTATTCTGTAGCCTGCCCCTGAGTTTTACGATGCTTCCCACCTTGTTAAAGAAATATCCGAGCTTCGCCGAGCTGTAGAAGTAGCCGAGCTCGATGCTTCGGGCTGGAAGAAGCGAGCTGATAACATCGAGATCGAGGCCGAGGTGAAACTTCGGGCCGCTCAGGAAAAACTTGATGAGATACATGCTAGATATATGGAGCTTGAAGACCAGTACCAACGAGCTCGGGACGACATCAAGACTTGCAAAGAGATCGTCGAGGAGCATATGGAGTACGAGACCATAATTCACCGAGCTGGGGGATCCACGATTTCCGAGACTTACGATAAGGTCAAGGAGCTCCAGGCCCGATGCCGAAGCTACAGGGAGCAATATGGGAATGAATCCTGGCAGGTTAGGGGTGAGTTTGAAGAGCTTATTCGTGTGGCGAGCATTTATGAGACAGTCCTTGATCGCTTTCCGAAGTTGAAGCGACGTCTGTCTTTAGAGGCTGGATCTGCGACTTCAATTTCCTCCGATCTGGATCCGAGGTTGCTCGACCGTACTTCTAGAGAATTTTTGGAAGGTGAATCTTCGAGGTCTGCTGACCCGGACCCGAAGATTATGACACGTCATTCTCAAGAAATTTATAGTCAAGAGCGGCGATCGGCGTCTGGACGGAGCCGGGGTCGGGCGAGCCAGAATGTTCGAGGTAGAGGCCGAAGTTCGGCTTCTGGACGAGGTCGAGGCAGGTTTAGTAAAGACGATGTTTTGAACTTTAATTCCGGCAGGGATTTTGCCAGAGATTGGCTTAGCTTTAGTAAGCCAAAGCCTCCGGGTTCCTCGTCTTCTTAATGTAACAATTGTACATTTATTTCCATCCAAATAAAACAGAAATTTTTGCATTTGTGTTTAAGCTTTCTATCCTTGTCTTTAACTGAGGCAGATTCCCTTGTTTTCAACGAAGGCAGCTTTCTCATAGTCACTTCATCTTGTGACGGAGTTTAGGCTTTTGCTCGACCACTTCGTCCAGAGATGAAGTTTTGGCTTTCAGTTAGCCACTTCGTCCGAAGACGAAGTTTAAGGTTTTTAGGTAGCCACTTCTTCTAATGACGAAGTTTAGGCTTTCAGTTAGCCACTTCGTCCGAAGATGAAGTTTAGGCTTTTTAGGTAGCCAATTCGTCTAACAACGAAGTTTAGGCTTTCTAGGTAGTCACCTCGTCTAACGACGAAGTTTAGGCTTTCAGTTAGCCACTTCGTCTGAAGACGAAGTTTAGGCTTTCTAGGTAGCCACTTCGTCTAACGATGAAGTTTAGGCTTTCAGTTAGCCACTTCGTCCGAAGACGAAGTTTAGGCTTTTTAGGTAGCCACTTCGTCTAACGACGAAGTTTTGGCTTTTGGTTCCTTATTTGTCGAATTTATCGATAGGGGTGGTCCCCTTACGCGCGTTTAGGTGTTACTCCGAGGCGGAGTTTATTTGCGTATCCTCGTCAGGATTTTAAAATCGAGATACTTAATATAAACGAGAGAGAGAGATGTGCAAAATGCATGCAAATTATTTAAATGAGTAAGTGAAAGCTAAAAAAATTTTAATTGAACGAAGTCAAAATAAGACAAAATTTACCAGGACAACTCGATTCCTACGACCTAAATGAACTTGGACATCACCCTCTGTTTATACAAAGTACCTTTTCAAGTGGGTAATGTGCCATGTACGGGGTATGGGCTCACCAGATAGGTGGGCGAGCTTGTACGACCCTTTTCCGAGGACTTCTCGAACTCGGTACGGTCCTTCCCAGGTGGCTTCTAATTTGCCGAGCTTCTCCGCCCTGCTGACCTCGTTATTCCGAAGTACGAAGTCGCCTACTTGGAGCTGCTGATGCTTCACCCGGCTGTTATAATACCGAGCTACTTGTTGTTTGTATCGAGCTTCTTGTATGTAGGCTTGTTCTCGTTTTTCTTCTAGCAAATCCAAGTTAGTTCGAAGTCCGTCTTCGTTGTCTTGGGCCGTGAAGTTAAGCGTTCGGGGGCTCGGCAAACCGATCTCTACCGGGATCACCGCTTCGGTTCCATACACCAAGCTGTATGGTGTTTCACCGTGTGATGTCCGCGGGGTGGTTCGGTACGACTATAGGACTTGGGGTAAGTTCGCTGCCCAGTCTCCTTTGGCCTTATCCAGCCGGGTTTTTAACCCCTTAACTATCGTTCGGTTCGTAACCTCAGGTTTGGCCATTTGCTTGAGGATGGGCAACCGAGGTGAACTTCTGTTGGATGTGGAGTTCGTCACACCATTCTCTAAATGTCCTGTCTGTGAACTGGGTTCTATTATCTGAGACGAGGACGTGAGGTATGCCGAAGCGACAAACTATGTTCTTCCAAACGAAGTTTAGGGCATTTTTACTTGTGATTCGTGCCAATGGTTCCGCTTCGACCCACTTCGTAAAGTAGTCGATTGCTACAATGAGGAACTGTAGTTGGCCGGGAGCTTTTTCGATGGGCCGACGATGTCAATTCCCCACTGCATGAATGGCCAAGGGCTTTGCATGCTGGCCAGTTCGGTCTGTGGCAATCTCGGAACCGTCGCATGGATTTGGCACTTCGGGCATTGTTTGACGAGGTCGGTAACGTCTTGGAACATAGTGGGCCAGTAGTACCCCCACCTCATGACCTTTTTGGACAGGGCGCGGGCTCCGATGTGACTGCCACAGGAACCTTCATGGACTTCGCGCAGTGCGTAGTTCGCTTGGTTGGGCCCCACACATCTTAGGAGAGGTTGGAGGTAGGGTTTTCTATACAGTATTCCCTGCTCCAGGACGTACTTCGTGGACTTGGCCAGGAGCTTCCTAGCCTCGGCCTTATCAGTTGGGAGTTCGCCATTTAACAAGTAATTACGAAGTGGAGTCATCCAGTTCGGTCCATCTTCGTTTACTACATTGACTTCGGCATCATCAATGCTTCGGAGCTGTACTTCTTCCACCGGAGAGATCGTTGATGATGATGCGAGTTTGCTTAGTGCGTCAGCTCGCTCATTATCTCCTCTTGGGATTCGCACCAACTCAAAGTACGAGAAGCTTTGTTGTAGGATCTTGGCCTTATGGAGGTATTTCTTCATTCGTTCTCCTTTGGCTTCGTATTTGCCTAGAATATGGTTCACTATGACTTGGGAGTCGCTGTGAATTTGAATGGCCCTTACTTGGAGAGCTTGGGCTAGACGAAGTCCAGCGATTAGAGCTTTGTACTCCACTTCGTTATTTGTGGTCGGGAAATTGAACCAGAGTGCGTGGGTGATCTCCTTTCCTTCAGGGCTGATGAGTAAGACTCCGGCTCCGCTTCCTTTGTAACCTGATGCCCCATCGACGTAGACCTTCCAACAGTCTTGTGGTGGTGGCTTCGGCGCCTCAGCCTTTAATTTATCCTTAGTGGGTTCAACGGATTGTTGTGCGTCCGTGAACTTGGCTTCCACTAAGAAATCAGCCAAAGATTGCCCTTTAATGGCTTGGCGAGGTACAAAGGAAATCGTGTGCTCGCCGAGTTCTACAGCCCATTTAGCGATTCGTCCGGACGCTTCTGGTTTTGTAAGCACTTGCCGAAGTGGGAGGTCGGTCAGCACTTGTATCGGATGTGCGTGGAAGTACGGTCGGAGTCTCCTTGCCGCATTCACCAATGCAAGTGCGACCTTTTCAGAGGTTGATACCTCATCTCCAGGTCCTTTTAGGGCTCGGCTTATGAAATAGACGGGTAGCTGATGACGTTTTTCTTCTCGTACCAGGACTGCACTGATTGCCTCGTCCGAAGCGGCGAGGTATAGGGAGAGGTCCTCACCCTCTTTTGGTACAAATAATGTGGGGAGATTTGCGAGGTACGTCTTTAAGTCATCGAAAGCTCCCCTGTGCTCGTCGTTCCATTCAAAGTTCGGCGCCTTCTTTAGTATTTTGAAGAATGGGAGTTGTTTTTCGGCGGCCTTGGATAGGAAACGACTTAGGGCGGCTAGGCAGCCCGTCAGTCTGTGCACGTCATGAATTGACTTCGGCGCTCGCATTTCTTGGATAGCTCGGACTTTTGATGGGTTAGCTTTTAACCCTTCGCGTGAAACCCAACACCCTAGAAATTTTCCAGACCGGACCATGAAAGTACACTTTTCTGGGTTTAATTTTAGGTTCACTTTACGAAGTAGGCTAAAAACAACTTTAAGGTCGTTTACACAAGTGGCGATTTCCTTGCTTTTTACGACTATATCGTCTACATACACTTCGACAATACTACCGATGTGGTCTTCAAAAATCTTGTCGACCATCCTTTGGTATGTAGCTCCAGCATTTTTCAGCCCGAAGGGCATCTTTTTGTATGCGTAGACGCCGAAGTCTGTGACGAAAGCGGTCTTCGGAGCGTCCTCTTCATTCATGAGGACTTGGTGGTACCCCTTGTACAGGTCTAAGAAGCTGAACGCCTTGTGGCCAACAAGAGCTCCGACCTTCTTATCAATGTTGGGGAGAGGGGTAGCAGTCTTTCGGGTAGTGTTTATTGAGGTCAGTGTAATCAATACACATCCGCCACCCGCCTCCTTGCTTCTTCACCATCACGAGGTTGGCCAACCAGGTCGAATATTTTACTTCGAATAAGATATCGACCTTCTGCAGTTGGCGAACCTCGTCATGGATCACTTGATTCCTTTCAGCTGCGAAGGCTCGCTGCTTCTGCCGAACTGGTTTCACCTCAGGATCGATGTTGAGGTGATGAGTGATGACGCTTGGAGCCACCCCGGTCATGTCTAGCGGCGACCAAGCGAAGACATCTCTATACTCCCGAAGTAGCCGGATAAGTTGACTTCGGAGCTCGTTTTCGCCGACGAACCCTACCTTGACGACCTTGGCAGGGTCATCTTCATATAATGCGACGTCTTCTACTGGCTCGACGGATGGATGCGACGTCGGCTCTACCTCTTCGGGTTTCTGTAGTTGCTATGCTTGGGGGTGTTGATTCCTAACGCCTCGGAGTGCGACCTGCATGCACTCCTTAGCATGTTGCTGGTTTCCCCGAAGCGTGATCACTCCGTTTCTAGACAGAATTTTAATTGTCAGGTGGTAGGCTGAGCAGATCGCTTCGTTGCTATTAGCCAATCCCTTCCTAAGATGATGTTATAGGGGGAGCTGGCTTTTACGACGAAGAAGTGAATTATCTTCGTAGTGGACAACGGGCTCTTTCCAACTGTCACGGGCAGTGAAATTATGCCTTCCGTCGTCGTCTCTTGTTGCGTGAAGTTCTTTAGCGGCATGGGTGCTGGCCTTAGACGTGCTTCTTCAATATCGAGCTTATCGAAGCAGTCTTTAAAGAGCACACTCACAGAGGCCCCACTATCAATAAATATGCGGTGGACCAATTTGTTGGCCACTACGGCCTCGATTATGGTGGCATCTTGATGAGGTACCGCATGGGGAACTGGGTCGTTGCTAGAAAAGGTGACGACCTCATCCTTTTTGAACCTTTTTTGGGTGGGTTCTTCCCGCTGTTGACTTCGGGCCTCGGCTTTCAACGATGACCTCATCATACCTTCGGGCAGTCCGGTGATGGCCGTGATGACTGCATCATATTGAGGCTGATCTTCATCCTCATCCTCGTTGTCGTGCTTTGGTCTTTTATCATTTTGGGGGGTACAGTATTTCTCCTTGGATCGGCGTTTCGACCCACCTCAGGATAAGGGCGGTGGCTTCTCGAACAAGTTTGAGTGAAGCTCGTATATTTCAGCCCTGGACTTTGTCAGGGGTGTATACTGACTTCGGTCTTGGTTGGGCCGAGGTCCTAAGCGGGACTCGAGAGGTCCTCGCTGTAACCTTTCGAGGGCACTTCGGCGACCTTGCCCAAGGTCGGCGCGCTCTTCTTTTTTCCTCTTATCGTTGTTTTCGGGCCGATCTGCTGCCCGCTTTTTCCGATCGGCCTCATCCGCCTCCGCAAATGCATCAGCAATCCTCCATAGCTGCCTGGAGGTCGTTGGGCGTGCCTTTACAAGCTCTCTGAAGAGAGTTCCGGACTGAATGGCATTTTGGAATGCCGAGATAAGCACGTCGTCGGAGAGACGATCGACTTTAAGGCTTTCGTTATAAAAACGAGCTAGAAAATCACTGATCGTTTCTCCCCGCCCCTGCCTTAAGGTTAGGAGCTGGGCTGGGCTGATTTTTGCCTCGGCTTTTTAAAAAAACGGCGTTCGAAAGCGTCAAGTAGGTCGGCATACGACCCTATGCTGCAATTAGGGACCCTATGCTGCAATTAGGGAGGCTATCAAACCAACTCCTAGCGTTGTCCACTAGCAGCTCGGGGAAGACTTTACACATGTAAATATCTTCGGCCAATCCCTGGTTCATCATGTTGTATTGGAATCGGGATAGGAAGTTGTTGGGGTCTTGTGACCCGTTGTAAGGTGGGATAGGAGGCACTCTATACGTCGACGGGAGGGGGGTATAGAGTATCTTATTAGTGAAAGGAGTCGAGATTCGACCGTACACGGTGAATCTTCCCTGGTGGGTGTTCCCTTCATCACGCCGAGGTGGAATGGCGTTCTGACGAGGTGACGTTGATCCGCGCCGAGGTGAAGCGCGGTTGTTCCCACGGCGATTGTTTTGTCGCCTTTGGGGAAGTTCGGCCTCCCTGTCTCCAATGATCTGGAGACTTGGGGATCACCTTTGTGACGGTTCGACTCCGTCTTCTTTGTTTTGACTTTGTTGTCGATGTTGACCGACGAACTTACGAAAGTCCTGCTCGTGGAGGTCCAGGTACGCCTTCAGTGCGTCTCCAAACTCGGGTTGGAGTTCGGCGGTGCCGCGTCGGCTGCCACCCTGATCGGGCCCATCACTGCTAGCTGAATCTCCAGACGGAACATCTTCCAGGTGGCCTTCAGGAGTTCGGCGAATGGGTTGTTGGTCATGTCGGATTTGGGAAGCCGTTTTCTGAGCTTGACTAACGTCACCCTCTTCCTCGTTGACTAGAGTGTAAGGCAGATTGGTGAAGGGGTCAGCTTGCTTCTGTTTTGCTTTGGCGGCGGCGGCGGCAGTGGTGGCGGAGCGGGTTGGTCTCACCATCGTATCTTTACTCAAAATGCTCTGATCGGTTTCACAAAATTCCAGCGTTTCCCACAGACGGCGCCAGTGATCGATCGTAGATTTTAAAGTGTTTTTGTGATAGTAAGATTTATAGAAAGCTAAAAACACAGGAATTTACGTGGTTCGATCTATGGGTAGATCTACGTCCACGGAGGAAAAAGAGAATCTTTATATTGAAGTCTTTTTAACTAGTAAGTACAGGGCCTCCTCCTTTATCTTACAAGATAGCTCTATTTATAGAGAATTGAGGTCACGGGTGATTCATGGATGCTGCTCTCGCATGCCCGTCCGTACTCTGACCATCGCGGGTGGTTGAGAAATCGTGGGGCAGTTGGATGATTTTGTTGACTCGTTATTGGGCTTCAATCTGGGTGGGCCGAGCTGATCTGGGCCTTTGGGCCACATCCTATCACATACCATTACAACGTTCCCAGTGCGAAAGGGCTGGATCTAGAAGATCTACAGGTTTCTTAACAGAACCATCAATAAATCCCAATTTATTTTTAGCAAGTAAAGCTGTTTTCATCGACCGACTCCAAGTAACATAATTCGAACCACAGAGTAATTCAGCCACAAGTATAGTACCCGGATTATCACTGGGATGGATGTATAGAGGACTAGACGGAGGAGGATCATCCGTCGGAAAGACGCCCAGTACTTCACGACGCGGCGGCATCGTGCGAATTCAGCGAGAAAAACCGAGAAGAATAAAAACAGAATTGAGCAATTGAGCTTTAACACAACGGATTTAAGGCTCTTGATACCATATTAGATATATGGAAAAACAATCATAAACTGGAAAATGAAGAATTGAAGAAGGGTTTCATTTGCAGAGCTGCAGAATTTCATTTCTCTCTCTCGACTGTAACAAAATGGATCTACAGTGTTTATATATTTGTGTTGCTGAGTCAGCAACAGTAAAAAGTAAAATAAGTAAAATAACTAATTACATAAAGTGTGAACTAAAATTGTAAACAACTAAACACGCTTTTCCCTTCTACTCTCTATCTTGTCTCCTTGAACGCATGCTTTCTTCCCCTTCACTGCAGCTTCAAACTTCATCTTCTTCCCTTCATCTTTACATGAATGGAACTCAGAAGAGTTCTTCGTTGGAGATCACAAATGGTATCTTTAATTTTGTTCTGGCTATCTCTTCTTGTTGTCTGCTTTAATATATTAAATCTAGCGGCATCTGAGGTTAATTAATTCAGTTGTTCTCTCATGAATTGAGATATTTTTGTTTGTGTATAACATGTATAGGAAGGTTGAGCTGTATCCAAAGGGTCAATCTTGGCAGGCAAAAGACCGCTATGTGCACATAGAAAAGAACTTTGATCCTCATCAGAAAGTGAAGGCAGAGGTTTCTTTGCGTATCAAAAACAAGCTTAATGGTACCGACTGCACTCATGAATGTAAGGATTTTAGTGTTTTTCTTCCCAATCATACTTGTTATTGCACTCTCAATCTCAACACCCCTTCCGAAAGTGAAGGGAGTTGTTACTTAATTTACCTTCCATTGAGAATTCATACTACTAGTTTAAATTAAGATCTAAATAAAAGGTTTACTCCTCATGTACCTTGTTTACTCAGCGCTAGCCCTACGTTTTCTTCTTTGCAGTTTATGCTTGGTACACACCATCTTCTACAAGTTGGGGCGAACCTGAATTTATATCAATTGATGATATGAACAATAAAGGCTACCTTCTTAAAGATTGCTGCTTTCTGGTGGTAGAGATCTGCGTTCAAGCTGTGGTACTCGATGCACTTAAGATCGAATAAGAAACGAACGAGTTAACCTCGAATGCTTGAGTTTGTTAGACGACACAGCTCGGTCCAAGTGAGAATGGATGATTTCAGACTTCTCCGAATTGGGGAATTTAGGGTTTTCGGAGGAGTTCTTCGTAGGAAATCGTAAATGGTATATCTTTTGTTATGGTCTGCTGTATCAGCTTTAACTATGTATGGATGTATATATTTGGTTTCTGAGTTGAGATTCTCTGTTTATATGAGTGATTAGGAAGGTTCAGGTGTATCCGGACGGAGATGAGAGGGCAAAAGGCCGCTATATGTCCATATTTCTCGAGTGTGTAGATGCAAGGAAGTTTGCTCCTCATCACAAACTGAAGGCGGAGGCAATAGTGTGCCTCAAAAGCAAGCACAATGTTGCCCACTGCTCACGTAACTGTAAGGCTTCTAGCGTGTTTTCATCTTCATCTGCATAAAATTTGATCTATCAACTCGTTTTGAAGTTTAGGCTCCTTGTGAATCAATATTTGTAATCTTATATTAGTTACATGAACCTAAATAAGAATTTCAATGATGCATGTTGAAAAGTGTTGTTTTGATGTATTAAGATCTACCAGTTTGCTTACAGTGGGGTGACGCAAAACAAATCTTGAGTCAGGGATGTATGCTAAATTTGGAGTTTGATGTAAAGTTTCTTGCTATTTGGTTTGGTGGTAGGTGTTTTTACACTATATTCTGCACAAATGATCAAATAATTTGATATTTTTTTAAGTGCAAGTTTTATTTTATTTTGCTTCGGTAGGGTTCTGCCAATGTTTGCTCATAGGACAATTCTACTCTTACTCGTTGCAGTCACTCATTCGTTTACATCGTCTATGGACCATTGGAGATTTGAGGGACCCTAGTAAAAGGCTTCCTCGTTGATGATTGCTGCTTTCTCGGAATTGAAATCTGCGTGCAAGCTTGCGCATTCTGATTATGTTTCTTGCATCTGACTATATGATACACTCATTGAAGGACTTCTGAGTAAATGGAACCTCGTTTGCAGAATTCTCTGTTTAGATTTTGCTAATTTTTGGCCTTGAAATCAATGCTCAGCTATTGACAAAGGGAAGCTCTCTTCTATGATTTATGGTGCTTAATTTAGTGGGGAAAGGGAAGCCATCAACAGAAGAGGAGATTTTTTTAATTATGTATGAATTTCTAACCATTTCTTTGCTATATATGCTACTTTATCATAGCCATTTGCTTTCTGAGTAAGTTTTTCTTTGTTAAAAACTTTACCAACTTCCAACTTTACGGTCTTGCCAGATTTTTTTATCTACGAAAATATATATTTTTTTAATGAATTATCATATTAATTAATTTTCAATTATATTTAGTTACGTTCATCTCAATGTGCGATTATAAATAGAAAGCAAGACTGAATCCATAGACTGCGAATATCCTAGTGAGTACTTTTTCAAATTGTTATTCTCTATCTAGATTTTGTAATGAGAAATTAACTGAAAATTCCAACATAAATTTAAGAAAAATACAGACTAGTTAAAAGAGAATAAAATAGGAGAAAGATTTTTCTAGTGATTTGGGTTTAATAAATATATAAATTCAAACACATTGAAATCAATTAATCTATCTATACCCTATTATAAAAGTGTCTTGTTTTACAAAATTTGGTTTACCTATTTTGCCCCAGTTATTTAATTTATTCTAAGGTCAATATTGTAATATCATATTATTATTTATAGAAGAAAAAAAATCATGTACATTACGTTTTTATAAATAAAAGTCAAACATTATTTTATTGTAATAGATATATACACGTATTTATCTAATTAATTTGAAGGTAATAATGTAATATAGTATTTTATATTAATAAAAGTATAATTATTCTTAAATTATATAATCATACTAGATAGGCATTCCGATCCGGAGTTTAAAACATATAAAAACCATTATATTTTTCATTGAGGAAAACATCTTCTGAGATAAGAAAAACTAAACATGATCAATTAGCCGAATCAATTGGAGATAAATTAATAGTATCATATATAAATTTTCTTGCTTTTGCTTTTGCTTTTGTTCTGTTTATAGTTTTATTTTTGCTTCAATCAAATTGGCCGTGCATTGTCTTTTCTACGTGTATTGTGTTCCGTTGAATCGTGCCTGTTATTTTTTAGAATTATTGTCCGTCGTGATTGTGCATTAATTTTTGAACTTGCGGAATTTTAAGTTTGTTGTTGTTTCACAATATTGATAAGCAATAGTTTTAACAAGCTATATCTTTAATTGTGATCAAATAACATTATTTGATTGTGAATAAACCGTTAGAAAGCTCAAAAGTTGGATGGTTAAGGTTGTATATTTAATATTAGTTGCATCTTTTTTTTAAGATCTGATATCGCATATTATTTTTCTTAAAGGCCTTCTGGAATAATTTCTTGCATCATTTATATTTGTGTGGTTTCAAATTGTTAGTTCTAATTTAGCTCAATACGTTTTTGAACTATACAGTAACAAAGTTATTTTTGCTTCATGCCTTCTTGAACACATGCATCAATAGAGTCTTCAGCCAACAAAAAGAAAAGGTTAATTGCTTTTAATTTAATTTCAACTAAAACCACAATTTTAAATGTATCAATCTCTTTCAACATTATGTATCAACACTTCAATCTCGTAAGTGCGTAACTATTAGGTTTTGCAATTTACATTTTATATTCCTATTTTATGATCTTTTATATTCATAATGGTTCACATACATTGTCCTATTTTAACTCTTGATCATAATATGAACCTATCATGACATTAAATAATTTTTATATTTATTTTTATGTTGGTTTATTTTGTTATTTTATTATAGAGCCATTCGTTTCCAAGGTATATTTCTTCCAATAAGTATGCAAGGATCTTACATCTGGTTTCCCAATAACCCAAAAGTATAATGCAAAGAATATGCATGTGGCTTAATATGATGAGAGTTTTGGCAGAAGTTGATTAATTGAAGGTAATATGTGAATTTATTTATATTTCTTTTTCTTTTTGTATAGTTGTTATATCTATGTATATTACAAATTCTCTCTCAAGTGGTACGATGAACTCTCTCATAACATTCATCTACTCAAGAAATATCATGATTATTCATGAAACATCATTAATATTAAATCATTATAGTAATACTATACCTTTAATTCATTAATTCAAATAAATATGTTGATCAATGCCAAAACATTCATTTCAATTAGTTGATTTTTTTTAAAAAAAATATGTTTCTTTATAGTTGATCATTCACATTTTTCTATTCTTTATAATTTATACGTTCTTATTTATAATGATAAATATTTTGTTTTTGAGAAATTATGAAACAATTGATGCAATATTCCTTAAGAAACTTAAGGAAAAATATAATATGTTGTGCAAACTACATTTTTCCCTCGAAATATTGCAATATGTTCTTTTATAATTGTAATATTGCATTCTATTTAGCTTTAATTATATATTATGATCAAAATCTTAAATAATTAAGTATATGAAATTATGAAATGACAAACTCATAACAAGAAATATGCAATGAGCATGAACAACGATCTTTTATGTTGTCAATGTTCGTATTCCTTAGATGGATGAATATGTATATGTTAGCTATAAGTATAGTTTTATTATATTATTACTATGCGATATGCGAATAGATGATATCATTTTCTATATATAGAAATTAAAAATGATTCTGTCTCATTATGAGGTTTATTTATTTTATTTTTTTTGAAGGAATCGTGTATATAAAATACAAATGTACTCCCTTTAAATTTATTTGTGATTTTAAGAGACAAATGTCATCGCTACAATCAGAGCGAAAAGTAATAGGAGACACTCCATAAGAGAAATGATAAGTAAATTCTAAAAATATACATTACTCCGCCTTAATTTGTACTTTTGAGACTCTATGATAATTAAAGTAATTGAAACTGTCATAAAAATTAGTTGAGGTTATATCACATAAGAGCAACTCTCCTCCTTATAATAAAAATATCTAATATACTTTTCTGCTTAGTATAAAGTCAATTAATTAGAACAAGTATATTATAATAGATGTTGATTCTCACATTCATGCAATTTAAAAAAAAAAACCATATTAAAGATAGAATATATGGTTAGAGTATGATCTTTTAACAATAGTTTACACTTACTTGCTAATTTTTATTAATATTAATATATGATTAATAATATTATAGTAAATGTTAATTTTTAAAAAATATATTACCAATTGTAAAATATGATCATGACACTTATTAAGAAGTTATACGTGCAACGCACGTAATCCCTGCTAGTTATATAAAAGACCCGCTCTTTTTTAGACATTCACAAATTTAGTTTAAACGTACTTTCGCAATGCATGAACCGCGGATCACGCTAGATTGGAATAAAGTCATCATATAAATCTTAAAATCTTTTCGACTAATATTGAAAAAACACGTCCTATAATCTAGATCAAGTGTTAATTAATCCTCATTTTTCGAATCTCAAATTAATACATCAAATTGTGCAAAATCGGTGACCATGCAATCAAGCAAAAAATAAGCATAAGAACATAGAAAAAGGTCGTAATCGATTGATAACACAAGATATTGACTCGGGGATGGAACAAATGGAAAGCTGGAGGAGGAGGTGGAAGAAACGAACATGTCGAGTGTCCGTGCTTCCTCATCGCATAATTTGAGTTTGTGGTGCATTGTGGTGCGAGTTGACGAATATTTGTTGCAGTTGTTAGTAGAACGAGGAGCAAGCTGGAGATCGTTGGGAATAAGCGGGATTGGTGAGACCACTCTTGTTCGAAAGCTTTGAGACCAATCATGATTTGAGATCAATATCTAATTTGTTCTTAGAATAAAAGCATGATTTTTATTTAGATTTTTTAATATTTTATTTCGCTTTTTTTTTATTAGAGCTCTAATTAATATTTTGAAATTATTATATTTTCGCAAACATTAAGCCTTAAAATTATTACATATTATTATATTATAAATAATTTACTTTACAAGTTTACATTTATAAACAAATTTGGGTAGGGTTATCTCAAACCAGACCATTCTTAAACTCATTTAATTTTAACCAAACCCGTTTCATTAGGGTTTGATAAGAGTTTGACCAATTGACCAAAGCCCGATTAGTATATAATATACTCGTATATGTTTTAGGAAAAGGAGGAGTGAAATAGATAGTATATATTCATTATATTCTGCATAATTATTTACAAACGAAACAAAAAAATCTTGGATGAATGGCGCTGCTTTATGCGGATGAGAACGGTTAGTTTTGAAGGTTTCTTCCCTAAGCTACAATCGGAATCTTTTATTATACGTAATTATTTATCGTTCTATTTTATACAGCTATTATGATTGTTTGATGTTCCTCGCTAATTACTGCAGAAGCTTGTGTTGATTTCTAAAACCAAAATCGAAACCCTAATAAAACATTTAACCTAGAATATTAATTTCACCGTCTTGTTTTTGTGCTTTCATAATTAACTATTGAGAAATGATATGCTACTCACCTCATGGTGGCACCTTCATGGGCACCTTCATTTCTTCGATTCGGCATTCATTTGTTCGATTTTTTCGATTGATTTATATTCTAGCATCATATAAATTAATATATAAATCATTAAATCTACAAAATAAATAAAAATCAAAGCTCGATTTGTTTTATTACTCATTTTTCGAGTTAAAAGGAAAAAAGAACAAATCGAGCTTTGATTTTAATTTATTTTGTAGATTTAATGATTTCTATATTAATTTATATGATATTAGAATATAAATCAATCGAAAAAATCGAACAAAATAATGCCAAATCGAAGAAATGAAGAAGGTGCCCACGAAGGTGTCCACCATGAGGGTAAGTAGCATATCATTTCTCATTAACTATTAATGTTAAATATTCTTCCAGAATTAATTAGTGAAGAAACCAGAGAAACTTCGCCCGCGAATTTTTTAATCAAAATCGAAGCTGTATCGTTGCTCAAGGAGAATGGAATCGACAAGTACGAATCCAGAACATTCGGAGCTGGTGGCCATAAATGGTGTGTTCTTATGCGTTATTATTTCCCTTTTCTTTTCTTTTTTTTCTATAAAAAAGGTAATGGAGTTTGGGTTCCACTTTATAAGCGTGACAGTCGAAAAAGGAATTAAATACGCGTTTTTAGCGGACAACTGATGGAAGTAATTTGATAATTGTACAGGAAACTCATAATCTATCCCGAAGGAAACCGAAACAGTAGTAGGGAAAAGGAAGAAGAAGAGAGCCATGTTTCTGTGTACTTAACCATGGTTGAAACAGATTCCATGCGTGAGGGTTGGGAGGTTAATGCCATCTTCACCTTCTTCGTGCACAATCAGCTTCTCGACTATTACCATTGCTTTCGAGGTACATAATTTTCTCTCTTTTTTTCTTTAGGGTTAGGGTTTAGGGTTTTATAGTAAAAAAAATAACATAACACTTATCTTATGTAACATGATTAGGAATAATTCCGTGGCGCTTTAATGGAGTTAATAACAAATGGGGATTTCTAAATTGATGACTAAAGAGGATTTGATGGATTCAAGTAAAGGCTTCCTTGTGGATGACTGCTGCGTTTTTGGTGCTGAAGTATATGTCATAAGCAATGAAGAACGAGTTAACGAGCGATTGAGTTTGACAAAAGCCACAACTCCTTATAAGCGAGAGTGGAAGATTTCGGGCTTCTCCAAATTGGGAGATGATGATGTTTGGAGTTCGGAAGAGTTCAACGTCGAGGGTTACAAATGGTAAGCTCTCACACTATGTGTGTGTCGACGACTTCTTTTACTATCTTAAGTGGCTATCGCTAAAAATAAGCACTACTTTCCCTACGGAATTGCCTAGTGTTTGCCTACGGAATTCCGATAGAATACTTCTGTAGGTAAATCTTGTGTCGGGAAATCATCCCTACAAAATTCAATCCTGAGAGCATCATGATATGCATGCATTCATTTTGACTAGAGAAATAATTCCGTAGTACAATATTCTGCTATTGTTCTCATCAAGTAGAATGAGACGGAAGGAGTATAATATAAATACGTATATTTTCTATTGAAAGATTTTCTTAATTTGTATGATTAGGAAGGTTGAGGTGTATCCAAATGGAGATTCTTCACATGCAAAAGACCGCTATATCTCCATTTTTCTTTATTGCGTTGATTCAGAAACATTTGCTCCTCATCATAAACTGAAGGCAGAGGTTTGTCTGCGCATCAAAAGCAAGCTTAATGAAATCGACCACACCGTTAAATGTAAGCAATAATTAGGTTTTTTTTTTTTTTAATAAATCAAATTTTGTTGTTATTGCACTTTTGGATTTGTGTAACAACCAAGAATATGCATAATATTATATTTAAATAAAATTTAGTCACCAATCTCATTTTGAAGTGCTTGGTCTTTTTTATTTATTTATCACACTTCTTGTATTTTGTTGTAGCATGCTTAAATAATTATTTAAATTTTTTATTCTAACAATCCTAGCTTTTCTCCTTTGTAGATACTCATTGGTTTACTTCATCTTCTACGAATCGGGGAAATTATGAGTTCTTACCAATTGGTGAAATGAGCAGTAAAGGCTTTCTTGTTGATGATTGCTGCTTTCTTCAAGTCGAAATCTCCGTCCAAGCTCATGCAACTTAAGTATTAATCTTTTTATTTATTTCGTTCCGAGATGAGAATTAAATTTTGCATGGTTTAGTTTTGAAGTGTGGATTCAAACAATCTTCTCTATTTATTATGATTTTAGACATAAATTTTCTTTTGTGTTGATGCCTTTCTTTCTTCGGATTGTCTCTCTTACTTGGTACTCCTTGAAGGGATGTCTCGGTATTGTATTGGCTTTTACTTAATTTAGTACTACTAAATATATCTACTCTCTCCGTGGGTTCCGTCCACATATTTATGCATAAAATCCTCCAGCACGGATTTTAAAATGGATAAAGGTCTCTCACTTTTTGTAATGTATATTAATGTGGATAGAATATTAAAGTGTATTTTAGTTGACTTTTCAGGTAAAAAAAAAGAACGATGGATCCATGTTCAAAATTAAGTTATGCACAAATATTTTGGACTTATTTTTGGACGGACGAAAAATGAAAATTAGTCATTTATCAATGGGAGGTGGAGTATGATTATGAAAATTTAATTCATACTCCCTTTGTCCTATTGATAAAGGGCTAGTTGACCACCTCTTTTTTAGTCATTTATCAATGGGACAAATGGATTATAAGTTAAGATTTGATTTGCAAAATTAACTTGTACTACCTCGGTACACAGAAATTGTGGCTCGTTTATTTAGCACGTGTTTCATTGCTTCATTTTTATGGTTTTTTTAAAATGGATTTTTGGAGTTTTTTTTTTTTTTTTTTTTTGCAATGTACTTGTAAAGTAAATCATACTCTAAAAATCCACTTCAAAATCCATTATCACTAAATATTGAAATATGTACCAAAAAAGCAAGCCACATTTTTCATGGTCGGAGGGAGTACTTCTATAGGAATGTTGAGTTGTATCCAAAGGGAAAAAAATGCTAAGGTAAAGAAGGAGAGTTATGTATCCATTTATTAGCATTTCGGTGATTCAAAGGGCTTCACTCCTCATCACAAAGTGAAGGCTGAGGTTTCATTGTGCATCAAGGACGACCACATCTTTAAAACCCATCATCAAGGTGGAAAATATAGGCTTTAATTTATTAATTTCTTGTGTTTTTCCATTCAAAATCTTTCAACAAATTAATTATAACCATATCCTTCTTTTTGTTTTTGACAACCCACAATTTGCATGCATTTTATTCACTTTTCCAACTTCAAATGTATATTTATGTTGCAGCCTCACCTTAATTAAATAAGTTTTAATAATCCATTTTGAAGAGAGCCTGTTAGGTTAAATTGAGATTTACTAGCTCCCTTATCATAACAATTAGTACATTTTGTTTTTCCCCTTGCAGTTAAGAGGTGGTTTAAATCATCTACTCATTATCATGTAAATGTAGTCATTATTATAAAAGCAATCAATAATTTGGAGAAATTAAAAACCATAAAAATAAGCAGAAGAAAAGCAAATGCAAGATAACACCATGTTACTCTTTAGCCTCAAAACCTTTATAAACCATCATTACTATAGTTAAAAAAACCTTGGATTTCATAGAGAAAATATACATGAAAAAATGAAAAAGTAAAACCAAAAATCATGAAGAAGAGAGTGAAACTGCCTGTGCAAAAGGTGGTGGCTGAGACGACGTCGCATTATCCGTCCAGTTCTTCTCCCCCCAATGCCACAGCATGCTTTCCCAGAAGCAAAATTCTTCAAAACACGTCGTAAGCCGCGAGTCCTGTATCTTGATCTTCCAATGGCCATCGCTGTAGTTTCCTTTCTCCGCCTGCCTCCGGTCCCACTCCAGCGCAGCCTTCTGCTTCGAGCGAAGCAGGCAGTACTTGTGCAAGTTCTCCGGCATCGCGTCATGAACTTTCCACCAAGTTCTGTGAGCAACGTCGCTAGCGAATTCCTGCAATATGTCAACATTCCAGTTGCAGTCGTAGTCCCGGAAGCACAGCCATGGCTTCAAACCTAAGTAGTGTAGCACGTATAGCACCGGTGGATCGGCTCCGAAGAGCCGTGTCTTCATTGCTTTCTTCTCCGGTTCGTCGCCAATCCAAAAATGTTTCAAGAAATTCATCTGTCTAGGTATCCGATGCCACCACGTGAAGATCTCGTTCAGGTAGCCTTGATCTCCACCGTTGTAGGACTCTATCTCATTGATGTGATCCATCAGCAGCTGAAAAGTGCAGTTCGAGGGCTCGATCACCATCACCCCCGAGTTAAAAAGTGTCGCGTTGTTCCCAGTGGCCGTGATCTCCGGCATCTCGAAGAGGAAATCGATGTTTCTGAGAATCAAGAGATCAGCATCGATGAAGATAATCTTGTCGTAATCTGTCAACTGCCAGAGACGGAACTTGCTGTAGTTCCACTCATTGTAGGCGTCCTTCTCTGCTTTTGGATTTCGGATCCTCTGAATCGTGTGGAGTTTCCAGCCTGCCTCCTCGAGTCCACCCCTATGGTAGTCGCTTATAGTTTCGTCCACGAGTATCACAAGATCCCGAGTTGAACCTGCCATTCGGATGCTCTGAGCTGCAGCGATTGCTCCACAGACGTAGACCTGAGCTGAGTGAAGAATAGTTGCATATGCTTCTCTCTTGGCATTGCCCGAGTTCCAATTTTCTGCAGAATCGAGATCAATGTAAGTAATCCATGCATTGCTTCTTTCGCATTTACGATTACAAGTAAATGAGAGTAAAACACTAAGGGGGTGTTCACTTTGGACAATAGCCTCGATAAACAAAAATAAGATAGGCTGATTTACTGCATACTTTGATGAACTTAACAGTTTTGAGTTTGTTTGAGGGGCCTTACTTTGGGTGATATGATTCGGTATTTGAAGGATTAGATGATCAAACAAGTTCAAAATAATCAATCCATCAAAGAAAAATAATCCAATATCCATCAACAAAAGTAAATGCCCTCTACGAATAGGGTGCCTCAACAACGAGAGCTCAAATGTACTGCTTCCAAGAGAAATTAAGAATGAGTTAACTATATAGAAGACTCTATAACGTGAGAACGAACCTTTTGCATTAAGAGGAACTGCAAGTTCACAAGATCCGACCGGAAGGTTGAGCTTTTCCCTCAATCTATTCAAATTAGGCTTATACAGCCATATGTTGCCTTCTCTCACAACAAGCTCTTTGCAAGTAAACAGATTAGGCATAGGGAAGCATTCTGTGATAAGAAGAACATGCACTGGATAATACCCTTTAGCTGTTGCAGCTACTCTTGCAGCTTCAAGTTGTAAGTGAAAACGAGCTATGTCTCTTGCCCAGTTTTGCTTGGATTTATCACATGGAAGCTTTACAATAATAAGATCAAGCCTTGGTTTACCCATGTAGTTAATTTTCGGTAGATTAGGACAAGTGGGAAAATCGTACTCTTCTTCCTCATCTACCCATTCGGGATATAACGTTTCCCAAGTGACATTAGGTGAGACGTAATCAGTGAAAAGCACAACGCTATCTGTATCTGGTAATAATAACTTCCACTGATTGATTTCTTCCTCATTTAAATTCAAGAACCCTATTCCTCTATACCCGTCTCTTTCATTTAATCTCTCCATTGCTGCAGATGCTTCATCCCAGTCGATTTCTAGATGTGACGTGTAAGTTGGATCGATGCCAAATCTGTCCCTCAACCCTTTATCGACCAAGTTTGAACTTCAATAAAGCATTACAAGAAAGTTAGAACAGAGTATTATATACCTTTGTGGGCGATGAAATATTTTGATTACAGATAGAAACAGAAGAGTATGGATACCTATATCGAGAAGGATGCAAATGATCTGTGTCGTGAATCGAGGGAGAACGTAGAAATGTGAAGAATGCTCCGATCATGATGATGATCATCACAAGCTTCGTGGTAGAAAACTTGAAGCTCGAGATCCTGTCCATACCGGAACTATAAAGGGACCTGTCCCCATATTTAAACACTCTACTTCTTAAAGACCTTCTTCTGCTTGTATCCTCACTGAGAACAACCGTGAAATTAAAATCACGCTCAAAAGGGATGAATTCGATAGCAAGCCATTTTTAGAGCACAATGGATAACTATGATTACATATTGATAGTGCGAATATCTTTGCAATTCCGTCGGACCTCAAAAAACTCTATTGCACGAATGAAGTATACATTGTTTATGTCAACTGATTATATCATGCTATAGACGAAGGATTTATTGGTTATCTACTCGGTCGACTAGCTGCATAATACTCGAACAAGTTGGAGAACTAGAAGGAAACTAAAGAACCTAAGAGAAATTAAAACAAGATCTATCGATTTGCAGTAGTCAAACAATAGAATTAACTAAAAACATCAAATAAAATGATAAAAGGGCAAGCTACACGACATTTTCTCTGTTAATTACTTGTAGAAACCACCAAATAAGATAACACAGCAACACAATCTTCAAGAAATTATAGTCAAAAGGCAACTACAACACTTCATACCTCTTAGAATCTGAGACAAGAAAACTTGAAATCTCATGAAAACATGAAGTTCTTTGCAAGCTCTCAACTCTCAACTACTTTATCACCAAACCATCACTATAAATTATTTAACCAAAAAACAAAAAAAAAGCTAATTAGCTGAAATCCCATAATTATATTCACACCGACAATCTGTTATCTGTGCCAGCCCATTGCAGTCCACTCTCATTATACATTGCTCCACTTGCAGTCAAAACAATCTTGCAACCTCTGTTCATTTCTCAAATTGCAATCGAGATCCCACCATTCATCACAATACATTTCAACAAATGGAGTGATTTATATAAAAGAATCCTTGAATTAACTGCAGAAAACCAGCAACAAAACAAAACCCACAACAAAACAAAATCGGAATACAATATCTACACTCCCCAATAACCTAAATAAACAAAAGGGTTCTAAGAAACAACAAAGGGGCACGCAAATCAATGAAAACACTCAGCATAAACAATCCAAGAAACATCGAGAAACGAGCACATGACTCCAAGAAAAGCATGTAGAAATGCAGGAGAAAAAAAAATTCAAAATTCAGTGATATTCAGCCTTACCTATTGAAAGAGGGCCTGTGTCTGGACTCTAGCGATGTAGGCGAAGAGCCTCTCATATTTTTTGGCGGTTCAGTCGAAACTCAGGGGAGGCAGCATCTCATTTCAAGAAACAATAGAAGTTACTGTATTTCTTCTTCTTTTTCTTCAGATAGCCGGAAATCGAGGTGCCGGAGAATTTTTTGTTAAAAAAAAGGATGTTTTTTGGAATTTCAAGGTAGTAGATTGGTATAAACTGGCGCAGAGTTAGTGTTGGATTTTAGGAAAGCAAGGGATGTAGAGAGAAAGAAAATGCCAAGGAAGGAGGAGCGAGAATTTGATGTCAGAGAGAGAGAGAGAGAGAAAATTGTTTAATCTGGGATTGGAGAGTCAATTCAAGTCTTTGGAGTTTTTATAATCTCATAATAGTAATAATTTGCTGAGTTTCTTTCTATCTATCTATGGAGACAAAATAATCAGTTGGAAGGTTAGAATGCAATAAGCCAATTTTATGCATTTCGATTTTATTAATTTAATCTTTTTCTTTAATTGACTAAGAGAAAAATAGTTGATTTACCATTTAAAAAAATACTCATGGCAGGCAATCTGGTTGTAAAGGAAAGAGATCAATAAAATAATGGAGTGGAAATTGGAAGTCATAAAAACAAGAATGTGTGATACCGTTAAAAAAAATATAATGGGAGTGAAGTTGTGTGTTGGCCTAATCGTAGAGGTTAATGTTTGAAATTCAAAAGTTTTAAATCACATGTTTAATTGTTTCAAAAAAAAAAAAAAATGGGTGCAACTACACCCTAATTGGATACGGATTCGGAGACCCGACCAACATCAAGTTATATTAATTTTAAGTTTTTAAAAAATTGACACTTTTGTTCACCACTTGTCCGGTTGAGTTAGATAAAAATGCAAAATTGGGGTTCGAAAAATGGTTTCAATACAAAATTGATCTGATCTAGTCAGATTTAGCCTACTTATTTTAAAGTAATTTCAAGCCAATTTGAATATGCCGGAACGTGAGTTAGTTTTCTACTCCAATTTATAGCTCAATATCGTCTTAGCCCTAACCCTAGCCCTAGCAAGTCAATTAGTTTAAGAATAAAACTCAAATTGGGGTCAAAAACATAGTTTTGCTACAAAATTGAGTGGGTCTAGCCAAATCAATCCTACTTGGCTTAAGGGTATTTAAAGTCAAATTGAACGATCTCGATTAATTCCTCGTTACTGCTCAAAGGAGTAGTAATAAGTAAGATTTGAACCCACGACATTTTGTATCCAAAACAAAGTGCGCTACCAAGTTGACCACATCCCTTCAATTGTTTTACAGTGCAATCGTAGTTTTTTTAGCTCAAGCCCGTCCCAAAATTCATGTTAATTGTCAACTTGTTAAGCCAAACCGATGTAATTTTTGATAGCTCTACCCGTAGTAATTGTATAACATATTTTTTAAAAATGAAGAATTTGCAAAATGACAATGATAGATTAGGTAATTGAACATCATTTTCGCATAGAATTTTGAGATATAGCATGTTTTTGGAACATGATTTTTTTTCTTTTAGAATCGACAAGTTTTTTTTCGTCACGACACGTGGAAGAGGGACGTATTTTATTAGATTCTTTTATATTCTTTAAGAGAAAGGGATGGAGAGATATATTTTTGTAGTTGGTTAATCAACATTAACTAGGGTCTTTATTAGGTAGGTAATTAGTGTTAATTAGTATTGATTATGGTCTTAACTAAGGTGAATAATAATTTTGATTAGAGTTTACAATGAATCTCCCATATACCGTCTTTCATAAATAACATGCTTTAATTTTATGTTAGGGTAGATCCTTCTAATTATTTCATTTTATTAGGCCCTTTAATTACACTTTACATATCATTGGATATATATTAGGGAAAATAGGCAAAAATAGTCACTTTGAGATAGTAAAGATAAATAATAGTCATTTGGATAAAAAAGATTTAAAAAAATAAATAAATAGTCAGTCTCTTATAATACTTCCGCCCTTGCCTAATTCACGAATTTACATTCGTGAATTGCTCTAAAAATATAAGGCAATTCACGAATTTTACAAACTCAATTCGTGAATTACTCACAAAAAAATGTCTGAATTCACAAATTCACCCAAATTCGTGAATTACTCACAAAAAATGCATGAATTCACGAATTCGCCCAAATTCGTGAACTCACTCAAAAAAAGTCTGAATTCACGAATTCAAATTCGTGAATTTGTGAATTAGTGGAAAAAAAACAAGCAATTCACGAAATTCATTAATGACTATTTTTTTAATCTTTTTTATCTAAGTGGTTATTTTTTTTATCTTTTTTATTTATGTAGCTATTATTTATCTTTACTATCCTAAATAGGTTGTTCCTATATATTATACGTATATTATAAATTTTGTTAAGTTATCCTTTAATTTAAGTAACACATGATCAGGAATAATTTCTCTGCTTTTTTTTTTTATTTGAACTTTAGACCAAATCAATTATTACAGTTGGACTTTTCTTATCAGAAATTAATATACTTGAAAAAATTTATATCAATTGAATACCAATAGTTCACCACCAACAGATCATTTGCCAGATTTCGCCATGCTGTAATTTATTAATTTTAGTTTCTTAAATAAATTTGCCTACTGATGCGCTGCGTTTGAATGCAATATAATTTATTTGTATTTATTCAGTGTAACATATAGTGCACTATTTTATGTGACAAACCATTTTATTCATGTTTATACAGTCTATTTAATCACATAAGATGGATTAATTTTCTTTTTTCTAGCTTTTATATTACTCAACTTTTATTTTCAGCACAAGAAATTAGGAAATCTACTTTATCTATTTGAATTCCTAAATATTTCAGATTTAGGAATTCAATCATTGATCCCGTCTTCTTATAGTTGTGTAATTTATTTCTTTGTTAGAATGGTAACATCAAATTCATTTCTTTTTTTGTTCGTGGCTACAACTACTTATAAAATTTATACATACGTGGGTGCTCATTTCTACAAATCAATAGAATAGGTGTTGATCTGATTCTGGGAATAATAGCGTAGAGAGAATGTAAAAGAACACCAGAAAATTACGTGGTTCGATCTTTTGTGAGATCTACGTCCACGGAGCAAGAGTATGAATTTTATTCGAATACTTTCCGTCCCCTTTTACAAGGTTTCTTTCCTCTATTTATAGAGGATTTAAATAACCCTAACCCTAATTTCTCTTGGGCTTGATATTGGGCTTGATATTGGGCTTCACTTCTATTTCTTCTGGGCCACATCCTATCAGTATGTAAGTAAATATTTGATACTGGTTGGTACAATCCACCTAATGATGTATAATGTATGCAAATCTTTTCTTAACACCTAATGATGGATAATGTATAGCTGTGTGTTTGGTTTTAAAAATTACTTAATTTTAAGGTTTGGTTTGATTTGATTTTGATATTAAACTGCATCAAATCGGGCCATGAGCACTCCTAGGTGCAATTGCTCAAGAAACCTTATAATTAATTTATACTCTCCGTACTATTTATCTTTGACCATTTATTTTAACTTGGTGATTTAAAATAAAGTGCAGTGTTTAATATTTTAATATATTTAATATATAAACACATTAATGATGGATCTATATGAAAGATCGTATTGGAAATTTTACTCTGATATCATAAAGGTTGGAGAACAAACGGACAAATTATGATAATTTATAATCCTAAATTTTTAAATTAAATTTGGATACGCTCAAAGAGACGAGAAAACGAGGAATTGACATATTAGACAAAAGATCCGTTCACTTTGATGTAAAATGAGATATAAGAAAGTATAAAAATTTATTTACCATTTTATACTCAATACTTTGATGTATAAAAAAATCCAAGCAACCCCTTATATTACCATGGTATAATATTATACCTAAGAGAGTGATTTGATAATTTTATACCACTTTTTACTTTTTTTGTAAAAAGACTTCTATACCACCACATACTATTCCCCAATCAAAAGTGAGGACAATTCAGACAATTTATATTTCCATCCATCAATCTCCTACACAATAAAATAAAAATAAAAATAAAATAAAAAACATACATGTATAAATAAACAGTTGTATTAAGCACAAATATAGAGAACACAATCATCACTCTGAACACTAAATGCATGAAGCAATGGTCAAAATAGAAATCTGTATCTTGTAATCTGGAACAAAGTTCGATTATCAAACCTCGCAAAAATTGTTAAAATTTCTTGGTTTCATAAGACTCGATGTTATAAACTATAAAAAGAACAGTTTAGAGAGAATCATCAAAGAAACCCAGTTCAGTTAGAGGGTTTGGATGGCTTCTTCTGATCTGTTGCTGCCTTTCTCTTGTCCTTCCTCTCCCTCTTTTTCAAAGCAGTCATCCGGGCTTTCAAGATAGTCGCATAACTCGACTGGAATCGTTGGTGATCTTTTGGACCAACCTGTCATTCACAACAACCGTCTTTCAGTCAAAGTTGTCCTAGATAAAGTTGTTAGGGTGACAATATTGAAACAAAAATTAGTTGAAGTTATAAGGCATTCCGGCAGAGAATATAAGTGAGAATCGATTGTGTTTCAAAGTTACAGAAGGAGGAAGAGAGACTGGCGTTTTCATCATTTTTCAACTGGATAAAAGTATGTACATCCCTAAAATGATATTAAGATGACGAGTCGGTGTATCAAAACTCTTTCTACTAGGGGTTTTCTATTGGAATAAAGTTGTTTTCGACTCCACATCTGTAAGACTTTGGATTTGTCTAATTTTCCTAAAAAGACTGATGGCAAGCAACAAGTTCAATTTCTTAGCTCAGGGGAAGAAGCTTATCTATCTCTATTAACCCTGCTTTTCAAGAAGTGATTGGATTGGCAAGTTGTGATGATAGACTTCTACAATAATAAGGAGCTAAAATAAAACCATAGACAACCTATAAAAATGACGAACATGAAATTTATCTCAAAGAATAGGGAAGCTCCAATGTACAATTGCCAGTAAATGTCTATATGTCATGGCAGAGTACTTGTTCTTAGGAATTGACACATCAAGCAACTATGACATCAGTGATGCAATATGAATGGCATTGAACTTCAATATCAATGATGCAGTATGATTGACGGTTGCTGAACATTGCATTGCTTATTCCCAAGATCGTAGTTCTTTGATATTCTAACAGCGAATGAGTTTCAAATAGAACAAAGATAAAAATACACAAGGGAAGAGAAGCTCGTGTGTACCATTGTTGATATAGTTTTCTTTCCATCTGTAGCTCGAATGAGGCACTTAAATTCAATCTTTTCCCCAGCTGTCTTCATCTTATTCCTCTTAACCTTGGACTTGTCAGAAGCTGGAGATAGTCAAAGGAAGAAGAAAGAATCAGACTACTTTCAATTTCCAACAACAGCTAAACTTTTACCTACCAATAATATCTGATCACAAAGTACAAGAAATGGTAAAGAATGTGCATTTAAAGATGAAAACTCACAGTGCTTCAGAGTAACCCACACCGAGCCCTTTTCTGTAGTCCGTTCAAACATGTTGGTGAGTTCATTGAGGAAGGGATCGGGTAGTAAACGTACCTAGCAAAGGAAAATGAAAGATAAGCAACACTCTGATGCTATTTCAGTCAATAAAGCTACTCCAATTTGCACCTTATCTTTGAACCACATTAAAGCAAACCAAAAAAAAAAAGACTGCAAGGAATTCACCATCGACTAAATCCCACATAGACTACAGCCTGATTACACAACCTTATCTCTTCCAGAACACATACACTACTCCCAAAAAAAAAACAGCATTCTACACATGCTTCTCGAATCAAAACCCCAGTATCCAGAACACATTCCACAAGCATTGGTAACTAAACCTCAAACCACAAAACTTGTAAACCAGACTTAGAATTATTACTCTGCATTCATCAAGAAATCTGGTCCATACATAGTTTATAATTGCTCCGACCTATAGGGAACAAATCTTCTAGGTTTGCTACTATAACATGAACAAACTCAATAATGATCCCCAACCAATTGTAAAGCAAGTTAAAAGATGTATCACCATATTGATTTGATTGTATATATATCGGTGCTACAGTAAACTCGATTATATAATCATGATTTTGTACATCAATTTGAAATTTTTACTTGTGCTGCTAAATTCTATGTATCTGAACACGACCAAAAGGCGAAAACGATGAAGAAAACAAAAAAGATCCCTCATCCGCAGCACATTCACTCATATTGGTTAACATGCATCGATCAATTTGCAGATCAATACAAGCAGGAAAAGTAAAATTAACAAGCCGTATTACTACACGAAATAGGTTTTACATCAAAATTACCATAGTGTTTCCGGCAAGGGCAAGGGATGGCGGAGAGAAACTTGGTCAGAAATTTGAGGTTTTTTTCTCCGATTTTCGACAATTGACCCAATTCACAAGTATATAATGGGTCGGGCAATCCGTTTCCCAAATCCAGATCCGATTTATTTGAGAGGTTTTGGTCTTGGGGTTTGGAATTTATTTTTATTAGATTAGATAATAAAAAGAAGGCGGCGGCCCAAACTACTGCTGCGTCTATCCCACCTCATTTTAATAGGATTAATTAATTTTATTTTTGGGCTGTTTCACTTTAATAGGATCATTGTTTAAATATAAATTTTAAATTGAAAAATAAATGTTAATATTAATTAATCATTTCAGAAATAAATTACAATAAAACTGGATGTTAAAATTAAATACTCAAAACAAAATTATTTTTTGGTTCCACAACAACATTGTGAAAATCAGTGAAATAGTAGAATTTTGAAGATGATTGTTAGTTTTCATTTGAAGTACTACATGACTAAATTTGCAGGACGGAAAGAGTAATATTTTATTACTAGTATAATTTATATGAATAAATATTAATATGTGAGAGGGGTGTAGACCTAGTACATGACAGATGAGTTAGGGTATTGATTTTAAATCATTTGGATTAAATGAGATACTATAATTTTGATCTTACAAGATCTATTTACTGTACTTCAAATATCCTGGAATTGAAAAATCACATCGAATCTGAATATCCCACCGGGTGTAAATCCAGCTTCAAGATCTTCAAAGCTCTGTACAATCTCTAAGTCTTTACCAATATTCAAACCTTCCTGCAATAGAATTAAAAGATATATATAAGCAGCTTCTGTCTTGAAAATAAATATATATATATATATATATATATATATATATATATATATAAGTAGAAACAAGATTAGCAAATGATGAATGTGACATTGAGTAATGTGAAAGCATAATTATCAGAAGCATAAGTATACACATCAAAAACAACATACAGTAAAAGTTATTTACATCTCTATTTCGTTGCGTTCTAATTAAATGGAATTGATCTCAAAAGCCATGACATGAGTGGTTAATGAATATGAACACTGTGAAGTATGGAGACAGAGTATTATTATTATAATACTTGAACAAGAACAGAAGCATACCTTAGAGACATATTGAGCAGTGGCACTATTGATTACTTTCCTTATAACTTGTTCATATACATTTGCTGGTCCTAGAATTTCCAATAGAAACTTTTCTGGAATCTGCAGAATTCAGTAAGCTATGAGAATTAACTATCAGACAAAAGGAAGTTGAACAAGGATATTAACAGACCATAAGTCCAATGATTTAAAAGAAATCAAAACATGAACATTTCCCAAGGCATTACAACAACCCAGAGGGTTTCGTTACATCTACCATGCAACTGTTCTTTTTTATACAAAATAACGATGTACGCACAAGTAAAAGATAATGCACAGAAGTGTGAGAATCAAAATTCAATAACTTACATTTGGGGTCTTTCCTATGAGTTTCAAGTCATTGCAGGCCAATGTATATCATGAAACGTGTTAGTCACCCAAAATGGAGTCAGTAGAAGAGTGATTTAAAACAAAGGATAACGCTTCGGGTTGTTCCAACTTCCATAGGTTCGAGAGTTAATTACCTCCTTTTGCTCTTCGAAAACCTCGAATTGGCTGAGCATCATCAACCATTTTGGAGAATACTTCATCGTAAATTTCTTGGGTTTTGGTTCCAGATACCTCCACAGTGACCTGTCAACAAGCAATGACAGAGAAACCAAAAAACTAACTTAGTAATTTTTATGATCGGATATAGTACAATAACTGGAGTATACACCATACACGACACAAGAAAATGAAGTTCTGCGAAATCACTCGGGCAAGCTATATTCGTGGTCTGCCAGTCCATAATACCCCAAAGGAATGCAGAAGAAACAGATTTTGCGCACTCACCCTCAGAAATCATAGGATCATAACTATAGGACATTATAAAAGAATATTCCTCCAAGGGTCACAAGATTGAGTTTCATAGAAAGGCTGACAGCCACACAGCTTATATTGTGAAAAGACCTCTCCACCGACAGAGTATGATGAGGTTGCCCATTCACCTTTAGTTTGCCATCTTTATTAGGAGAGGTGGAAAATGTGAACTCTTCAGAGGAAGAAGAAGAAACTTCAATTTCGCCAATACCTTGATTGTAAATTACAAAGGAACCATTAGCACGACAATGTAAAATATTATCAGACCATTAATGACATTAAGCAAATAGCTGCTGTACCTGATAAGACCACTTGGATGGCTTTATTTGCACTACTACATAAGAAAAAGTAATAGTAATTAATTGGGCTATGAGCTTCTTGATTGAGGAGAATGAAAAGTTATTACATTATAAATTTGGTAATTCCATTTTGTTGATTAATCACAAAGTTAGAGACCTTTTCAGAAGTAATATGACATAAACTAAGAAACAGGAGCAATTGATTACAGAAGCATTAGGTCTATTTAGTTAGATGAAGTTTCCCTGGCAAATTTGGATGCCAAACGATTTACAATCAAAGTGTAGAACTACCTTCTTGTATGCTGATGTCCATAATATCTCGTCTTAAGCGAGTAGCATGTTCCTTTTAAAGCTTGAAAAGGGAGAAAGGTATCTGCACTTTGCTTTTCTGGTGTGTTGATCTGTACAGTGAAGTGGGAATTAGTGAGACATTTTGTACACAATATAAGCCCTCAACATAGATTTTGTAGATTTTGTTTATTGAAATTCGATGTTCGAGGATGAAATCAACTACAAAGGATTAAAAAAACATAGGTCCCTTGGCATGAAGCCATCATTCCACAAATAACAAAGAAACAGCAGCTGAAACAGCAATGGTATAATGCGCACTATCTTATATTCTTATCAAATACAAAAAGGAAGATCTCTAGGCAGTACGAACTGTAAATTACAGTACTATATTAGGATAGAAATATCAAATATTGGGAAAAGCTACAACAACAAACAATCAAGGAACTGAAAGTACATGAAAACACAAAACAACTAATGAATCATATTCAAAAGTGCATTTGATAGCATACTCGGTATATTAACAGCAAACAATAGTCACTATTACATTCTTCTTGGATGCTACGATTTTTTTCTTCGTGTTGAGTGTGTGTGTGTGGCTTGGATATTAGAAATTTCGCTTCAATATCATTGGTACATAATCTATGAATGCCTTGGATCCTAATAGGTTATGTGTAAGAATGCAGCAAAAGCACTGAAAGCTAACTAGAGAGGAATCTACTCCCACTCCCTACCTATACATAATCCTCATCTTAAGAAATCAGTAATAATGGCTAAAAAAACGAGTAATAATGAAACCGAGGCTCACCATCACAACCGTCAACTCCAAAAAAAAAAAAAAAAAAAAAAAAGCAGGATTAAAAATATGATTTCTACGTAGCTTCCTAATTTCACCATCATTTCTGAACTATTTCTAAAAGTACAGGAACCCTTAGATTTTCAACGGGAAATGCATCCAACGGAGGATAACACATCGCTTCACAGTGACAGCGAAATTCAAGCAGAAACTAACACAGAGCCAAAAAAAAAAAAAAAAGAACTCGCCAGCAGCATTTTAGAGGAAAATGAAGAAGAAGAGATGGAGTTTAACAGAAACTTGTTACCTTAAGGGCCCGTTTGGTAGCCGGTATAACCCAGGAAAAGCCAGATAAGAAATTATCTCGAGATAAGAAAATTTATCTCGGCTTTTCCAGTATTTGGTATCCGAGAAAAATAATGCCATCGGCCCGCGAAAAAGCTTGGGCCCGGACTAAATTCACTGTTACACTGGCATATACTATACCGCCTCTACCCCCGGATAAGTTGTGATAAGTTTTTTATTTTCAATTTTAATTATCAATTTTTTATTTTTTATTTTAATTAAAAAAATTT